>JASVER010000010.1:17435781-17512705 GCA_030449065.1 Oceanodroma leucorhoa
TCTATATAAGTTCCCCCCCTCTTTGCCTTTAATAAAGTGCATCATCTCTTTGGGGGGGATAACTGGAATACTATTCCCTGCCAGAAACCTAGGCTCTAAAATATTTTTTTTTTTTCTTTTTAAGGAAGAGCTTAATCCCATTACAAGGTCTGATACAGCTGCAGGAGAGATAAACTGGACAGCCATTTAAAAAATTTAGGTTGGTTATAATAGCCTAAGCTAATCTATTTCTTACTCACTGTATTTCCTAATTCCTTTCCTAACACATTGCCTACAGAATTTCATGGCAAATTATTATTTTTTAAACAACATTACATGTTAGCAATAACCGGGGTGTTCAGATCTGCACTTTCAGAACATTTGAAGGCATGTTCAGAGATGAGGTTTTTCACCAATGTGTTGGTTGGGGGATAGATGCGAAGTTTATATTGATCAGATTTATTAATAGAAATAAATTCTCAGAAATTTGACATTTAAGCCATTTACAGTCTCTAGGAATTATTAAAAAAAATACCCATCCAAACTCACAAAATCTCTCTCATTCCCTAAATCCACACTCAAGATTGTCTAGCCAGTAGTCTGACCCAGCCGTGCTCTATTTTTACACCGAGTGACAGTAAATGGAAAGGAGCATTTGCATCACTTCGTGCTAGCTGCAGTCGCACAGCTCTAATCCCTTTGGCTTGGATGGGAAGAGACAGAGAAGGTTTTTCATGTTCCACAGTGACTGCAAAAATGCTTTTCTAATACAATACAACAACTCTGTCATATAGGCACCTGTACAAAAATGGTGTAAGGTATTGCCCTTCAAATTCAGTGAGACTTGATGCCTGTTGTGCTGAGTTCAGAGTGGCTTGTTAGTCTGGGTAAAGCACAGCAATGGATCCATATTGCCTTTGCTGTGCATGTATCAGTGAAAAGACCATGGAATAAGAAGATCCTTTTGCATGTATTTTGTGAAAGCAGAGAAAGAACTATTTTTCTTCTTTAATCCACAATACCTCCTTTCAGATTTAGAAAACATTTGTAGGAAAATGCAACTCATTCTCCTGCTCAAAAATGGGAGTATTTTTTAAATTTTATTTTTTTCCCAGGAAATTTTTGGTTTATTTTGATCTAGCTGTTTGCTATTTCATTTCCAAGCAGAAACAGAACCAAAGTTACAATTAAAAGAAAATTTCGATCTAAAAAAATGAATTACTACTTTTACCAGACAAAACTTCTGTTTTTGATTTAAACTCCAACTTTTGTTGGCAAAAAGCTTTCAGGCAAAACATTCCAGACAGCTTGAAATTGAAGATAATTCGAGAATTAGAAACATGACCACCTACTACATCTGTAAAAGCTACTTATTTCAAACTTCTAAAATGTGAATGCCCATCCRTGCAAGTAAATGTACTTGCTCATGGACAGACCTCTTTTTATCCTACATAACATTGCCAAAAGCTTCTTAGCTGATAGATCTTGGGCTCTCCATAGCCCTATTTGTAACGCTGATGGAGCACCTCTGTGCAGGAAAGCTGGAGTCAACCTTGCCATGCAAATGTTTCAGGGGCTCTATTGCCGGTGAGCAGGGGCACACCATGAACAGCCTGGAAGAACAGAGACCCGCTGCCCCTTGGCTCTAGCATTTTCCTCATGTTCACGCTCAGCTTTTACTTTTAATGCAGTCTACGTGCTAAGGAGGAGCAGATCAACCTTCTGTAAATACAACTTCTACCATGCAACTTTCAGTGTTGTATTTTAAATTGAAATACATATTTTCATACAGATGTAAAATGCGATTTAACCAACACCTACAGTCTTGCATTTTAGACACATTTTAGTCTCCAAAATCATGGAAAATAATTGCCAATGTCCACCTTAGTGTAGATGCATTGGGGTGGATTATGGTCAAATACATTTAATTTCTTTCATTTCTTTGTGCCATTTAACTGTCCCCCTCTTTACACATACCCACACTGCTTTTATATATCCTTCATCTTATAAAGTGTGCTTCACCAACAGGCTAAGTAAACATTTACAGTGATATATAACGCTTACTGACAACGTCAAGCCAAATAGACTGTGATCCAAGAACAGGCTTGATTTCCCTCAGTCTCCTCTCCTCAGGCAAAAGCTTGAGTGAATAGATGAGCCCTGTTCTGCACCTTGAAGGTCAAAAGAATAGCTTTGACAAACCAACAGGGAAACAAATTCTGGGGCTGACAGACTTCCTCCAAGAACCGTCTGCCTCCAGCGTCCCAATAACTGAACTTAGAGATTGCTAAGAAAATAACCCGTTTATTATTATTATCACAGCACAGAATGAGAGAAAATCACTGACACCCAGATCATCGGCATGCAAACTGCAGACCCATAGCTTCTAACCAGCATTTCAAATTAGGCTAGTTGCAGGTTTGGTATTTGAGAGCAGTTTCTTGTTGTTGTTACGGGGTTTTCATGCAATTGTACAGGCTTGAATGCTCCGGCCATTATGTTTTTAACCCCTTCAATTCTTTTAAGATATTTAAATAGCAACTTGAATTAGCAAGTTGCAGTAAACCATCCCCTGTGTACTATCAAGCTGCTTCCCATTTTTCTTGGTTTAACACCCAGTTTTAACTCTTCCTTAGACCACTCCTTCCCTCAAAAAAGCACCAAATTCTCTGTCAGCCAGTTCTCACCCTGCCTCTGCTTTCTAATTGATTTTGCAGAACCAACAACAGCTTGTCCAATGGACTACACAAGTCCTTCTTGGGAGGAAGCTGCAGCTCCTCATTCTGGCACAGCGGCAGATGCTCACCAGCCCCCTGCGGGCAGAGGGACTGATCCTAAGGAACATGTGCTGTGCGATTGCCTGGATCCTGGGGGCACACAGCTACACGCTTTAGCCTATCGCGCTACCAGCTAAGCAGCTGAGAGGCTGTGTAGTTGTGCTGCACATGGAGCCCCGATGCCACTTCTGTGGCCACCCTTCTCCCACACCCTGCAAGTCTAGGCTAACTTCGGAGGCCCTCATGCCAGGAGAGGTACTAAAGTGAGAGTGCAGCAAAGAAAAGCTGACATAATGCCTTCTAGGAAAGTGACAAAAGAAAGAGGAAATGAATGTTTCTCTTTTTGTCCTCTTTTCTTCTTAAAGTCCCTCATTCATAATATTAATATTGTTATTTAAAACTGTTTAAAAGACAGTGCATCTGCACTCTCTTCCTTCATGAGTTTCAAGAATCAGGGTTTTTTTTTGAAAAAAGAACAACCAAGAAACATTTAAAAATCTTTCAGAAARATATTCCCCTATTTCCTGTCCCCATCTCTCTCTTCATTGCGTGCCACAATATTAGTGTCTTACGTCATAGCGCCTTGTGTCATTTCGCAAGTCTAAATGCACCAGGACCCTGCTGTTGATGCCAATCACAACCATCCTGAGCATGTATACTCTAGAGGCCTTGGTTCAAAGAAAACTCCAGGATACCAAAACACAAAGTATCAGCCTTGCTCCTGGTTCAGGCAGTATTTGCACAGCTATCCCCATGCAGTGGCAGCAGGAGAACCACCTGCAGTTCCTGGGGCAGCCCCGGCCAGGAGGCACGGCGCCGCTGCTGGGGTAGGAGAGGGCCGGCTGTGCCTGCCCGGTGGGCTCTCACCAACAGCGATCCTCTCTACTCCTCATTCCTCTAACCAGAGGGAAATGGGCTTTTCCAGTTTGTCTATTTAGTCACATCTCCGAACCTTTCAGCAATTCTACTGCCGGTCATAACCTAAACTTTGAGATACCCTTTGCTAACCCCTACTCTTGCTCTTTGTCGAGAAGCCTTAATAAAGCGCTCCTCTTTTGTTGTTTGTTTTTTTTTTTTTTTTTTGTTAATCAGGGAAAATAATATAGTGCTGTACATAACATCACTGAGAATTCATTATTTTGAGTGTTTTCATATTTTCACTCACTGCTTAAAACAACGGAGACTAACCTGAGACTTTTCTGAAATATAAATACAAATGCATGTACTTTATGCAATTCATGTCTAGTCTTTGATTTACTTAACTTAGTTTATTTCTGTCTTCCATTTTAGTGATTTTCCCTAAGGTCCTAGTAGATCGGTAAATAATTTTAGTGTAAAAGACATTACCCATACTTCTATAAATTTCCACATTGCCAGTTAGCCAGCAAAGAATGAGAGGGAAGATGTCTGCTGTAAATTTAATGTAGCTGATTATTTTCAAGCAGATGGACAGAGCAACAAATACTGCAGCAAACATCCACCTAACCTGCCTGCCATAAGTATTGCATTTCTGCAACTCAACTTTATTTAAATGCTAGCTAGTTTTGGTGTTCTCAGTACGTGCCAGAATGCAATGCACCGATCATTCCAGGACAACCATTAATCTAATCTTTGGTCAAGGAAAGAATGTTGACTTTCAGCTAGGAATTGTGCTGGCATTAACACGTTTGTAAAATGAGAGGGAACCATGTCCTTGTACCTTTGTCAATGAATCCTGCAGCTTTATATTTACTATGGTCTTGAAACCTATATTTGGACTCTTTTGTGAATCACCCTCTTAATTTCTCTTCTTTCTTAGCAAAAAAACCTTTATCTTCTCCAGTGACTTGTAGATTATTTTTTTTTCCCAGAAACTCTGTGGGAGAAAATACCTCTTCAATGCACTTGGGACGTCACAGAAGTGATGCTACCTAAATAACTGACCCACTTCTTAATGGCTTTGCTTTTAAATGATATTGACTTTTTTTTTTTTTGAACTTTAGTTAGGAAAACTTACAAAGAGGTTTTGAGATAGTATCTAAAACCTTCTGGTTTACTTTGAAAGTCTAATTGCAAGTTGCTTTTTCAGTCTTGGATTATTTGATTGTCATAACAGACRGGCAATTTTTGCAGCATATTGCAGGGTTAAGAGAAACTCACTTTGCAGCATGCAAGCAATTCTGGGTTGAATGCACGGAGGCATGATTGGCATTTCCTTCAACTTCACCCCCATGAAGCTCAGAAAGGTGGATTTACTCCCTCCTTACCATGCTGGCAAGAGGAATACAAACTTGCCAGAACAGGCTGGTATGGCACATCTCCTCCTCCTTGTAAGGCACATGCAGGAAAATTGCAGTAAAACTTTAGTCAAGTCTGCACTCTAAAATTATTAGTGAAGCTACATAGCATCTGCTTTTTCACAGTATTCACTGCATTCTTTACAATGATATTAAAAAACTTTTTCTTAGGTCCCACCATAGCAAAGATAAATGAAAACAAGATCTAAGACAAGTCAAACTTCTTGTTTGGTTGGTTGGTTTTTTGTGTTGTTTTTTTTTTTTTTTACTTTTAAGGTTAACTTTAAAATGCCATTTGCAGCACATGGCTAGTGTTCTGGCTTTCTTTGTATTTTTATTTATAAGTAGTATAGACTACTGCTCTGCAGTATAAAGCTGACAGTCAACAAACAACATTCAGTGGTTTGAAATTTCTCTGTGACAACTTTTCCCAAGTAAAACAAAGAGAAAAAAAAAGAGGAATTTTGCTGTCTCATTGTCCTGTTTACCTACTGAAGACAAGAAAGGCCTTCCAGAGCTGAAGAGAATTCATGCGGTATTGTGTTCACTCCAGCAACCCGACTACTAAAACCTGCGTGAGCTGCTAAGTTAAACTGTAAACAACTCTAAGCTGTCTAAAGATGACCTGTTGGGGATGATCTTTGCAACTGCTGTTATATCGGGTATAATTTGTCAGAGGCAGCAACACACTGTAACACCGGCAGTCTTTCTCAGCCGCTACAGCCAAGTCATTGCCCATCTTTTTTGTGTTTGTCCTGGAAATTGCAGGTGTTCCTGCAGTGTTAATACACGTATGCCTTTCCACACTGCTCCTTCACTATTGCAGCCTCTTCAGTCTACACGGTACAGATAACTGTATAATATTGGAAAATGCTAGATCCTCTGTGTTTGGTAGCTGGACTGACATGAAGCTGTAGGAAACCCAGCACCAACATGACCGTCCCTTAAAGTGTCTAGTTCTCATGTAACTGAATATAGGTACTTAAAAACATAACTTCAGGGGTGAACGGAATCCTCAGTTTTTCTTTTCTTATTCCAGGCTGTTTTCAGACAGCTTCACACATATACTGCCGTGGGGGAGGGCAGTCCTTCCCCCCTCGAAGAGGCCGTGGCTTCCCTCAGCCCCAGCCACCACATCAGGAAGGATTAGCATCACTCCCCCGCACTGCAGCATCTCAGCGTGCAGCCGTCCAGCTCACCTCCCTCCACACGGCCTCACCTTCTCTACCCTTTTGAGTCCATTTTCAAATGACAGGTTTCTTCCTGCTGTCGTGCTGACCCTTGATCTGCAGCGGTAATGGTGCAAACAGACCAGTCAATGTTTGACAAATTTAGTGATAGGCCTGGGGGACGGTTTGATTTTTGGAAAGGGTTTTCGGATACTGCTGCTTGAACATTGCTGTGAGAGCCATGTGACTTTCTACTTCCACACATTTGTGGTGGAAAAGAGATATAGCATTTTCTATTTTGGCTAAAAATATCCTATAAATACTTACAAATTTAATCGTGGTGTCAAGTGTTAGGACTTGGAAGAAAACAACATCATAGGCACTGAGATAAAAAGCAGTCAGTAGTATATTGTAGCATTCATTATTGTTCAGACTCCAAAGCTGTCTCCCACTTTACGGATATATTGTCTAGTTCATTTATTTAATTACCATAGCACTATACACATACCATCTAGCTTTCATTTCTCACCTGTCCAAATTACTGATAAAATACAATACACTGACTGATTTTTTTTTTTTAATCAGCTTTTTGAGTTGAATGCCTTAAATATTTTGAAATAAAATACATGAGAAAGAAAAGACTTTAGCTTTATAGTATCATAATCCTGCTACAGGTTGAGAGGCTTTGCAGGTCAGTTTCCCAATGTAAGAAAAAGACATATTCAGCTTATTTTTGTCCTCTTTTTTCCTTTCTCCCCTATTTTAGGCCGTACATAGAAGGAGACACATAGTACATCAAGTAAAAATTGATTTGTGGTACATGTTCAAAATAGTCATCATCACTCAAAATTTTAGTTTAAGGGAAATTCTACTGCGTRAGCACATCTGAAAGGATGAATAAAGATAACATTGTTTTAGAACTCAAAACAAGAAGTCAAAACTTGAACTATGTAGTATAAACAAAAACCATACATACTGATGATTTGAAAGAGGTGAAATTGTGATTTATTTTTATGAACTCTTTGCAGTGCAATAATGTCATCGACATAGAGCATGGAAACTTCCTACATTAGTTCCTATATTTAGACCAGCTATGTCCTACCASTATCCTACCTACACAGGTACATTCTAAAATATCATTATACTTTGCCCTGTTATCACCTTTTTAATTACAGAACTTCCGTAATTTTAAAACTGCTATGAGTAACTGAACACATTTTAAAATTAGTCTTAATTTATTACAAAGAAAATAAAGATAGATCAAGGTCACAGTTTCCTAATGTTATATGTAATTTAAAATTTTTGAGTAAGGTAAGAAGCTGCAAGAACTTCTACCCATCTCCTTGAGTCATTTGTACTTTTACATTTATMCTGCCGGTGTATAAAACATGTATAAAGTTTCTTTCTACTAATAGTAGCAGTAATATAATTTCGGTAATCCTTAGGGATCCCTGAGGCTGGGGAAGGTGAAGGGTCCTTCTCCCACATCCCACAGGCTCAATGGTACACCCTGTAGTGGTGTTCACATGCAGGCAACAGCTGTACTTGGCAATATTACGCTTAATCTTGCATTTCAAGCTCAGGTTGTGGTGCAGCCCCATGGTGTTTAGGGCCAGGGAGAGGAATACAGCATCTCCTCTAGCTGTGACCCCCACTCACAAGTTCCCTGCCCTGGAGCGGGGGGATAACCCGTAGCCCGCTGCCTAGCCCTGCTGCCTGCCCCTGAGCAGCAAGGAAACGGTCGCCCTCCACTTCAGCTGGTTTTCCTTCTAAAGCTCATGCAAGATCCAAAGCAATTCTGCTCCAGATTTTAGCAACATGGCAAATATGAGTACAAGCAAAAGTATGGTTCCAAAAAAAAAAAAAGACTAGATACTTAAAATAACCACAGAATTAAAAAGAAGGAAGCAAAGACAAATGTGTCAAAATAATAGTAATTTACAACTCCTGAGTGTTCATAATTGCCATGAATCAGAGAGAGGTAACTTGACAGAAGAAAACCAGAAGTATTGTAACATGGGTGAAATTCCTCCATCGGCTCTGAGACTGTTAACTTATATTAACTCATTTTGTTGAATATTACTCATACGTATACCATACACACTTCCATGATTTAAACTCGCGTCATACCACAGAAGACCATGGTAAAGAATTTAACATCTAAAATACACAAAACCATAAACCTCAGTTTTAATCAAGGTAAGAATTAATTTCAGTAGGTGTTCAGTTTGAATAAATTCTTCAGATTTAGATCTGCAAACTTGTATGGTGGTGAACCATAAAGTTAGATGCTGCAGCTAATATAAGATGTTGAAGTATTATTTTGTCTACTAAATTAAAAAAACAAAACAACAACAAAAAACACACACAACCAAGTTAAAGAAAAAAAAAAAAAACACAAAAAACAAACCAGAAAACCCCCAGCCTAAGAGGAATTTCACCTCTTTTGACTAGAGCAGAACTACTGAGCATGAATTAAGCTTTCGGAAAGCAGAAAAACTACTTTATTTATTGTTAATCTCTAGATTTTCCAGGGCAGAGAAAGGCAGAGACAAAATACTCAGGGTTACAGATGACAAGTGACTGTGAAGGACTGTGAAAAGGAATCTTTGGCACCTGAGATGATGGAAATTGCTAAACAGAAAAGGAAGCAGAGGTCAGGGGAAGCACTTTGAGTAAGATGGTGCCTTTCCTTCAAGGCTAAAGTAAATGTTCTTGTGAAAATGAGAAACAAATATGTTCATTTGTCCTCTCAATGGCAGAAGATGTTTTGTTTTCTGCAATTCATTGATCTCTGATAGATTCTTGTCTGAATTCTATGAGGAGGGTGCCTGAATGCTTCACAAAAGATGATCTATTTACCTTCATAATATTTTAGCAAAATAAGGCATTCATGCTCATTTTACAGATGGAGAAGACAGAGAAACTAAATTACTGACCAAATGTGATACAAGTCATCCCTGGTAAAACACAAAATGGAGCCCACACCCTAGATTATGTCATTAACCACTGCAGAGCCATCCTTTCAAGCTGAATTATGCCACCAATTAAATAACACCATAATGAGAAATAGATTACATACAGAGTTTTGGACGTTACTTGGCTCCTGCATCTCATTAGCACGCAGGACAGTTTGGTGGGGGTTTTGTAACTGGCAGAGGAATGTACTGGCTTGCTGATGGGCAGCTGAGGGTTACAGTATACATCTTCATACCATGAAAATTATGTACAACTTTGGTAATACAATCTCAAAAATAAAACACCAAGTGGAAAACAAATTCTTCCCAACATGCATAAGCAGGCTATATTCTTGTTCATGAAAGTGAGAGTTAAGATGGTTGCCTGAAATATTTTGCAACATGGTCTGGTCAAGAGGTGCCTAGAATGTTTAGTCCAACTGACAACAAACTGAGCAGTCTCTCTTATCTCTCTGTAAGATGTTAGAGCAGCCAGGAAGCTAACTGAAGAATACTTTTGTCCTATTATTCTTTAAAAATTAAAGGAGATATTTTTTAAATTTGATACCCACCTTCCTAAACTCTTAATTAAAAAAAAAATTCTAGGCAGAAGGAATGCACTAGATCTATCTGAAAATGCCAGAATAAAAAAAAAAAAAAAAAAAAAAATCACTGTCACAAAGAAAGTGTATAATCTAGTCAACATATAAATATACAAAACAAGTCAAAAAGCATGAACAGACAACTGTGCATACTGCCAACAAAAAATCTCGACATACCATGCATACATCGTCAGTATCTTGAGGACTTATATGACAAAGACACTGTAGCCAAATGAAAAAGAACAAATGTATAATTCATGAGGAATGGCTTTTTAACACACTAGAGCTTTTGGCTGTCTAAAAATAGAATTGTGAAACATAAGAAGCAATAGTATTGTCTCTAAAACTACAATCATGTTTTATTTTTCTAATATTGTCCTCAGTAAAACCTATGATTTGAAGCTCATTCCTGTGTTTTGTAGAGACTTTTTCTCCTGTTGATTTATGCATCTTTACTGGAAGGCATAACGTTATTTTTACCTTTACTTTGCTCTATGTAAATGATTTAGAAAGGAGTATATTTACTAGTAGGTTTAAAACATTCCTTTGTGTTACGAGTTTTTTTTTTTTTTATATGGCATATATTTGACATGAGATCACAAAATGCGGGAAAACATATTTCACACAGTGAAATCTTTCTTCCATGGTACACCATGTATATAAGATAAGGCAACAGTTGGCAATTAATGCAACATAAAGACTTTCCAATCTGACCTTCAGTTGTCCTTTGGATACCCTTTTCCACCTCCCCCCCCCTCGACTTGCTCTTTTTTTTTCTGTCCAACATAAACACGTTATGTAAGTGAATTGCAATGTTACTAAAGGAAGAAACCCATTTTCTTAAAAGTTTGTGCAAAAATTAGAGGAATTAAGTGCTAAATAACTGGACAAAGCTGGACAAGAGCAAAGAAGATCAGAAAGGAAATATATACACACACAGAGTCTAGTAAAGTAAAAATGTAGTACTTGCAAGAACAATTATAAATTATCTTACTTTTTTTTTTTTTAAATGTAGCTAGCAGRTAGCTTTGAAAGTGAAAATAAATCTCATCTAGCTGTCAAGAAAGCACCTCTTATAGGAGATTAGGCAAAAGTACACAACTAATGTTAAATACTAGAGACTTCCATCTTTATGTTAATACACAGACTCCAAACCTGCTACAGCCCAATGGACATACAGTAGCTCAACSCCATAACTGTCAGGCTATATTATTTTCAGTACAGCAATTACTTCAGTGACCTACTTTTTCTGTGACCAGTTTCCTACTCTAGGCAAGGATCAAAGCATAAAGCAGGAAAGTTTTTATTATTATCAAAGATTCCCTCTATGTTTTAGACTCTACATTTGAGTCAACAGGAAGGAAATTTGATGTGCACATTTTTGGTGAAATTCTATTGCAAATCAAAATGGGTACCACAGTCAGTGGTTTCCCCTGTAAGAATTGTGTTTTTATGTTGATTCCTCCTCTAGCTTTTCCAGTGATTAAATGATGAAAAGAGAGACCAGGGTGTGGAGCAGTGCACATAATTTTGCCAGCTGAGGACCCATAACATAGGAAACATTGCTGTGTGACTTAATGCAGCTCATTACTTTCATTTTAAGATGTACCTTCAGTTTGAGGAGGAAGAAAATTAATAGTGATCTCATCATTTAAATGTCACATCCTTATTAACATAGGTTTACATTTCACTGTTATTCTTTGGTTTCTTCMTTGCTTCAGGGAGAAAAAAAAATACATTACTGGTGCCATATAAGTAGAAGCTTGTCTCCTGGTTGTGCAGGACCACTTGCACTAGGGATATATTGGGCAAGACAAGGGATATGTTTGGGAAAGGCTCAATCCTTTTGTATCATATAAGGGGTGAGATTCAGTCCTAGGGGACCTGCTTCCTACCACCTGCTGGTGAGCATGACCCATTCATAGGAGCAGTTGCAGTATTCAAACCTTCATCACTTTTCAGGGTATGAAAACTAAGGACCAACCTTGTCCCTAATTAAATCTTTTGCATGTATCATCAATAGAAGTTTTAGTTCATTATTTATCTTTCTCTGTAGAAAGAAGCTTCCTTCACAGCTTCCYGTAACCATTTCACTATCAAAACTGTCACTACTTTTAAACTTGCCAAGGGCTACTTCTCTGAGCTCTATTGTCACTGACTCATCAGATCTGAAATGATGTCTCTGACCTTTGAATCTGTTGTCTTATTTCTCTTTTGACACCAATGACAACTAGAGGAAAAATGTAGATGAAATAACCAGAAAATAACAGTGAAAGCAAACTGACAATGCCAAATCCATCCAGGAAAGCATCAGTTCTTAAAGATGTTGAATGTTCCCCATGAAATAAGGATGCTCTCRGCAGTTACTGCTTCTCTGGAATTCAGTTGTTAAGCTCTAAATATTTTGAATAAAAATTTAAAAAGCAGAGGAATACCTGCAGCCTTCTCCAGTGACTTTCGAGTGTGTTCACTCGAAGTCCTTGTATAAGGCTCAGTTTTACATAAGGCTCAAGTCTCTCATACACAGTGAGGCCAGGAACGGAAACCTCATGGAGCACCTGGGAACAGCCAGTCCTTTTCAGCTGTCTCCCACTACCGTTCTATTCACTGTACGTAGTTAATTGCAACTCTCAAAAATCAGGCTGTGAGGATGCCTCCCCAGGCAAAATGATTTGATCTTTCCAYGTCCAATATATTTCCCCTTTTGGATCAGTTAAAATGTATCAAAAATGATGCAAGTTGTAGAACATAGTGCAATATATAATTAGCTTCACACAAAGCCCAAAGTTTGAAACCTGAATGTTAATAAATGCTAAGATGGTAAATCCTTACTTGGAGTCATCCCAGCCTGAAATGCTGTGCTGAACTTTAAACACAGTCAAAATTCACCCAAGCTATTGATCTGTATGATGAATCTCATTTAGAAATCATGGTTCCCTTTATGAAGCACTTTGAGCTCTCCCAGGCAAATGGAAGACTTGACTTTCCCACATTTAATGGCTAATATTATCCAGGAAGGAAGGCAGCTCCTACATTTGCTCACAAATCAGTTCTGAATAATTCTTATTCCAACATCTGTCCTTCTGATCTTTGGTCTCCTTGCAGTGTTTCTGAAATGAGGACATCACCCCTCCTTTTTTTTAGTTCTGTTCTCACTGGCAGAGATTACCAGAACAAGGTAGTAAACATTTCAACAGAAAATAAATTGCAAAACTCAAGGGACAGCGCTACCCTGAACTGTCAATTACAATAAAACTTGAGTATGTAACAAAGCTCAGCAAGATGAACGCATTCTAACATACTGGTAAAATTTAGGTGCTGGAAAAAAAATGCACATTGGTAATATGAAATGCATGAAGGGAAAAAGGGAGAAATGCCAGAGGAGGAAAGAATTTCTCCTACTTCTGTGACTTCTTTAATAAATGATCTATTTCTAGTTTGAAGCTGAATTCCCCAAAGAACTACCATCCTTCCAGAATTTGTACCACATAGGTCAGGCTGCAGATTAATCTGATATTATTGACAATATTAGAGAGAGAAATTTCCTTTAAAATAATCAGACAGATATTAATCCATTACTGATTACTAAATTTAGAAAATTAATGAGAAGTTGTAAAACAATATATTAAAAACACTCTCACTGCATGATGTTGTCTCAGAATATGTAATTTGTGTACAGAAACAGAAAGAGTTTAGTAACGAATGAAGGACTTGTGCTCCAAGCTAAAATGGGTACCAGTACATTCATACAACGTGGGGTAAAATCCTAAAAGATAATTACTTGCTCCAAACAGAAACTTTTCTTACTCCCTTTTCTAGCCAGTATCAAATTTGTYTTTTGAAGTTTCATGTCTGTACTTGCTTTGGGAATTATTTTAATTTTTGTTCCAGCCACAGGGTTCTTCCTTCTAAATATCCATTTTCAATAAATGTTTTTGAATAAAGGTGTTTTATGGTTCTCACCCACCTGCTCATAGGCACTGAATCATATTTTACTTGATTTATTTCTCACACTGCCCTCTTAGTAAAGTAAATCTGTCTAGTAGTTTCTAACAGGAGCTTTAGGATAGGCTTTGTGGGAAACAGAAATCTAATTATAACTCTCATTTTCAGTGCAATAAACTATATAATGATAATATTTTCACCTCTTACAGTGTAAGGAAAGAGGAGTGAGCATAGTTTTCCACACAACCTAAACCAGTCTGTAGTTCAAAAAGAAAATCACAAACCAAACTTGAATATTCCATTTGATTTAATTTTCCTCCAATTAAAACTTGTCAATACTCAAATCAATCATCCTGCATACGTATCATCTCTAAACTTACTACTAGCGACTTCAGGAAATGTCTGTCAGGCTAAAAATCAATGTGCTATCATAAGCACTATGTAACGTCTCACATTACTGAACAAAAAAAAAAAAAAAGCCAGCACATGTTCTATACTCAAAGTGGATGGTACAGATATTTATGATGCATTACTGAATGAAGCTTACTCTTGTATGATTTCGGATTTTTAAAATATATTTTTCAAAACATTATAGCATACAAGTCCATAGTTTCCACAAGCACCATGAACTCTTCCCTTGCCCCTCTTCTGACTTATCTGATGGTTAGGCATAAAGTTTAAGTACTGAGAGAATTCATAGTTTGTCCATCTAGTCACAAGAAATCCAGGCCAGAAGAAACAGYCACAGATAACCATCTCAACAAAAAGAAAAGCCAAAGTTTTGGAGATTACATTATACTCACTTAATAATGTCTTTCCTCCAAGGTGAAAGTGTGCATTATTACGTAGGTGGGCTGAGATTTTCAAATCTGTATTAAGGATGTGTACACCTGTTTCTTGAGAACAAGGCGTTCAATTAGGGCAAACATTGGTTGCCAGAGACAGTTAGCATTGCTAAAATCATGACAGTTCTGAACGTCAGTAACATTCTGTTATGCAGGTGTGAAAGGAAAAATTCCTATAGGAACACGCTATTTTGTCTGAAACATCCAGATAATTCCAATAAAAATTCAATTTAACCTTACTGAATTATGCAAGAGAAATAACACCTACTTACCAAATCAGTTTGTTGGGATATGAATCACACATTTCAGATTCAAGTATCTTTGGTAAAACAGATTTCCAAACATATTACTGCATTCAGAGATTCTGTGGAGACAATACAGAGGCAACATCAATGTTTTAGCAGGGTCTGTTGTTTAGGACTGTTACAATATCTCACAGTGTATCATAGATATTAGCACTATGACAATTTTGAAAACCTCTTTTTTTAAAAAAATGGGAATTTCAGTATGTATTTTCTATTTCACGTAGAGCCAGTCTGTCACTTTTAGGAACACTGTGTCCTGGAAAATGTGCAATTTTTTTGTTTTTAAACAAAAGAACAAGAATTTTCTATTCAGTAACAATAATCGCTTTCCAGCTAGCACATTCATGAAACAATGAGCAATTCACCAGGGTAACATATGCAGGAGCTTGCTTGTATATATTCATATTGTCTTCTGCCTGAAAAGAGTTAAATAGAGCATATAAATGATGACTACAGAGCATCTTGGGATACAAAACAACTAAAATGGGTTAATTAGTGAAAAACAAGCATCAGAGTATAAGGCTCAACTGTAAACGTTATGTTTTTTTAAACCTATTATATCTGCTGATAGTATTTGGGATTACGGATAATATCAAAATAAGAGATGTTAATTTTCAAATGGAGTTGAGTGGAACATATTAAGGAATAAGAAATATTCATTGTTTCAATAATAGTTCAGATGCATTCACATTAAACATACATTACTGAATACATTTCTTTGACATGCTCATATATAAGCATAATATGTGACCTAGAAAATACAGACTTTGTATAATCAATGACAAAAATATTGAGACAGATAAGCCCTGAGATCTTTGATCAAATATATTCTTTGGCGAATAAACAAAACATGTTATCCTGACAAAGAATATTCTTTGGAGCATTGGAACTGTGGATTCCCCAAGCAGCGCCCTCAGAGGCACTCTGTGGCAGGCTTGCTGTCAGCATTAGATGGGTGAGAAGATCCTGATCTGGCTAACGGTACTCCCCTTAACTCCAGTCCCCCTGTGCAGGGGAATACTCTTAATTCCTGTCTGATGCTGCCTATTAGCAGCTTTCTGAGTGAAAACTCCACATCCCTTTGTGCTTTGTTGTGTTACAGAGAGCTGACCTGACTGCTGCCATTTTGACAAACAAGAAATACAATCTCAGGTTGGTAAAAAGATAAGTTTTATGCAGAGAAGTAATGATCTGATTCCTCTCTATTCAAGTGCTGGCAAGGTGTTTTAGGATCTTAAGGACTTTTTTTCATTATCTAAAAGGGTCCTCCCCAGTGCTGCTGTTGCTAAATTTGTTTACACTGTTCTTTCCACCAAATTAGTGAGATTTGCAGGTTGGCTCAAATGAATACTAATATGCCACTGGTATTTACTTTAAAATGCTCTGAGTTTTCTCCTATGCCTCTCTGCTTGGTTTGCTGTGTACATGTTTGTGGACTTCTGAAGGAAGAGACATCAGAATATTTCTTTAGAAGGGATAAATCTCCTCAAAGGTCTGTAGTTGAAGACAAGAGACTCACGAGAGCCTAAAATACACTAACTCAAGATAATAACAGTCATTTGGTTAAAATAGTCTTCTGGAACAGAGAAAATTTCCAGTCATAATACTGTTTCATAAAGTCTTTGGAATATAATGCACCATGACATAGTTGTGTGGCTATCCATGACCTGTGATCACCCTGTTAAATTTATCTTCTGTACAATGTGCTTATACAGAACCCTAAACAGGAGAGAAGTGCAATGCTGATAAAACATGAACTTGTCAACAGAGCAGTAGAGTTTGCTACAGTTAAAATAAAAAAATTAGTGAAGTTTTCAGTATTTAAGAAATATCTGTGATTTTTAATACCAACACTAAAGTAAAACTGTTAAGTCCTCTTTTTAACGTATGCATTTTTAAAGTAAAAACCACATAACAATTCCAAACACGTAGACAAAGTCTTTTGTTATACGCATGTTCTCAATTTGTGTTTGGCAATTGACATTTTAAATACGGGTTGGAAGAGGATATACATCAGAGTATGCAGATAGAAATGTTAAAATACATATTTTATTTTGACAAGTAAAAGCTCTGTCAGAAGGTCTTTGATTCACAAAGCTGGAATACATTCATAGTTTTGAAATATGATCGTCTATCATATTCACTTCTTAGGTTAATGTCTTAAATATAAACAAATGCACATCAGACAGAATCCTAGCCTGATTTGCTTGAGGGGCTGTATGAATAATAAGAAAAAAAACTATTATTAAGTAGATTTAGCATGAAAGGGAGTGATAATTTTTTTTCAATTTTTACCTATTTGTCTGAAAAATGAACTCTACCGTTACTGTGTCTAATACATGAGGTGTCTAATAACAAACACACTCAAATTAACACTTTTTCCATTCAAAGGTGCTGTCTAAATATTTCCTRTTGTCCAAATATAACTGAACAGTGATATTCCAAACAAATATAGTTCAGCACAACCCAAATAAATTAATCTGACAAAGAAAGTAATTATGGTTTATACTAAACTATTTCCATTGGAGAAACAAGATTGCAGCTGACGCTTAAGACGAGGCTTTTTTAAGAGAAATATTTAATCACTACATCTTCTGGAAATGCCACCTTTCCGGTGCTAACAGCATTTCAAACCCTTKTTAAATAATGTAATTGCAGATTTTTTTTTCTACTCCTTATTTTTAGTCATCTTGTAAATCATCCAGATATATCCAATGTTTAACTAAGACTATGTATAAAATACATAAAAACTAAGAATGTATCAGAAGTCTGGCTTTTTTTGATCATCCTCCTCCTCCTCTGTAAGTAAACACCTTTCCTTTCAAACCACTGAGTACCTGCCACCCCCAAACATGGCATGTAGTTCCTTATTACACCCCAGGACAACTCCTTTACTTTGAGTCCCAATGGTGTGAGCGTTGCACCATCAGCACCAGCTAGCAGGTCTTCAGGGCCTTTGGATTTAATTTCTTGTATTCATTCTCAGCGCCTTTGGATTTAATTTGCTGTATTCACCAATGGGCAACAAAATCACATAATAGATAGTTAAAAGTTTCTTGTAAACTTCTGCTGATATGTTTATAACAGGGTCCCAAAGCTCCAAATTAGAGTAAAACCATACTGAAACCAGAGGCCAAGCTGCAAAGTTCCTGTGACTCTGATGTCTGAACAAGATGCAGCAGTACAGTATTTTGTGATGACAGCATGTAGTAAGAAAAATGGATACAACAGAGCAGAAGTCTATCCAAGGAATTTGTATTCCCAAAGCATAGACAAAGTCACTAGATACCATTTTATCTCTGTTATTGTCAACATCATCCCCATAAATACCAACATTCTCTCTTGCCCATGATGGAGAATCTTTGAACCAAACAAATATAGATAAATAATAGGCAGGGAATCTACCCATGTAAAATTTCCAACAGAGTTTTCTGTCAGAGGTTTCAGAAATGTGATTGTCTGTCAAAAATCTGTATCGTTTCCAACCCTTAACTTGAACTGTCTTGAGGCAAGACATGTTTTATTGCTGTATAAGCAAACATGCACCCAAACCACCAGCAGATAAACTAGCGAAAGCTATCCCTCCTTCTGTTCTGTGTCCTCGTGTAGTCAGCCATGGACTGAAATAGAAGTATCAAGACTCTCCAAAAACAGTCAGAGCAATGAAGGTACTTTCCCACCTCACATTTAGAAGACAAAGGTGAGCTTTGCCACACCGATCCCTCTTTCTTTAAGTCAAAATTAAGGCCAGTTTTTTAAGAGCCAATGTCTGTTTAAGTCACAAACTGAATAAAAAGGTCATGCATAGCCCCAATAGCAATATCTCTTTTATCCCTGTACAATCAGAGTCAACGACCTCTTTTTTACTGCAAAATTGTATAAGGACTGAAGGTTCAGCTAAAGTCACATAAAGAATCCATTGAGCTGATAAAAGTATCAGCAGGTGTAGGAATGAAATCAGACAAAGCATGAGCTGGTACACAGAGAGGTTCATTTGGTTTTATCTCCAGTGTAAGGGAGAGGGAAGGCGTGTGGCTCAGGCTTGCCGGAGCCCTTGTCTCCCTGCCAGAGCTGCCGGGGCTGGTTGTCAGAGGTGGTGTTTTAGGGAGGGCTGTTATCCCCAGAGCTGTTGCTTGACTGGAAACATCAGATGTCACATTGATACCACGGTTGTGTAGAAGTCAAAAATAGGGAGGCAAAGAAGCAGGAGGATATGAACTGTAGTGTGAACGTAAAGAGGCTTCACTTCTGGGAGATGGGATGGTGACAGTAGGTTATCTCTGCAGCCACTGGAGGAAGGAAAATTCCCATGTACTTTCAGGAGGACTGTTGTATGTAGAGTCCTATTAAGGCCCTGGAGCTAGATCCTGTGCCTGTGCATACACAGACGTGCCTCAGTGTTATTTCTTGGGCAATTCCCATACCAAATACAGTGTAAATTGAAAAATTTCCAGAGATATATATGACAAATGAGTAATTTTTTTTGCTGTGCAGTTACACGGGAGTCCAGATGTTCCATACCTGTGTAGTAAAACTCCTCCCAGCACTGCAGCACATGTGCTATTGGCACGATCCAGTCGCACAGCCAGGAAGTACTGGCATTACATTTCTCAGTAGATGGTCAGTTAAGCTCTCAGGACAATAAGGAGCACCTGTCTTTTTGAGTTACTATTTTTTCTATTTTGCTATCTATCACTCCATATAGTCATCATCACTATCTCTTAAGGGTGTGTTTCCCCACTTTCTTCGTCCAGTAAAACTAGTTTAGTTTGTTAACCTGATCCTCATCCAACAGCTATCCTGCTGGGACTGAAACTGCTCCCTACCTTCCCCCATTTGGTGACTGAGCCTGTGAAGCAGCCACTGACATTGCAGAAGAACAGGACAGCCTTCTACAACAGCTCGTGGACTCTCTATAGGCATAACGAGAACTTTTTTATATTTCCTTGTATCTCAAAGAGGCCCCAAATATCACCGGAAACAGACCCGTTCAGATAGGTCACTGGTTCTTTAGGAGTTAACCAAGTCTTTCTGGAATGGATAAAAGTTTTATCACATAATAAAAGAGCTAAATGACAATAGCCTTATCTTATTCTTGGCTAGAGACTTCCTTCAAGTACCTGCTCTTATATTACTATTCCAAATGGAGGAACAAAACAAAGCAGCCTACAATAAATTGTCTACTAGAAACACTGCAATTAAAAATATGACCAGGAATAACCCTGCATTTGAAAAATAACTGTGAAGTTTGCCTTATTAAAATCAAATGTCTTAGCCACAACCACAAAGTAAGAGTCTGGATTTTCATCATAAAATTTCTATTCCATTAAAAAAAAATCCATATTAAAAACAATTGATTTGCTGCAACCGAATTTCAGTAAGTCTCTTATTAAAAGAAAGTGCAAGAATCAATTAAATACTAAGAAAAATGAGAGGAAAAAAAAAAGAAAACAAGATGAAATATTAGCAGACACACACTTCAGCGTTTAGACTTTTCTTGTAGATAATTAATATGCTCACATTATTTAATTGAAACATCATGCATCCTGCCACATGTTGTTCCTTAACCAGTCAACACATATGGACTATGCTTGCAGGATAGGAAAATTCTTGGGAATAATGGATTTTATAGTGAGATGAAAATGGCAGATGCATTTTTAAGTGAGGAAGGATATATAAGATTGGTGAATTAGCAATGGTCACTTTAATTAAAAGCATGGCCATATGATGTGTTYACATTGCACAAGAGTATTATGAAACATGCTTAGATAAATGTTTGTGTTCTCAGTTTTTATACTTTGTCAGATTGCATATAAACCCTAATTCTAATAAAATACATCATAAAACCTTGCAACCACTATGACAAACAGCCTTGTAAGTGGCTGAGTAATTCTATTATTCTCTCTCAAATTTAACTTCCCCATTAGTAGTGGTGCAATCTGATAAACTAGGGGACGAAGGAAGGTCAAATATTTTGGTTCAGCTTATTCTAAATAGAGTGCCAATTGGGGTGGTGGKGGGGGAACAAGGACCAAAGAAATCAAGTCTCAGAATTGCATTCCAGTAATTCCCATCTCTGAAGAAAAAAAGGACTGCATTTTTTATTTCATAACACTTTCTACTAACTACAGTATGTTTTCATCATTCATATATCAGAAATATGGACCCTYGTCTTGATGCACAGCTACCTCAAGACAAACATGCTGCCAACATATATCCAGTAGTATGACTTGAACCTGCATGCTCATGAAGAGGACTAACAGGCGTCTCCTGTACTCCTCCCCACATGCCTTGAGCATGTAACTACCATTCACAGTGGTGGGATATGTGCATAAGCTTCCAAGTGGGAAAATGTGTTTCTGTCTTTGATATTCCACACGATACAGCCTGTTTACTAAATGTTGTTGGTTAATGATAAACCATCTTTCAAAAAGCTCTATTACATTCACCATATGAAAACAGGTTAACTTAAATAAGTGAAAGTCAATGATCACATTTTAACTTGGGGAGGGAAGGACTTGGTGTTTGATACTAAATTTACTATAGAAAATCAGTGGTCTATTTTCTTCCTCTCTTTAGGAAATTTTTTGGTTGTCTAGACATGCTAAGGATTTCTCTGWCCAGTTTCACCAAATATCACCTTCTGTAACTGTGAATGAACCTTTCCCCCAAGAAATCCCATCTGAAACTATGTTTAAAATAACCTTTCCATTGATAACTGACAAGGTGGCAAACTCTGTATTGACGTGAAATAGTGCACTAAAGTAGATGTGAAAGTCAGAGAGAAGGCACAAGGAATAAAAATGGAATGTAGCAAAAAGGAATATGCTTCGTGTCTACATAAAGGCAACAAACCAGAATATGTAATCCTGTTGTCCTGCAGTCGTATGATGCTCAGAGAACACCACTTTTGTCATGTAAAAGGAGAAGGGAGGCCCTAGATTTGCTTGCAGCTTACACTATTGTAAAGGGAGACAGGAACAGTTAAACACACTTGGCAAATTTTGAAGGATCTGAGTATGTCCTGAAGGTTTCTAATTTTGCCTAGTAATTTTATAATAAACTGTAGAGAGCTTTTTATGTGTGCTTTGTGTTCAGTGAAGTCACATCAAAGGAAAAAAGAGATCATTTACATCCGTTTGGAAGCTACTCACCATACGCCTGGGCAAAAGATACTACTGCACTGCTAAACACCTTCTYCTCAACCCTCTGTTCATTGAGAGGAAAATTTGTATACATATAAAATCAGGCTTCAGAAAATGCACAGGCAACCCATGCTCCCCTTGTTCATCTCTAACTACTCAGTCTGCAGCCTCTAGAAGCCCTCACACAAATCGCCATGGCTTGTGCTCCCAAGCATCTACCCAGCCACTTCATCTCTGGGCTATGGCAAGGTCTTTACATCAAAGCAATGAGATGCAACTGTGAGACTGATACCTTYGATAAGCTGACTGATCACCCTTGTACTGCATCTGGACTCACACTGAGGTCAGTAAGCTCACAAGGTCCTTCTTGACCATGCATGCAACTCCATAGGAGAGAAGGATGAAAGTTTTGGGAGAAATCTCTCTTAGCAAGAAGTTTAACAAGAATGGAGCAGAGCTGATGCAATGCCATTTTCCATGTTCTAATGAAGTTCTTTGTTCAGTGCTAGGAAAAAGATGACTGCTTTTCACAGGGGAATATCTCTCTGTCTAAATTAGCACTGATTTTAGACCCTCCACTGGTGGAACAGGGGGCTATTATAACCTCTGGAGATCTTTAAATCCTAAGTACTCCTCGTGGTATAGAAGAATCAATCAACTCTAGATGTAACTTAAATATCTCATCAAATTAAAAGTAAAACTGAGCTAGCTCATAGAAAAGCTTTTGRTGAGCCAAAATCAAAACTTCATTTAAAGACAAGAAGTTTCCAATTGTCTTAGTTGTGAAGGTTACATTCAAAGTTTCAAAGGTAGTGTTCTAAAAAGCAGATAGCGGAAGCGATAGCTCTGAGAGGAATTAATTGTGCCCATTCACCAGAGGGAAGAATTAACTTCAAATCCATTTGATCAACTGAAACATTGATGCTAAAAGAAAAGAAACTTAGAAATGTTGCTGCTTACAAGATCTGCGTGCATTTTTGTTGTTATAATTTTTTGATGTACTGAAAAGAATTTGGAGAAGTTCCAGCACAATTTTTACTTTTAAATCCAACTCTGATATAAAATACAGCAATATAATGTTCAGCACTTGAGGACTGAGCTCAAATAGACCATTCTGGGGACAACAGCTACAGTAACAGAGCAAAGAAGACATTTGAAATGATTAAGTGTTTACTGGTGCAAAGGTAACTACAGCACATTCTCTCTTCAGAGCCACATACAGGATGTAGGCATTGGCGGTCGCAAATGGTGTTTTCTCGTAATACGCATGAAGGGAAACCAGATACTCCTTGTCCACCTTTCACACCAGCTCACTGTCATCACTGCTGAATCACTGACACCAACTACAAAGTTGAGACATAATTGTGGAGAATGTGAACATAGATATATCCTCTGACCCAAAAAACAATCTCATTAAAAAAACCCAAAAAATAAACAAAGAGCGATGTCCTTACTGCAAGCTGTATCATTCTCTACCTGGAATCCATTTTACACCTACAGTCACGAGTTTAGGAGTCCATCTACCTATTCAGCAATAGGTTTCCATCCCCAAATTATGATTAAAGCTTGGTCTTTGACAGCCTATGTTTGATAGATTAGATGTGTTTAAAATGTCAAATTCTATTTCATATCTCTTCAAGTTATACTTCTCTACAGCCCTAGATACACACAGAGAGTATACAGATTCAGAACATATGAATATTTCCCAATATACTCATCTTGTTAAGAAAAGAAGTCTTGTAAGATAAAGCATTTTTAATTTATTTCATCTCCATCTAAAAATATATTAACTTATGCAGGTCTAAATGATACTTAAATTTCCAGTAACAGAAAAATCATTTGATAAAAAGATTTCCTTGTTTCATTTTTAGAAAGGGGAAGAAGAATTTTCTTTCTATTAGGTGAATTCTGATCCTTCATTCTTATTCATACTGGAGACAAAGTTTGATAAGTCAGGATTTTAGAATTTTGCTCAGGAAGAAAATTTTGATACATTGTATTTTAATATATTATTGAAACTAAATTTTTAGCAACAGTAGACGTTATATTTGAAACATGAATATAATACAAGTAACAATGAAATTATGACATAAATGTGAAATAAAGATATTGACTCACTGTTGAAATGCATTTTCTAACTGAAAACAGTTCCATCAAAACTAATGTATTCTTCTTTCCTATACAACTGCATTGTCTTTCTGCTTTCCTGTATCATATTTTTACATTCTACATCAGGAATTATTGGTTTAAAGAGTACAGTGGACCATTATCACTATTCACTTTTTTAAAAATACACATTATTCCATAAACAGTTTCCCCACATAATATGAGTCTTTCATGAGCTATAGCAGGATCTTTTAGAAGGGTTGAAGACTTCCAGGGACCAAGAAAATTTCATACATCTGTAAGTAAAATCACTCGATGTTTACATAATAGAACCAAGGTAGGGTCATTTTCTGATGTAGGAACACATATCRGTATGATAATAACAATCTAAAGAATTAAAAATTATAATTTCAATTTAGATATAAAATATGTGTCCACGTAATCTAAAAAAATGTAAATAAGTATTATGCTAAAGCTGATTAAAATATAATAAAGCAAAATAAGTCTCAGTAACTATTGCTACAATCAGCTGTCACTTCCCCATAATTCTCTCTTTGAATACTAAAATATAAATTAGTTTTTGAGAATTAAGAATAAACTATGACCAGAATTAAATATTTCAAAAAGTTTCAGAAAATGGTATGACATCTCCCCTAAATGCCAAATAAAAACAAATATGATTATGTACACCCAGAAAGTCAGGCATGTAGTCTTTAAAAGCCAACAATAACCATAACAATAAAATGAGCTCTTCTAAAATAGCAACAACATAAACTGTGAGCTTTTTTGGCACTGAGCACATGAGAAAAAAAATAAAACTCCAGCCATGCTAGCAGTGATAAGTTTTCACAATTTGGAAATGTAGTCATCAGTTCTGCTGAAAACCAGCCACCGACTCAGGCTGCGCAGAACGGYGCCTTTGTTGCACTTGGTATGCACTGACAAAAGACTAATTCTTTGCATTGTTAGAAGGACTGACTGCTTCAGAACAAACCACCACTATTCAAACTTGTCAGAACAAGCTTGGAGAAAACTAGATAAGAGCACTTGAGTGATCTGTACACAGAGACAATTGAACTGGAAGTGAAGTTACATACACGAATGATCTATTGTGTGGTGCAGCTTTAATTGTCTGAAACAATTCCTCGGTCTTATTTGTAGCAATGATATTCCATTTACTAGAGATCTCATTTAATGGATTTTCAGGGCATACAGCTTGCATGCTAGTGGTCTTTAACAAATAACATGCTGGCAACATGCGATAACAGGTACTTGGCATAYGGTATGGAAATATTAATTTCTGAAATATGCAAGTTTGATTGAATTTAGTTTAATTTTAAATGCAGTAATTTATGATTTTAAATAACTATGCCACACAATAATCCCTGTACAACACATGATATTCAGGAATGGCTACAGATGGAACTTTCCCGTAGAAAAAATAGATCATTATGAACTGCACCTGTTTCTACCAGCCGGACGATCTTGCACTGTAATTCTTATGTTGCACTAATAATTATCAGATTAGTATTTAACTGTTCCTACCCAACAGTTGGTATAAACTGGGGCACATACACCCCTTGAGATCTGAGCCAGCAACAACCTAAGCACATGTGTTACCGCATGCATRCTTGTAGTCTCGCTGGGATGTCAAACAACCTTTGAGCATAAAAGAGAATGGTATGCTCATGTAGTGAGGAGCCACCTTTGTGCCTCTGAAGCTGTACCTCCAGAGGGCTGGAAGAGGCTTTCAGGGAAAGCGAGTTTTCTCAAAGTGTAAGCTAAGGGTGGAGATTTTTATTCAGTGACACAAGAAAGAAGGGAAATGGAGCAACTGTATTCATGTCGATGCTCTGAATCTAGACTAGAAATTAAGATCTAGAACTAAAGGATAATGACATGCAATCAGCCAAAAGTACTATCCCAGATAAGTGTAAGCGAAAATGAACATACAAGATCAGATGAAGAGAAGTGGTCTTTTGGGGGACAGCTTTCCAGTAAGAGGGCTCCAAAATGCACAATCAGAAATACTAATACTAAATAAATATGCTCCTTCTGGTATTTTCTATAGTTTATTCACTTCAGTAAAAATAATGGGTGTCTAATCCCATCCAATATTTTCTGATATCAGATCATTACCAGTTCTTACTTTTCAGCAAGTACTAGCTTAATTAGTTTTATATTATGTGTATATGTCTAATTTTGGTTCATATTTATCTGAAGAATACATACAATAATTTCTACTGTCTGGGTACTAACACATACAATTGCATCAAATAATAGCTTTAAAAATACTTCAGTGCATCAGCACTTCCATACCAATAGGCATTTCATGCTTATTTTCATGCTTGGAAAAAGACTAGAAATGTCAATTGACCATCTGAAATGTTAYATCAGTAAACTTCTGTAAATAAATGCATAATACTGTATTTATGGCCAAATGGGCAGAGTCTCCTGCACACAGAAGGGTGAAATAATCAAATCTGCTATAAAGTACATTCTGTGTTTGATGTTTTTACCCCAGCCTTAGGAGATAATGTCAGACACTTTCAGAAAGGTTGGTTGGGTTTCTTCTTAAGTTCTTGAAGAATTTTCATTTTAGCTATGGAAGGGTAATTTCCTTACATTGTATTTCTTAGTACCTTTCTTACGTGGTAGATTGATGACATGAATGCTGGGAGAACAGCATGATTAGGTGAATACATGTTTTTCTCATTATAGCTATTTTCACAGCATTGCAGATGAACTATTGTATTTTTAAGGGTAAATAATATTCTTCACGTGTAGAAATCTACATTCATAGGTGAGGTGTGCTTTACAGAGATCCAGTTGCAACGATACAAGCTGAGGCAGGTGTACGTATCCTAATTTTTAAGGTGAATCTTTGTCCAAATTTAATACTAATGTGATTTAAAAATTTTTTTTAAACTCTCATCTTATGTTTCATACCAATTTCCTTTTGTGATTCTAATTCGCTTTTATTGTGGGAACATAGTAACTGACAGCTTATTCATGAATTAGGTCCTGCATACTGTTTGCGACAGCTGTAGACTTGAATCATCCCCTGTGTGAGCAAAACACAAATTTCCTAGACATGCATCAAACTGCCTTCAACCTAAATGTGAGTGAGATGACTGTTAAAACTATAGCCCCCAAGCCTTCAGCAAACGTAAAGCCTGTCATGTGAAAGTCAATGTGGATCTTAATGCATGGTGTTCTATTGAGCTACAGTACTTGATTCAAAACTAAATTTAGGTATCGGAGAATAAAATTATAATCACAAAGCCTTAAGGGGAAAAAAGAGAACACAAGGATAAAGCAATTTTTTTTCTTAATGTAGTGGAGAACCTTTCCATATAAAGATAATGTCTTTTTTTTTCATAAAAGTCTATGGCCAAATTTATTCCTGATATTATTCAACTGATCTTGTTCTTGCTGCTCCTATAGTCTTAACTGACATTGCTAGCATTTACAACCTCTAAAAAAAAATGGTGTCTTGGTTCATACGTGAAACGAATAGGCTTAGACAGGGAAGAAAAAAAAATAACCTACTTGATTTTAGTCATAGTGGACAAAAACCTCAGGGATCAAAAAGTCTACTGTAAGGCAGATTGGAAAAGTGTTCATGCACAAGAAACCCAAGTCAACTTTCTGAAGAAAGTTTGAGGGTTTCCAGAACATCATTCAAACCTGAGATACAATATACAAACTTAAGATATGGTATAAACTTCCATTGTTTTATGGTTATAAAGTGCACAAAAGCTTTGTAAAAGTTTACTGAGGCTGAAAAAGTATCAGCGCTTTTATATCAAAGCTTCCTCATTCCTTCCAACAAAGGGAGAGAAGTTATGTGCTTTAATACCACCYGCAGCAAGCAGATAGACATTTTCTTTAAACGAGCCATTGCTGTTAGGTGCTGGACAGAACTATGTGCTACTTAGTTTTCCAATATTCTCAGCTTTGACAACTCCGATTCATTTACTCAGAGCCACTATAATTTAAGATCTGGATGCCCTGCAACCCCCTCAAAGGTTGTGGGGAAAAAGCACTTAAAAACCCTACAAAAATTTTAAGTATATTTCAGGTTTTTTTGGTATTTATGTGCTTTTAACATTTTTAAGATGTAAACCTATACTATCATTTACATTACACCCATAGTTACTGAATGTATTGATAGTTCTGCAGAATTATTTTCAGCCCAGCAAGTTTAAGAGACATGGGGATACCTGGCAGCATCGCAAAGGGACCAGGGATAACAATATAAGAAGCAGGGAAAGAGAAGGGAAACAGGAGATAAGGGCAGAAGGAGTTTAGTGATGTGGGGTGTAAATCCATTGGAGCTACAGGGTCCATAAAACTGGACTCTGCTGTTCATAGAAGAACTTGTTTGGGTAAGCCACATTCTGGATGGCATAACTTCAAACAAGGCAACATATATAAATCCTATATAAAATGCACTGAATCACACTAGATCTATGCTAGCTATCACTGTGCTCCAAAGCTATTTCCATCAAAGCTCAAGAATCACTATCTTTAGAACTGGAAAACAGTCACAGCCTATTGTACAACTAGAGTTGGGTGATGTTTGAGTCCAATCCCTTTCAAATCTTAGCATTTGGCTTTTGTTTCTAGAGTGGGTGAGCTGAAATCCAAGATGGAGAGAGCTTCTAACACTGGGAAAGTCTGGATTCAGAGCTGACCTTTTGGGTCTTGGGCTTACATAGTTTGTGAGCTGGTGTGGAGAGGACATAATATTATTTAAGACAAGGATCACAGAATGGTACTGCTGTTCTTTTCCAGCGCCACTGAAAGGTTAATTGTTTAAGGTAGTGATAGAAAAAATTCCTGTCTAAATGTAAAACCATTATATAACAATTCATATGGGAGCTGAGAGTATTAAAACCTGGGAACTGCCACACTGAAATACAGACCTGAACCGATTTGAGTGAAAGAGCAACTCCTTCAGCAACTCCATCACGCTCTGTTAGACAGCGTGTTGGGAAGGTTTCCCCTTCACACTTCTGCAGGATGCTGTATCCCCTTCAGGCCCAAGGAACATCACTAGTAAGTTAGTCTGAGTCAAAGTTTTCAGGCTGCCAAATCACGTTCACTCTCCGAGTATACACACGGAAACTCCTGTCTCAGTCTTCTGCTTAAAAATACACCAATGCTATCGTTTATGTAAGGCTGGGATTAAGAGAGTTGAATAAAACAGCAACACATCCATCAGAAACTGAAATTAAGCCTCTTTGAACATCTTCAGCAGAAAGGAAGTGGGTCATTCAATTATCTATGCTTAAAATTAGGCATTTAACTTATTTCAGYTTATATCAAATTCTTTAAATCATTCATGGGAATTCACCGATCATTCAAGTTAAATATCTGAAGCAATAAGAACTAGGTGTCTAGAAACAGRCATGTATCAAACACATCGGTTGATAAACAGGTTTTGATTTAACAATCAAAGATGCATCAAACTTTTTAAGGATAAGTTCAAATTACCTGTGTTTAGAGGGGAAAGGAGTAAAACATAATATGCTTTTGTTTTGCTCAGGCCTATGCAAGTAACAGTGAGAGGAGAAGAACAGGCTCTATGAGGAAAGCTGGGCTGCACAGCCCCATTGCGTTCTTGTTACCACATGTTAAGGTGTAACAGAGAAATAGGAATGAAAAGTGTCAGGTATAAAAAGGTGCTCAACTTCAGTGTTAATGCTACAAAGGTGTTGTTAGTAAAGGCCTAATATATGACTTTACCATATGTTCCTTAAAGTTCAGAGTAGCTTAGAAAGACCAAAGCCAGGCTCATAGATAACTAGTTTCAATTAAGTAAAGTATCAATTAAAACAAGCCAATATTATTAACGTATGTATGATTAATAACCACCTTGATAATTGATTTGGTCAAGCATTAATTATTCAGAAACAGGCCACTCTCAAAAAATATTCACAAAGAAAAACACTTAAATATCTTAAATTTGCAGTTAACATTTCTTTTTAGCTTTTTATTACAGAAAAATTACAAAATATTTTGGGAAATATTACAAAAATATTTTAGGAAATGTTTAACRAGGAGACTGCCCTAACAATACAAGTGTTCTTGAATTCTGGTTTTTGCTTCATTCAACCATAACAGAAACCAGCTGCTGATGTTAGATGTGGATTGGCTTAGATCTTTGCCAAAACACAGGTGAAGTACCCTTTCTACATTTCCTTCTAGTCCCACACCACATGGTCACAGTGACCAAAATCCAGAGCGCCTCATGTGTCTGACCTAACTGCTCGGTGGGAAGGGGTACAGAGCACACGAGATGCAGCTCTCTGCAGGCACAGTGATTCTCTAAAACCACACAGTTTTTTAGTATACCTGTGAGGGTGGTGAGAAGATGGTTCAACAGGACATTAAGCTTGTTTTCCCCCTTGCTTCAGCAATCTCACCGATTGCTGCAGGATCTAGCAGCTTTTCCTTCCATCACCTACTCTCCCCCCATCCCTACTTTCCTCAAGGTGACATATTAGCTAACTTCTGGGGTATTTTTCTGAGGAAACGCAGCTGTAGCTAGAAATAGAAACAGAACACTTTGGCTGATATAGAAATCTCTGAAACTTGTGTGATGCTTGGCTCAAGCACCTACAGATTGCCACACTGCAGCCAGGACGGCATTTCCCCACAGGGCCGCCTGGCAGAAGTGCCTGGGCCATGGGTCCCCCTGGCTAGCGCAGACCCTGCCTTGCATCTGAGGCTCACCTGGAAATTTCACTTAGCAAGTCCCCTGCTACTGTGGTGTCCTGTGATATCAACAAAGCTTCTGAGGTCTCCTGCCTTCTTCCTGTGGCACATTGTAATTGTGACCATAGGTCTTTTATCATGGGTTTAAGCTTGTTCCAGGGTATTAGAAGTGCCGTGCAGCCTCTGGGAGGAGGAGCAGCAGATGTCCYCCGGGCCCGCCAGCATTAACTGCTTGTTACACAGTTGTCAGTCTGACAGCCCAGTGGGTCCTTCTCATGCTCGGGTTTCTAACCTGCAAATCATGAACCCACCCTAATTACAAGAAAAAAAAGTTCTCAATTTTTTGTTGATTTTTTTAGTTGTTGCTTTTTTTTTTTGTTTTGCCTTGGCAGTACCTTCTGTAGACCCACTTTCATTTTTTTTCCTCCTGCACACCACTTCACTTCAGAGACAAGTCACAAGCATAGAATCATAGAATCATTAAGGTTGGAAAAGACCTTTAAGATCATCGAGTCCAACCGTCAACCCAGCACCCATGCCCACTAAACCATGTCCCGAAATAATCAATATTAATAATCAATATTAAGCATAATCAAGCTTAAAAAAACCAACCCTCAAACAACTCATTCTATTTAAACAGATGGCTTAAAAACAATGGCTTAAAATGTCTTATTAACTAATGTAAAACAACTTTTTTAAAAGGAAGAGCTACATTTTATAACAGTATCCATATATCCTGCAGAAGTACAGAAATTGAAGATGGAATCCCATCACATAAATTATTCATTCTCTGCCAAGGCAGCTCCCTGTAATCTAAGTTTTAAATAGTTGAAAAGTTGAAAGGGTTTTAAAGTTAGAAAAGTTTAGAAGTTGGAAAGGTTTTAAATACTTGTAAATGGATGACAGAAATTGAGCTTTCCCGAGCTTCTCAGCAACATCAACCATATGCATATTAAAGCACTATTCTAGTTTCCTTGTTTATGTTTCTGTCTTGGACTGTTTTCTTTTGCTAAAATATAGTATTTACTCAGAATAACTAAGATTAATTTTTGTTGCTTTGCTCATAACAATATAAATGAAATATTTGTATGGGATAGATCCACATTGCCTTCTAAAAGGAGGGGTAGTTTGGACATAGAACCTGAATACAGGAGATAGAAAAAATACAAACTAGATTGCAGACTTTCCTATCTGTGACGAAAAGACACACATCATCGGTAGACCAGGCATGCAGTTTCCTGTTTGTTTCATTTCAGAGACCGGAAGTTGACAAACATGTATATGTAATAACACAATGTTAGTCATCTTCTATCATTAAATGTTTTCAGGTCACATGACACTATAATGGCAAAAAAAAATTAATCTTGTGCATTTTAACAGTTAGTCAGAAAAAATTATACTGATCTGACATTTCCTTGCTACCTGCAGCCTTGGTATACATATCCAAAACTTTTGCTCCATCTTTATAACATGCATTTCTGCACTACAAAGACCATTTGCTTAGTAAAATTCAAATATATGTCCAGTAAATAATAAAACTATATGTTCACACATCCTGCAACACAATGGCCAAAGAAATTCAATTTGGGTAGCACCAATACAAAAGATTAAATCACAGCTTTGCTAGTGGTCTGTGAAATTTTGTATATTAAGAATGTTTCTGAAAAGTTTCTGAGCGTAGATTTTGAAACTGTGCTGTAAAGAACTCACTCCTGTGGTTAAAAACTAAGAGCCCAAGAACAAAGCRCAAATCACTTTTATTTCGTAAATATCACTTAGGGGTGTATTCTTAGGTAGACCAAATTAATCCCTATACATATAATACTGACAAACAATGTACACTTTATGTACTATTCTTTCAGCAGAGGCCATGTCTGCTGCACAGCAGTGCAGGCTGCATAAGGATTTCCATTTTAGATGCTGAAAAGTTTCAGAAAATAATATTCTTGAGGCCAATATTCATTTCAATTAGAGAAAAAAACCCAGGATTTTCAGGGCAAGGGGAAAAAAAAAGATTATTCCATTCCTTAAAAACTTTGAAACCACACAGCTTTTTAACATCTCATTATCTAGTGGGTGAGAAATCCCGAGCAATGTGTAAAAGTCAGCTTCTACCTGATCTGTACCTCGGTGCATAAGGGGATTGTTTTTGGAAGAGTCTATGCAAAGAGCAGAGCAAAAACTGTCGTACTTGGACTTCTTCATGACTACTATAGCCAAATATCCCCCTCCCTCATTTTCCATGCAGGGAAACAAGTTTGATCTACCTGTCTAGCTTGAGCTATAGAAGCTAGAATCAAAACCCTGCCTTGATACCCTGTAAAACCGGGAAAATACAGGATGAGAGAAGAGCTGACAGTGTTGCACATTTCTCCCATTAGATAGTTCGCATTCTGGTGAAGGTGAGGCTGCGTGGCTGCCCCTCTGCCTCACCGCGTGTGTGGCCAACGCGGAGCAGAGTACAAGGCGCTCCCTCTCCAGCAGTACAGCAGGTGACCGCCTGGTGCCTTCCATAGCCTTCATTCTTCTGCTCTAACCAGGAATTGAAACTTTTATTTAGTTATGCAGGATGATACTAGTGTTTCTTTCATTTTTTTTTTCCAACTCTTTACTGTTCCATTTAGAATAGCAACACAGAGACTGTATGTCTGATATTAATTATACAGTAGAATTTAATGCCCTTCCCAGACTTGTTACGTGACTGTTATCATGAAAGAGAATTTTATGTTTGCAGTCTTGTGAAGACTGAAGAAAACTGTAGATTAGGTCAAATAGAAGGTTTGTTTTAGATAACTTAGGTCATTACTTCCCAGAATCAGTGAGCATGCTCAAATACAACCAATAAATTCCCTGGAATTCTCACTAGGGTAAAGAGGAGTCTCCGTGCAAATGCAACAGTTAAAACATATAAAAGATGTTTGATGCCTATTAGAAAAGACAGCAAGTCTCTTTTCTGGATTTTCCTTTTCAGGCTGTTTATAATTCAAATGTACTTTCCATATTCACTTATTTAAAAACAGAGGCTCTAGCAAAAGGAAACAACGCATTAGGAAGAGGCACTGTGCTACATAATCCGTTTTCAGCTGAGACTTCATTTACCGTACTGAACTAGTTTCACCCAGTAAGACAACCTTATGACCAAATAAGACAAAAGAAAATCCCTTGTGGGAATGTAGCACTGATCAAGGGAACTTCTTTTGCCAGAAAAGACAGTTTCATCATGGCAGTTAGGGGGTTTCTGACTAGAAAGAAAATTGTGTTGGACAAACAATTCTACTAGAATTGCATATACCACATTGTTATGACAGGGACTTTAATTTATTTTGTACTATGCTGTAGTGTAGCTCTACATAACAAAAGAAAATATTATGGGATATACTGATATTCTAGTACTGAAAGGAAATGACATCTTTACATGAAATGCTTTTCAAGTTAAATATATATTTTGATTCTACTTTGATAAACTAATGCTATAAATTATCCTTTTATTTCAAAAAGTCTTTCAGTCCTTTGTCTTAAAATGCTAGATTTAAATAGATCCAGACACAAAGACCCACAAAAATCTAAGTGATCCCAAGCTTTGTGACAGAATCCTCCTTCACAGCATTCCCATGGTAGAAGACAGACACATGTTGAGGGTTTATCATTTCAGACTGCTTCAACCTTTGCTGCAGATTTTAGTAAATATTCAGTTAAGTTACTGAAGCTTTGAAGGGAGGGGGGGAGGGGGCAGGCACTTACCATGCCCAATAGGGGAAACTTTCACTTTCTAGTCTTAACAGAAACACTAGCTTGCACCACAAAATAAAACCCATAAAAGAGAACATACATATTTTATTGTAGGTCCCATATTGTTTCTGTAGCTATATCACAACAATGAACTCTATTTCTCTCATCACGGCATACTATCATGCTGGTCCTAGCTCTTGGAAATGTATTTCTCTCATCAAGGCATATTATCATGCTGGTCCTAGTTCTTGGAAGAAGGGAAATGCAGAACACACATGCAAAATAAAAGAAAACACATACGTTTTAGATTAAGCCGATCTCAAGATGTTAAATCCCAGACCTGCTCCACAGAAGAGCAAAATGGGTATTAGCACCATATGATAATTATTCAGTTTAGGACTAGACCGTAAATTGTAACATGGTGTTTTTCCTAGATAATGCATCCTAATTTGGTTCCATCTTACTTCTGAGAGACACTGTCTCATCAACGTTTATTCAGAGTTACATTCACTGCACCAGTAAGAAGTGCAGCTATTTTTCTGGCTGCCTGCTGCTCCCTCATTTTATCCAGTGCCAAGTGAGATCATTGTTCTTGCTTGTTGAGAGTCAAGCAGTGGGCTACTTATGTCTCTTGACCTTAAATATTTATTGGGCTACAGAAGAAGTTGATTCTAGAGACACCTTTGGATTGGGTGTTCAATTATGATGTGGAAGGTTTAAATATTTGACTTTTCCCTTGAAAAAATTGTTTTAAATTTACTTTGCCCTATCTGTTCTTCCTCTACTTTACTATAGCTAAAGAATGAAACATGAGATTTTCATACCTTTTCTTACCATATGGATATCCACCCACAGAAAAGAAAAATATTTACCCTTATTATTGAAATATCTTTTTATATTTTTGGTTCAGACTGTAAACTGGCTAGATCACTACAATATTTCTTATATGCTCTTTGGACCACCTCCCCCTCAGCCCAGCTTTGAGTGAATTATAAGAACTAATCTTCCTAAAATAGTTTTGAAACAATACATACATATGTACCTCTTAAGAACGTATGTTCAAGTAACTAATAGACATTCCTAATTAGAATGACTTAATTTGCAAGAAATATCATTAAGCAATTCTCTATTATAGTCAAGAGAGAAAAGGAAACAATAGGACTACATAAGGTGTATTTTTTTCCCCTAACTAGGTCCAGTTGAGTATGGCTGGCAAGAAACCAGGAATTACCAGGTTTACAGCATTTTTTGATGTTCCATAATTTGTTTTTATTACACATCAAAACAAAACAGACCTTTCACAATCAATTAAAAATACAGGAAGATTAAAAGAAGCGGTTCACTTATTTTCAGGATCAAAGCTTGGACCTTAACTTGTGTCACCACGTGTCAGGTAATTAACCCAAATACCTGGGTCTTCTGGGCTTCTCTGTTCCCCCTCTCCTTCTTATTTCTAGCATAACCTTCACCAAAGTCAAGAGCTTCCCGCGAGGAGTTCTGTTTTCAAGTAACCAACACTTTTGGGCAGGGGAATGTGTAGTTAAAATACTTCTGACAGAACAGTTTAGTTTGGAAAGGAGCTCTGAAGATCATCTGGTCCAACTCCCCGCTCAAAGCAAGGCTAACTTACAGCAGCTTGCTATATCTTTGGTTTAAATATAGATGCTGATAACCTTTTTACAGACTTTTCCATTCCTTAGCTATGTTCGATAATTTTGTACACCTCCTTGCAACTGTAATGATGAGAAATACTTTGGTGACTAACAGTAAATAATTACAAGCTAGCACCTCTGCAATTCTGATTTTTATATCAGATACCTGTTTCATTTTATTCCCTAAAAGGTTTCAGGTAAAAGGAGACCGACCACAGGTCTTACACACACAGAATCATACGCTAGCTAACACTTTACTAAGGCCAYGTATAGGTTATGTGACTTCCAGAGAAATCAAACTCTACTTGTACCAATGAAAAATCAGTAGAAGATATGAAGAGATTATTTTTCAGGTAACAGTATATCACAAGTTTCCCCACTGAGTTTATTAAAGTTATTGGTGGACACCGGCACTTTTCAGTCACTCCGCAAGTCTCCAACTGCTCTATCAGGGTACTGTAAGGAACAGTTCGTACTGTATCCAAAGGGGTCTGTGTAAGAGGACCCACTGGTGAAATTGGCCGCAGCCCAATGTTGCAGACTTATCTTCTGTCACAGAGCTGGCCCAATTTTTGGTCAGTGCTCTACAACATTATTACTCCACAATATTTATATAGCTGTCTTTATTCATTAAAATAAATTAAATCCTTCAAAATTTCACCATTTATACTGGAAACGTTCAGAATTTTAGTGCGGCGCATGTATTTTCCAATAGGTCCAAGCATGAACAGGAAACACCCGCAAAACAAAWTGCACTGCACAGACAGTTTATGAACAGTTTGCAAACACTACAACAAGAAAACTATCCTATCCATTCAGTGAAACTAAGGAATAATAAATATACGTCCAGAAATAAAACTCCTTTCCAAAGCAGGCCCTTTTATGTTATTTTTTTTTTGTTTAAAGACTAATTAACCAGTTCTTTAATGCTATCTGAAGTGACTTTAACAAATGAGTCTCAGCAGTTCAAACTGAATAGTCTGCCTGACAGTCTAGCTACTCAGACTTTGAGATTTAAACACGACCTGCATAGAATTAAAAAAAAAAAAATTAAAAAACCTTCAACTATTAAAGTGTTGTCATTGTTGTTTCAAATGACAAATCAGTGGGATGGAATTCAAGACACTTAATTATCACATTAGTTAACCAGATGGTTTATATGAAATCCCAGCAGATGAGTATCTGATTTTTGCTTTAAGTTGGGCTCAACGAATTAGCAAAGGCAAAGGACAGCAAGAGTATGTGACTCTTTCTTTTGCTTGCTATAACAAATAAAATTTTGTCTGCTCACCCCCCTGAGCAATGTTTCAAAAAGAATTTATAAAAATAGTGGTAGGCAAAAGAATATGAATGTTCCATGACTCTTCAGATATCTTTGCTCACTTATTAGTCTTGTTATCTCTCTGACACAAACTTTCCAGTAACTTTTTCAAAGAAAGGGATTTAGAAGCAAACTGCTATAAAAAAGGAGACTTTTTTCTAAACCTGAAAAATGGTTTAAGTAGTCTGCACCATCTTTTTCCTCTCCCCTAAATGTTTTGGCAACAAATAAGGTTCCTTGTTGGATGACTTCAGAGGTGGTAGGGAGGAGAGGAGTCATGCATCAATAATCACAGAATAAGAACTGGTGGTATGACTTGGCTTAACTATGCTGTTTCAGCAGTTAGCTCTCTAGTGGCTTGTTCAAATGGTCTCAGCACATTCACAAGAGTTTCCATTAGTGTCTGCTCCAGACGTGAGAAGAATCCATCAATTTAATTTTCAAACTGTCATAGCATGTAATAACTGCCTTTGCTCAAACAGCTTCTCTTAATAGAGAATGTTGAATTCTGTCTGGTAACTGCATCCTGAATAAGTTTGTCTTGGGGAACAAGTCATTATTCTTGGAAGAGTTTCAGAAGTTTTTTGGCTTTCACAGGCTGCCTGAACTATGGACAGCTACCATCTGCTCTCATAAGAATATACATCTCTAGTGTATCATCGTACTCATGTATGAAGAATATAGACACAGAAGGGCAACATCTCTAATCCCATCCCCACTGTGAAAGTAAGTGGCAAAAATCTTGGTACTTGTTTTCTTTTAGTGGTTGAATTAGAGGAGTTGAAACATTAACAGCACAGCAATTCAGTGCCCCTAAAATATTTCTCAGATGACCCTTTGAGAACAGAAGTAGCACCTGATGCACCCACTTAGGTGCAGCCCTTGACAGGGGTCTCTTCTCTAAAGTTATATAATACTGGTACAATATGTGGGAACAGGGTGTCTGGCAAACAAGGCAACCAAAGATATTTTACATACAACCATAAATACAGTAGCCTCTGTAAGGTGATATTGCCAAGTAGAAAAATACCACAATTTTCCTTTCCTTAGTGGAGATGTGAGGAACAGAAATATTGAATGTCTTGTTCAAAATGACATAGGTATTTGTGGCGCAGGAGAGAGTCATGCCTTGTTACCCATGTTTCAGACCACATACCTTTTGGATATCTGCCCAAAGAAGTTAAAACCCTTGTTTTATGTATTGCTCTGATGTAGTAATTGGTGGAACTTGAAAAAAAACAAAACAACCAACCTCAAAAATTCAAATCCCAATGCTTTTCAATAAGACTAAAAATTTTTAGCAATGAAATACAAGTACTTTGAGGTGTTGCCCAAGAGGATCAGAACATGGAAATATTAACACAAACAAAACATTAACTAGGATTTCCCGTAAAGACAGCACAGTCAACTCAATTCTTGGTATCAAACAGCAAAAGCTGTACTATGGTACATGTATACTACTCCCATCAYTTTTTTACTTCACATGGAATGTGGATTGTCAGTATGAGAGAAAGTATTTCTGGGTCAGGACATTAAAGTCAAGCTAATGCATACCAAATGCATCCTCTATGTATTTTTAGAGTTCTGGGGTTGCCTGCATAGTAGAAAAGTTGCTTTTCCTAAGATTATTCTTGCAGAGGTTAGATATCATGCAGAAGAACTGTAGACTATACAGTGTCCTTCTCTCTCTCAACCTGAGGTCCTTCTCTTCAGTTAATACACAGGTGCTCAGTTTTGCCTAGTCGTGACAAAGTTTTTTGGGTCACTATCACCCTCCAGGAGTTTTTTCTGAACAACTGCACCATGGTCTCCCCCCCCAAAGAACAATAGTCCTGTAAAAGCAATATTGTCTAAAACCCACATGAGCATCACTTACTATGACCATAGTTTGGAAATGACCAAAGTAATCTACAGTAAAACTATAGATTATTTGCAAACAAAATTCACTGTAAGGCTCCTGTCTATTATCGTCTTGAGATCCTGAATTCCAAAGATGGTCAAAATAATCCTGTCTGGCATCGCTAGGTTTCCCTTTCTCAGTTAGGCTCCCCAACTCCTGACTGTAGCACTGTTTGCAACTTTGCACCTCTCAATATGTGTGAACTATCGTGTCTCTCTCTACCTTCTCTGTCACCCTTTAGCATATGAAATTATGCAGATTACTCCTAGATAAAATCTATACCTGTTAAATTAGAAGCATGCATCAATACAGGATGTCACAAGTATCTCAAAACCAACTATTATAAATTAAGTTACGGAAATACACAACGCATAGAGAAACCTGAAGTTTGCACTGTAGAAGAAGCATGAAAAATAATCCAGTTCCATTTAATATTTGAGACTGCTATAAACCTTAGAGGATAGTTAACTAGTTTTTGGAGAATATTTTTGCACTGTGTTTTTGCTTCAGAATGTCTAAACAAACATGCCACCCCAAGCACAGCTCGGTTTTGCTGTCACTGGAGAGGAGCAGCTCTSCCATGTGCTTGAGAGACACCTTGACTGGGGTCTTCCTGAGAACAACAGGACATGGCTTCTACTTGGGGGTTGGGGGGAAACAGGTTGTTCTTTACAGAAGAATATCGCTCTAAGCTGTTATTGGAAAAAAAAAWTTTAAATTCTGAAAAACGATGACCAAAGATAAGACTGCAAGTCTTGCCATCATACATACACGAACACACATTCACTACACAAGACACAATTTACTAAATGCTCCTTCAAAATATACAGACCAAAAAAAAATAGTGACCACCCTTGCCTTGGAAAGGACAAAAGCAGAGATGAAATATCTTGCCTATGATGATGTAACAGGTCAGTAACAGAAGCAGGACTATAAAGTGTGCCATCAGTTAAGTGAATCATGTACTACTCTTATAAACTATCATACTGCTTCTCTTAAATCTTACTTGAAAGAAAAATATTGGCTTAAAGCGCATGCTGGTCTGCTTTGTCTCCAAATACATACTTCAAAGAAAAGTTGCAAATATTTATTCCAAGGGTGCTAGTGGCAATCTTTTAGAAGTGGAATAGTTACCAACAATATGTCATGTGAAATAAGTGTTGAAGTTACTTAATGGAAGAGTACTGGACAGTTATATGGGAAAAATAGTCTCTCTAGTTTTTGAGACAGACTAGGGGGAGTGGAGGAAGAAAGAAGAACTCCGAGCTGTCAGCTCACAGCTCTTGCAGATAACTGAATGACTCGAAGTCACAGGGAAATCTCGTCCAGCCCTTAACGCAAAATGAAATAGCTGAAAGAGTAAAGGAATCATATGACTGGGTGAAAGGGAGTTACTTACAGTCATAAATGGTTTTAAATGTCATTTCTGTAGCAGTTTCACTGGCTGTTATTTATTGGCAAACAGGTCAGTAATAAATGATGGAGCTGTATTCTGTTTCAAAAAATCAAAGATCCAGTATTTTTCTTTCACATTCTGTGATTTTCTTTGCAAATCTTGAAGGCCATCCTGCATGAGTTTGATTGCGTATTTGCAATTTATTGTTTCCCTACTGTTAAATTCATCTTTTCTGTAAAAAYGCTGAGCCTTTGCGAGAGCTGTTAAATGAGTGCAGCTAATCAGTCCTTTTTCTGGAAGGACTCTCTCAGCTAGAAATGAGGTATAAGATCTGTGGCTTTCAAGTTCTACTGTCTAAATTGTTCTTCCGCAACAGCTGGAGAAAATGCTTTCAAGAGTTTTATGCTTCTTCCTGTGTGGTGATGCAGCTTTCCTCTAACGACTATTTCCCATCAATACCCACAGACACCTACCTTCTTAACCACTGGTTTAACGGTTTCTTACCACTTCCACCTTTCTGAAAAAAAAGACTCATTTGGGAGAAAGTTTACAAATATCTGCACACCAGGCTGTTGAAGGAGATAATATCTCAAAGAACTTAAAATTAGGTGTACAATTCTTGTCTAATGAAAATAAAGCAAAACAGCCCTGAAAGTGTGCAGGCAGCAGATGTGACCAAAACGATTGGTATAATCTCTTTCCCATGCTAAGACTACAGTGATCTTTACTGAAAACTTCACAGCAAGAAATAAATAAGTGACCTTTTCCCATGCAATATAACTGTTATAAGATTAATAGTTAACACAGCAAAGTCCACTGTTCTGAATTCTCCCATATTCTTTTGAATCACAAGAAACTTTAAAACGTAGATTTTTCTTAAAAACAGCAAAAGACATGAAAGCTCTGKTTTTTCCAAGGGCCACTATCTACTGACAGACGTATGCTGACTTTTCTGGAAAATTTAATGTTTTCTTCATTTTCCAGAGGACTCTGGAGATCCACCCAATTGACTTCTTAAATTCATGTTGCATTAACAAAAGTATATTTTAACCTTATTAGGGGAAAACTTCCACCTACACATTTATTCAAAATTGCAGTGAAATATTTAACTAACTGGTCTTTCCTTAGATAGTAACTGAGAGTATCATAACAGTCCAGCAAATCAGTGTTTTAATACCGACATATACTCTAAATTATTACAAATATTGTACGTTCTCTCTCACACATCTAGTTTACTTACTTGTTATAAATAAAAGAACAAGGACAGCTGTAGCAGAAGAGCCTATACGTGACACAGTCTGGTAACCGTTCATATAGACCACTATTTCACGGAGCATGCCCAAACTTCATTCAGGGTAAAATATGATTATATGATTCAAAAATTTTAAACTGTCAACTGTTTTTAGATCTGTCTCTAACGAAAATACAAACCAGTTTCCATACAGAATGCTAAAGATTCCCCCCTCCCCCTCCCAAAAAGAGAAGTGCTTTTATTTAAATCAAAACATGCAGACTGAGAGTGATGACAAAATGTCACAGAAATGCCATTATGCCTTTACAAAATCAGTCATTCAATCGCTAATTCCAAAAAAGAATATAATACAAAGTCATTGCTGATATCCTCTGATCTCATAAAACACAGATTGTTGACATCACTAAGAGAATGTAAGTAGATAGTGTGTAAGGACTAAAGTTGAAAAGTGCTGAAGAAGTATTTACTGAGTAGTAGGGATATTGTCTGCAATCAAAGGGAAAAGAAACATTAAAACATCTATTTTAAAACTTTTTTTCCAGCTGAAAATAGAAGGCTGTTCACAGCCAGAGGATTTCACTCAGTCAAATTAATCATACAGAGGAGTGGATTAAATTTAGATTAAAAAGAAATTCTTATTATCCAGAAAGGTCAGTTCTGAGGCATTCATGAACAAGACAGCAAAATGAATGATCAGGGTTTATAGAGAATCATCTGATCCATGAAGCTACACCCAAATAGCCCAGTGCTCGGGCCCTGAAAGACCCGACTAGCCCAGAACCTCAGCTACAGTTTGCGTGGCAGCTGGGAGCACTATTAAGGTTGGTCTCTGCGGCTCTTACAGACTCAAAGAGGAAAAAGGACACACTAATCAGTTCATGTTTATTAGCATCACTTGACTATGGAATGTTTACGCTACTGCTTAAACACAACAGTCAGCATCTCCTCTCCCTCCAACAAAAAAACATTACAAATTCATTAATAATAAGATTGATAACACTGTTGTTATGTTACTAATATTACTAAATGTCTTAATTTGTGGAATTTTTTTAATGTAAGATGCAGCAAAACTTTTAAAGCAATATATCTTAACATCAGTATGAGATGCTGCAAATTCAGTTTGTCTGGCTAGAGCATGGATTCAAATTTATTAATTCCATTTTTGTAAGAGGTTCCATATTACAGGAATACAGAAAAAATAAAGAATGGAATTTATAAAGAAAGAGGACAAGACCAAAAGTTAAGTGAACAGTTCAAATCTAAGTGGAAATTCACAATTAATTTAATTCTTAGAAAGCTTTTTATGGTCTAAGAATGAGAACCATTTGGGTTTGATTGGCTGCTACAGCAGTTCAGAAAGGTGTGTTGGATACTGATTTGGGAGAGTTAGTAAGAGAGAAAGGACTAAAGAATCTACTGTAAGAGGAAAAAAGAACAGTACCCAGAACCTCTCGCAAAAAAGACGCAAAAGACAATAACATAAGTAGGTGACTGACGATTTTTATTTCTTCTACTTATTTAGGAGGGTATCGCAAAGAAAAATTCTGAAATCCCAGGTCTGTATTTTTCACCAGAATTTTTATCATGCAAAAATCTGAACATGATTATCAGCAAWGTTTTTATAACATTGAGTGAAAATAGCTTTACTTCTACTTCCAATGCATAATTATAATTTTTTATTAGGATGTCAAGATTGTTCAGCTCCTGTAATGCTTGTGTTAAAACATCAGACAAGTTCATCCTATGGTTTATGTTTTCTTTTCACTTTTCTAATTCATAAAACATCTCATTTATTGTTTTTATGCAAGAAATTAAAATGAGATGTCTAGTAGAACTCATACAGAATTTTTCTATTGCAAAAAKCTGTCTGATTTTATGCATTTACTACTCTCAAAAAAGCAGTTACTTATTTAATATTTGCCAGTTTTATACTTTTACATTAACTAAAGCTATGAATATGACCCAAATTCAATTTAAAGTTTTGATTTAGTTTCATTTTTAAAACAATGAACATGTAAACCACTAAAATTAGAAATAGCTCGTCGTTTTGTTGTAGAAACCATATCATTGTAACAAAACTAGAATCAGGTTTCAACACGCACATTCAACATTATAACTAAGTATATGCCCTTATCAGACCGTAAGTATTTGGTTGGTTATTTTTATACATCGCTAAGAGCTTGTTTGGAAATTTCTCATACGTAGATATGCATATATTTGACAGTGCAAACACTAAACACCAGCTTGTTAGCTATCACACTTTCTTTCTCTCCCTCCACAAGAAAATGTACACAGAAACAAATGTACCCTTGCCTCTCTCCAGCTCGCCAATGGTATGCCACGATGCACTTTGTCAGAGCAGAGAATCTAGCTTTCATTCTGCAGTTCCAGACTTCGTGTAAACTCATTTTGCAATATTAAGATAGAGTTTAGATTTTGTAAACAATATTTATACAAAAACGTTAAGATTGTAAGAATGCAAATCAACCTTTTCTCATTTCTGTGCCAGCACAACTGCAATAAGATGAGAAGCTTTCACTGACACTCCTTTCAGGCCTCATTCACTGCRCCCATGCACTGTGTTATTCACAATTTATCCCTGCTTTCACGGGTAACAATAGCATCAGCTGATAATATGCCAACCCAATGGAGTCTTATTTCATTCACTTCGGGGTAGCTTAAAGTCTTAACTGGTGGTTTTTTGGTTTTGGACTGAGAAAGTGGGGTGGAGGGAAGGCTGGATTTTACTATTCACATGCTTTCTTTTGTATAGGTGATGGAGCATTAGCAGTGACTGAGATGCATGCATTTTTTGAAAGTAAAAAAATTAACATACATAATCCAAGGAGGCAACACAATAACTTGAATAGCGTCCATTCACTCAGAAAGCTGAGAAAAAATAATCTGTCTATACTGTAGATATTCTAATGCCTCCATCTGTATCTGGTCTTTCAATAGATGGCTGATACACCGGATCCAGTTGCACTTCTCCAAAATCTCATAGTAGAAAGAAAAATTTACTGTTTGTCTTTCAGCTGTCTCACCAAAACAGCCTGCAGACAGCTCCATACCTTCCACACCACCAGAAGATGCCTGACAATACTGCTACAGTTTTAAGGTGATTTGTCCAAACGGTAGCAGAAGGAACATCCATAAACAAGGTGTGTGGCTGACCAAGGTACAGGTGCTAATACATTTCATAAGCCTAGTCTCCATTAGGATATAAATGTGACAAATTACAAGATAACTTGCCCTTAAGCTTCCTTTGAATGCATAATTCACAGTTGAAGAATTCAACCTTTGGTCATTCACACTGGCAACTGCTACTTTCAGCCCTCACTGTATGAATCAGGTCAGGACTGAAATGTCTCATGTTACTGCCTGCCACCACAAGAAGGACTCAAATCCAGAGGCATGAAATTCCTAATAAGGAGGGTCACAAGAGTTTCTGCTATTCTACTGTATTTTTTATATTAAATTTTCTACCTCACTTAATTTTTTCATCTTTGGTGAGACAAGAGGTCACTGGTAACATTTCACTAATTCTCACTGGTCACCAGGTTGGCATATACAGCTGACAAAACACATCATTGCTTTTTTTTTCTTCCCTTTTTTTTTTTCCTTTCCCCCCCTTTTAAACATAAACAAAAAAATATTGCCTTTGTATTACACAAGCAATCCCTTTCCTGCACAGTCTGGAGCTGTAGACCTTCTATCAGTCTTTTTCACCCCASTTTTAAAGCCACTTCAACATTAAGGAGCTCCATAACTGCATGGCAGCTGGCTGGCTGCCAACCAGCTGCCAAATGAATGCCACCCCTCATATTGACATTAGAGGTTCCTTGATCATATTCAATAAAGCACCTTTGATGTTAGCACTGTTGGCTAATATCACCTTACAGAGTCTTGTGGGAGAGCTTATCGAGTCTGTAAGAGAGATCATAAAGCCAGAAAGGACCCTCTACTGTTAGAATAAAACAAAGTTTGTGTCTCGTGAGGTAAGAATAGTATTTATAGGTAAGAAAATGTCAAAATACACACATCATCTATGATTCACCATTTTTTGCATAAGATTTGGTGAACCACAGATCCCACCTTGTCTAACAAATACCAAATTGTTTTCTTTTGTTATCCAGCCTTAACAGAAAAGTCCCCACAGGASACTAAACAAGCAGCCGTGCTTGGGTGCCTTTCTGTCACTCCATGTACTCCTGGCTGTCACCCCATATYCTCCTGACCTTCCTTTCCTATAGCCAGGCAGCTCCCCTTTCTGGCATGCTCTCAGAGCAAAGTCTGTCACCCTGTCCACAGCGTGGGACTTCAACACTTGGCAGACACAAAACAAAACTTCTAGTGCTCTAGCACCCTGGGCTGTCTGGTTTAGCGACACCACTTTAAGTACATGAAATTGTAAAAGCAGAGAGACTGACAGGCCTCCCAAAGGTTTCCAAAACAAAAAGGACACTGGCCCAGGGGAAAAAAAAAAAAAAAAAAAAAAAAAGAAAGAAAAAGGTGCAATACACAGTGCCTTGTTTCAGCATCCTCAGTGGTGGGGAATGACGTCTGGATGGGTAGAAATATTTCCACATCCTTTACTGAAATATGGAAGATATTCTAGGTTTTGATGGTGGTGGTTTTGGCTTTTTCTCCCTCTTGCTTCATTAGCTTGCATGCCCAGCCCTGCAGTGGAAATCATCTCCACTGACAACTTGATGAAGTCATCATCTTTTCCTCTCATCTTCAGTTTTCTGTTCTGCTGTGGGAAATCCCCCAAGGGTACAGGCTTCTTGTCCTCTTTTTCAGCTATTGCAAAATTTCACCTTTCCCAGCCCTCTAGACTYGGAACAGCATCTGGCCAGATGTTATGACCTAGAAGATCCCTTCCTGTACCTAAGCTGGAGAAAACAACTTCCCTAACATACTAGCCATCTCATTTTAGTCTGGGCCAGGTCTGTTYATAAGCAGGTAAAATGACCCTACTGGAGGAAGCCAAAGTGTTGTGGTATCAGGCCTGCCTCCAGCATTGACTGTCAACAGATGCTAGTGAAGTGTGTAAGTACCAGGCAGTCACACAATGATAGTTTTTCTATCATACTCTTCTAGCTTGCAATAACCAGAGGTTTATTAGCTCACAGATCTCTAAAAACTTCTCTTCCCTCCTTTTTTAATAATAGAAGGAAAAGGCAGGAAAAGGCTATCACAGATCACTCACATGAGGAAATAAGATATTCTATTTCATTTTTGTGAAACCGCACAGACACAGATGGAGATCATCTTCCTCATCTATTAAATGCTGGATTATGCTCTCATATTGGCCTGACTTATTCAGCAAGGCATAATCATTCTATGTCATTATACCTATCCCCATATGAAACTGTTGACACGATTCTATTCCTTGGGCCAGCTCCTCCTTCTTTCTCCCCCCGTCTCCCCCGCTCAAGGACTGCTGCCTCTTTCACTCCCACCACCCGTCCACGTTCAGTGACATTTTCACCTTAGGCTCAGCACCTTGTGCACACGCAGGTCTGCCATACCTCCCACTCCGGGAAYACTGATAGCACAATGCTCTCCACTTCTGAACACTGGTGAGAAAAACCCTCAGACCTCCAAGCTCTGAAATACTACTCACTCTATCTTATGTCACAGTCAAAGACACTAGAAATGGACTTTCAACAATAAAAATACTTCCTTGTAAATCTGCACACTGGGAGGAACACCTGTATGTTTATTTACCAGCCTCCTAGATGAGACATTTAGCCTAATTGATTTGAAGCCATAAGGCAGATATTGTAAACTAAATAACAGATGTATACTCTTCCTTCAGACATGAACTGTTCAGGTTATTGCATTGCATCAAACCGACATCCATACACTGTCTCATTAAATAATCTTAGTAGTGAGGAATTTCCCAGTGCCACAGCCTCCAAGAGAAGCAATATCTCTCATTCCTGCATTTTTGTATCATTGTGCTCCTTTCCCAGCTACATTCTTCAGGTGAACATGTTTTTGTGAGTTATTTTACATTCATTTCAGTAATATTTTCTTAAAATGTCATGTTTTCTTTGAAATAGAAAACTGCAAAATAACATAATCAGAATAAACTATGACCATACTACGATTAAAAATATTTTTAGCACAAAAAAAATCCCATAAACGAGTAAAATTTCTAATTAGTGAAAGAACTGATTAGCTACTCAACTCCACAAAGAAGTTAAAAGTGTAAGATCACCCAAATGTTTTATACCATGACTATGACTTAGTTGCCTTTAACAGTGTGCATTCTTTAAATCATTAAAAGCTGTCAGCTCTTACTAAAATTAATTTGTATCTTTTTTTTTTTTTTTTTAAACAAAGGAATAAAAAACTGCCTGAGATACAAAAGCAAGTTTCTTTAGAAGAAGAGGAAAGGAGACGTTAAGAGTAGCCAGCAAATTATATAGGTGAAAAGAAAAACAAATAGTACACTGAACACTGTTATCTCAACTCTATAAACTAATTTTAACCACCCTTTCCAAACATTCACTTTAGATGTGACTACTTGAGAGGAATGAATTCAGTTGAGTGTTCTCAATAACTCAATATTTTAAAAATTAATCTTCCTAGACTGCACCCATGTCCCCTTGGCAATCAGTTCCATGAAAGAGTTTACAAGCCCAATAAGCACAAATGGTTATGGACGGCAAGTTCAAAGGCACACATTTAAGTATTCAAGGAAAGTATCCAGGTTCAGGCAAAAATATTTGCAACATGAGTACTTATCCACTTGAACAGAAGCATCATCACAGAGATTAGCTGACCATCCTAATTCCAACAGCACACATTAATTGCTAGCACAGAACACCTGATGGTTAATTCAGACAGACAAGGTATTGCTCCCAAACAACTTTAATGCTCCCCAAATTATCAATATATTTTGGTAAGCAATTTTCTGAACATCAGAAAACACTTYTGGTAGGGAGGATAACCCTTAGAAGATGGGAGAGAGGGTTGTAGTTGAGATGTAGTGGAAAAAAAGGCATAAAAAACAGGAACTGTAATTTTTACTATATTTAAGAAGAGGTACAGAAGCATAAAAAGGGGAAAACCTCATGACATTATCAAATTGCCCGGACCTGCAATAATCATTAATGATTTTAAGTGCGGAAAAAAAAAAAAAAATCACGTACAAAATAATTATGTCTCTAATAGTTGGCCCCCTTTCTAAAGGAAATTGAGGGTAAATAAATTGCATAGCTTAAAGAACATTGATTACTACTCCTAACTGTGAAAGCTCATTAGAGATCCAAACAAACAGCTGAAATGCCCAAAGAACCCAAAGAAAGGTACTTGCAAAGACAGCCAGTTTCCAGGTGAGTCAGTGCAAGAAGAGAGTTTGAGAGTTGAAGTCCTGATACTTCTAAATAACTTAAGAGATTTGAGCTGAGCCAAAATAGAGCAACCAGTGTGCTTTCAACATTGGATGAATAAAATTAGATCTTTTAAAAACACTTTTAAAGTTTCCTGCACTTTGCCAATTTCTAAATCTGATTTCTAGTATGTACTGAGCTAATATTTGAATAATTCTGGCTTTACACATCTGAGCTCCACTGCTGCTAAGACAGAAACAAAACAAAAGGATCCTCCTCATGTTAGACAGGAGTTGGAGAAAGGGTTAGGAGCAGGAAATTCCAAAAAAGTTAGTAAAGTGAGATAACCACATTTGAAGCATTACTGTTCCAAGAAATTCAGAGATGTCTCTAGCTTATATGAGACTTGTCTTTCATTACAGGTATTACATATTGAGGATAAGATGCCTACTTTCATTTTCCTATTAAAGTCTTTACAATTTATATTTATTTATAGTTATAATTTTTTTCTTTCATTTTCTTTCAATAGTCCTATAAAGTCAAACGGGCACTAGTGATTTTGCACATTGCTTATGTCTGACAAACATTAATATGCAAAAAATAAATGGTATTTATTTGAAAACTAGATGTATAAGAGAAAATTTTAACAACTAGGAAGATTTGCAGTACGGACATTGAGTTCTTTGCACTTTTGTGAACCAATGAAGTTCCTTTTTATAGCTACAAGTTAATATGACAGTCACATTTATGTTTACAAACTCCACTTAAATATTAAATAATGTTATTAATGGAATTTTAAAAGGTAGCACAGTTGTGTTCATTAATATAACTACATTAAAGGTGAGAATTTTTGCTTCTTCAGTGCAAGACGACTTTTTGGTTCACATAATAAAAAACTGAAGCCAAACAACCCGTGTTTTCTTTTCAAACCTACCATATGTTTTTCTAAAATAACAAATTTAACCTTCAAAGATGTGTATGGCATAAGAGAGGCAGTCAACTGGTAGTTTACTTTGCTTTTTATAGCCACATTACTCTTTATTTTCACTGAACAAGGCCACACATGCTATTTTAAAGTCTGATGACTCTGGCCTTTTTAGTGTAAACCCTCAGCCCCTCCCTGCCTCCTCCCCAAATCCTCAGACTGTCTGGTGACTTGAACAAAGTATTGCTTTTTCTGCGCAAGCATCTCTCTCTAAGTCAACAGCCATATACTGATCCAAGCACCGCAGCCCAGCCTATACCCTGGTGAAGGTAGCTTGTCATTTCCTGTCACAGGATACCCTTCTAAATTACCCTTTTCTTTTTAAGAGTTCAGCAAATCATGTTTCAAGAAATGACCATTTGTATTTCCTTTTTGATTTAACATGTTAAAAATAAACACCAGCCATCCTTCTTGTTAAATCCAGAGCCAGATGAGGGTATTGTAGATCAAAAATAAACATGAAATTATTTCTTCTCCCAGCTATAACAACTTACATTTGAAGTTACAAAAGAAAGCAATCTTGAGGCTGGATATTTTTAAAGATATATAGAAAAGCAGAAAAGGGATTTGAAGAAATTGCAGTGAGCTATTTCCCCTACTTCTAAGATTTTATGTTGGAGCATGCATTCTTGATTGATAAAAAACAAATGTCCACAAGAATGCTTAATATACCTCAGATTTAAGCTTTAGTAATCCAAAAGGTGTTGAAAGTAAAAGCAGTTAAAGTTACAGGCTTTCACACCAAGATGTTTTGCCTTGRAGTTCACAAGGTTTTAGACTCAAATGAGGAATTGCCACATATGTTGCACAGTTTTCACAATTCTCATCTCAGAGGAAAAGTTACAGCCTCAAATTCCATGCAATGAAATTGAGAATGGAACTCTGTGRAAAATGGGTCTCTCAGTTGAGTGGCCAAACCAAAACCTTTTAAGCAATAACAGATTTAGGCCAAATTGTAATAAGATATTTTATTTCATTTGTAAATTAACTAACCTTTATTAAAACTTCATTTTAATTATGGATGGTTTCAAACTGTAAATGTATTTTAAGCCAAAAGTCTGAAAATATTTACTTTTCCAAAAAGGTCATTGTTTTCTCTACAGCGCATCAGCTATTCTTTCACATTTTCCTTGACAGTGAAGTCAGGATTCCTCTTGATCCATCTTATTACCAATTCACACGTCACTAACAATGCCAGCTTGCTGGAAGACAGCTGGATAGTGTGCTACCCAGCTGGGCAGACTCAGTTGCAGGGGAGTGCGCTGAACTTGCCAGGATACGGGCTGGCCCGCACCACGTGGGTCGGTGTGCAAACATTGATTTAGGACACAGGCTCACCCAGAAAAAGATATCTTATCRAATCCTAAAAACCTTGGCATGGAAAATTGAGGACTTCAGTGCAACCTTCCTATCTCTACAACTCTGATCATGCAAATACACCAACGCATGTTTAGCCTCTTTATGTGTGAGCAATTCTACTTATTTCCAAAGTTAAGCACACGCAGATTCTGTTTCACCAATTTCCATACACAGTTAATGTTACGTCTGTCAAGATAATTTTAGAAATATTTACAAAAACACAAAGTATTCGAAGTTCTCCCATTTCTTAACTCTAACCAATGCTGCAAAAATAGTAATATTCAAAAGTCTTTTTTTGTCTACTAGCACCCCTAATTTCTGAACTTTATTTTTTTACATCTCTGTTTTATATCGACCTTTCACTACACTTGAGACTCAAATGTGGTGGTGGGACTAAACAAATAGTCATTCTTCCTTCTCTAAATCATAAGGCAAAGTATTGACTCTGCATATCTTCTTCTGTACTCTTTATTCCCTTTTTGGTGGAAGAAAGAACAATAAAAGTTCAAAACCCCTCAACAATGTACTTCAGCATAACAGCATCAACATGAAAAGTAAAATGTCTCATGCCGATACAAACATATGCATACGTTTTAAAACAGGGATGTTCTGCACAGTCCCTAAAGTACCTCATTAGTTCATCTAGGTTTCACTGTTAAGCCTGCTTTAGTGTTTAGTGTTTTGGTCAGTTTCTGAGGTCTCTAACAAGGTCTCCCATCACAAGAGCGGCCTTTTTTTTTCTTAAATTTGTTGAAGGTTATTGAACATTACCTCTCAGTGTGGAAGATTACCTGTTTTAGAGAAGCACACAGACAGTTTTCCAAAAGTAAGAAAAAGCATGGCTTTGCCACATGTTGATTAAGGTTAAGGAAATCTGCGAATGTCCTAAAATCAGACCATGACTACGGTTGTGTTTTCCACCTTTACTGGATCTGTCTAGGTCTCACACATGACAGATCTTCATTACATTGGCTATTCCTTCGTTATTAATGAACGGTCCGGATTTATCCCCTTTCTTGTATAAGAAAGGCTCATGAACTTGCAGAGACTGCTTGTCTTCTCTGAGGTAGCCAAGGTCATTATTARCACACTCAAGGGAGTAATGCAGTGCCCTGTGTACTTACTGCCTTTGCTTATGTTTGGTAGTGTTGAGATTTCAGTAAAAGCATTATTGCTGCAACAGTAAACTCAGCTAGCATAGGAAAATGTGACCATTGGTGTTTCTTTTCATTACAAAGTGAAAGAAAAGCTTTAGGGTAAAATATAGCTTTTCCATTAAGCTCCTTTTCCAACTATACAAAAATGATGCTATAAAAACTACAGTGGCTTTTGCTAATTCRGTGGCTGTTAATTTACAATCAGATCAAAAGGTAAGATTAGGTGTTTGAACTTTCTCTTTCCCCACTGCTGTATTTTAACTAATTCCATCAAACAAAATGTGAACCTTACTTTCTTTAAACAAAACTCATAACTTGCTAAAAGAAAAGTTGAGCGGTTTTCTATTGGATCCAAAGTACAATAAGGTCAGTAAAAATACTCTCATTAAGTTTAAACAGGCTCTGACTCAGGCATTTTTATGGTAATAACTGGACAACCAAGAAAGATGGATGTCTTTTATAAAGCTAGGAGCATTTTAATTCTACTTTTGCCATTTATCATGTTAACATATGGGTATCAATGACTTGGAATACAAACAAGAGGCATTACAGTATTTCACTGAAGGAACTAACAGCTATTGAAGTTCTTAATTGATTTGATAAGGGGCCTGCATTTTTTAAACTCAGGAAACCTAAATAGATGAAAATCCTGTTGTAATATATAAGGATGAATATGGACTTAAACTCAGAATAATTGCAAACAGAGACATTAATAGACACCTCGTATTTCACCTTTAACCCAAAATGGTCTGCCAAAATGGCACAAAACCCAAATGGTCTGCCAGTTGTTTCCGCCCTTCCCTGTCCCTCCCCTTCCATGTTCTCAGCTTTTCTTCTACACCAGAAGTCAAGTGTTAATTCCAATACGGGTTAATAATTGAAAAGTCATAACTTTGTTTTTTTGAAAATTAATGCCAAACAAAATCAATTTGGATTACAGTCAATTTTTAAATATTAGAAGATCTAGCTTTGATTCTGAGCATATTTTAGCTTTAATTTTGAATTTCTTCAAGTGAGAATTTTGTAAGAATGTTTTAGTCAAGTAAAACACTTGAGGTGGTCCTTAATTTTAGATTATGAAAAATGCCTTTGACTTTAACAAAATYCCACATTCAGTTAAGACAATTACTGTGCATTACACATCCCAGACTGTTYGTCACAATGTTTCATCCCAGTACTACACGTCCACAGTAAGCCACTTACCCGGGTTGGCATGTCAGGTTACTGTTGGTTATTTTTCTTTGCTCATGCATGCAAGTACATAATTAGTATTTTCAAATTAGCGCAATCTTTAGTCATAAACACGTAATATTTACCACACTTATTTTAAAGCCAAAGAAGGTATCAGTGCAATGTGAATGAATGCCTTCTAGTGTGGCTAAACTAATTTCTGAAATTATGGAATGTGCATTAATGGGTATCACTGTGACTGGCATAAGATAGCTACAGAAGCCAGCTAGAGTGAGCAGAGCCTTGGACCACAACAACTAGCAGCATTTGCCATAGACTAATTCACCTGCTGCTAGCCGCATACCAATAAAAATCACTAACACAGTAGCTGGACTTTCAAATCCATAGTGTTGCCGCATAATCCCCTCTTGTGCTGCTAGCAGCGTGCAAAATAAATAAATAAAAAGCTTACCATGCTTAATGCTAGTCAGATGAAAAAGGATGCAAAGAAGTGGAAGGGCAGAATGAAAAAGCTTTAGACTTCAGGAAGTTGCCTACAATTGGCAAAGTGAATTTTTTATTTCAATTGTGTTTTAAAATTACTGTTAAGGAAAAAAAACAAGCTGCCAGTGTGCTCCTCTTCGAAGAGGTCCCAGAAAGCACATAAACACTTGCTCAAAAGCCTTCACTCACTGTTGTCCAGATTTCCCTTTCCTGTCACGTTCATTTTGTACCTCTCCTCCATTTTTCAGACCTCCCACTCTTCCTCTTTTATGGCTGTAAACCCTCAATGTCCTGACATTTTCTTCCTAGTCATCACCCTTTTCTACCGAGAGGTTTCTCATTACTTCTAAGGCTCCCTCTTTGCACAGACAGCTTCTGCGCCATTTCCCCCTGCCCCCCTGTGCCAGTCAACTGTGCTAAATCCAGACATTCCAGATGCTACAGATACTTGTCCAYTACGTTATCTCCCTTCAGTCCATCTGCTAAAATCAAATTTGCTGGATCGGGGACTAAACAAATGCTTCCCCTTCCCTGGCCTCTGGTAGCACTAAGCCAGCTTAGGGTCAGTAATAACAGCAGAACTTTGAACTCGGGACTTTTGGTTTTGCCTGAAGATGACCAACTCAACAAATTAAAATTAAATGAAAAAATGAGCTCTCCTGTCATGTTAAAAACTGTTAAATTGTTGAAAAATATTTCCAAAAACTCATCTTTGCACTATTTTAGGACCTAAAAAGCCTAATTTTCAAGCCCTAGAATGGAATCAGAACTTGTTAACAAATAAATAGTAACAGTAAGAATTTATCAGTGCAGTCATCTTTGTAGTCCTCAATAACCACACTGCTATTTTGTATACACATGCACTGCATACCATCTGCTGATGTTTATTTTAATTCACCAGGAAAGGCCTGTGTTTAAGTTGGAATTTAAGTGACAGAATCAGAACAAAAGCAAAAGGGCAGCAGAATAAACTGAATAAATTCCAAATATGACTTGTAAAGGCAGACAATATAAAAGCTATAATCTTAGTTTAATCCCCACACTTTTTAAACATAGTAATTACTAGACATCTGCTGGTAACACAGCCTTGCTATTGGATAACCTTAATTACCCTGTAATATTTCCTGACACTCCCCAAAATATGCCCTATGGATAATAATTCATTCACGGTTCAGCCCCATTATTAGCTACTAATTCAAACAATCAAGACAAAGACAACGAACAGATGACCTTGAACAATTACCCACTCACTGAACAGAATTTATTTCATGCTTTTCAAAGACTTTACTGCTTTCCTGGCTTCATGAGCAGCACTCAAAAATTAACAAAATGCAAGCAAGAAAAGAGCTGCAGAATAAAAAGAGATTTGCTGGGGTACCCCAGCTCCCTCAAACATCATTTGCTTGCATTAACAACATAATGGCTACTGCAATATATTTCATTTTCTAAGATTAAATAGGGACCTAGACAAACTAGKTGAAAAACTACAATTGTTTTGTTAGACTGGATTTGTAAGCTGTTTAATTATCTGAAGGAAAAGTATTGGGAAATTTGGAATAAAAGAAAAAAAATAAACGCACATAGGTAAAATGAATGGAATTCATGTAACTGTTGCAGAAGCAGATACAATATCACCGACTTCAGTGCTGAAGCAGAGGGCTGCAAATGTCTGAGGCTTCTCTGTGGGCTGCCCAGGAAATACTTCAAGTCACAGATCACACTTTGTCCTCATTTGAGCTGCCATAACCCGATGCCCTTCTTTCTGATTGCACAGGTAGAATTAAGTGCATAAGATGGACCATTATTGCCCAATAAACCTAATCTCTACTAGCTTGGATGATTGTCTTGTTTATTTTGAGAAATTATTGTTGTAACAAACATGAAAGGGCATATAGCTTTTTAAATTATTGTAATCAGGTTTTGGACATTTTGTCTTCAGATTAGGATAAGGAGAAGGTACACCAAGGAGCGTAAAAAGTTGCTGTCCTTTTCTCTGTACCTCAGTTCATTGTCTCTTTGGGAGTCTAGGAGGTCCCTCACAATCCATCTGAAAGTCAAAACATTCAGGTTCAGCTAGATATAGGACTAGAATTACTGAACTGGTAGGAAAATAAGGTTGAAGCAAAATATAGGAAAAAAAGAAAATGTAAATGAAAAGTCAAAGTGAAAAGTCAAAGTCAAAATGAAATCATTGTTTTCTGAGGTGGTTCTGAGAATGACATCGTCATTGTAGGAATATAGTTGAATTTTTTAAACACCTGTAAAAGTGAATGGCAGAAAGCAGATATTATAATGGAAACAAAAGCATAGAAAGACAGATGCTACAAAATATCCCCATGCCAAAATCAGAACTATGATAAAAAACAGCTTCTAAACCCTATTTATTTATTTATTTTTATGCACTATTCACAATGACTTTAAAGATAAGATTTTTTTAATGTAAAGTTCCTAAGAATGAACAACCTTGTGAAGTTTAGGACAGAATAGTTAGTCCTAGTTCCAGCCAAACAATCAGAAAGCCACAGGTGAAAGGACAACTACAGCTCTCCTTGATCTTAAAAGGTAAGCAGTCTGCAAATATAAAGCACTCCGGGAAAGGTGGAGTGGAAAAGGATTTTCTTCTTCAATGGAAAGCGTGAGACTGGAATATCTTCAAAGAAAAATATTTGTGTCAGCATGGCTTTATACACTACTTAAGGCTTCTCGTTGAAGCTATGCTCTCTGAGAATGCTTTGGTTATCAAGAGTGCCTCATAACTTCTAAGATTTAAAAGTCCACCTCTCAGAAATGAGGTATACATGATGAAATTTCTCTTCTAGTTCCAAGCAGATTTTTTTTTCAACTTTTCCACTACCCATCTGAACATCCTCTTCAAGGATGGCATTGAAGTGTTAGCACATCTCCCTATAATGTTTTACTTTTCTAGTGTAGTAACTATAAGAGTGACTCCTTCATGAAATCTTCACTTCAAGATTGGATGTCTTTCCAAAACATAGTTTTGGAAGCATTTTCAGTAGCAGTAYACTGGATTAAATTTGGTATAGTCTCTTCTGGCCTCAAAATTCATTAATTACATCAACATTCCTCCTTAACTTGTTTTCTTTTGGTCATTACACAATCCACAAACCAACATTTGGGATTTTCATTAGGAAGTACATTTTTCATATCTAGAACTTCTCTAGAAATAGACATTTGACATTTCCTTTCCCAGATCAAGAGTAGCCTCTCAGGTCATAATCAAGCCTTAGTAAGAAGAGTATGCTCTGTTTATGTTTCAAAAATCGCTCATGTAATGTATTGTCAACATAAAATATTTTCCTGTGGATAAACCAACAAAATAATCTGTTGGCCACAGGTCACGAATGGCCTTTTCTAATGCATAAATATTCAAATTATTATTTTTGAGAGGAAAATTTGAAGTACACTTGTTACTAATTTCTATACARACCAAATTAATGCAGCTTGCCTGAAGCTCACGTCCTTGTTCATTCACAAACTGAAATGTCATGTACAGCAAGATAGTCTTTTCTTCTAATTAATGTGGTCATGAAACAAATGAAACACAATATGCAAATAAGAGCTATGATGATTAAATAAAATGCTGTCCCTCCAGGAACAAAACACTCAAACTAGTTTCATATAGTTGGTTTTGAAAGGCCCATCTGTTAAAACTGAAAGTATTTTGCTTAAATTACATCTGGTTACTAATAGGTACTGTGTTTCAGTTATTTCAGGGAAACTTAAAAGACAAAAGTTTTTGCTAGAGTTCATGTCCAGAATGAAGTGCATAACTGGATTCTCGTGTGTTTAATCTTAGATGTTGGGCCAAGCTCAAAATTAAATTCACGTTTCTGTTCACATCTGAAAAGCCTCCTAGAAAGTCAATATGAATCTAGATAATTTCTCCTTCTGAATGTTAGACAGCCAAAAGACATACTAAAGAATACAGAATCTCATTTTTAATCTCTTAATCTTATGATCACCTACAGAATGCCTTAAAGCCAACATAAAACCATCAAACTTATCTATAGAGTGAAGGGTCCTTACAAAAATATGGTTCTAAGAAAAATTACTGTTTTGCATCAGTGGTTCCATTATCATTTAACATGTTTTGACCTAATCTCCTGAAGCACCCAATAGTGACTGAGTGTCTTGCATGATTATTTTAGAAAATACCTATTTATTAGATGAATGTTAGAAATAGGGCAGAAAAGTGACCAGATTCACTAATAAGAATTCTGATTCAAGCATTTCTTTAGCCAACTAGTTCAACATGGGATGGTGTCCCCTTTCAGGCTGGAGACGGTCAAGCTGGTTACTACCATCTCCATAGCGGAAATTAGACCTTCCTCTCCTTGTTATCCAATGGGAGTTTTGACAAGAGATCTACAACCAGTTTCACCTACTGGACTTTTCTGGGGTGGGACACCACATCCTGGAGTCAGTAATTTCCTGTTCCTCATTAAAGATTCACAGAAAAAGGCTCCTTCATCCTGTAACCCTGGAAGTTTTTATGTTTTTAAAAATATTCCATTCCAGTGATCACTTTCAAGATGAAAACAAGACAATGGAGAAGGTGACGATTTCCTCCAGAAAATCCAGAGCGCAAGGGCACTTGCCTGACATGTAGGAAACCAACATTTCCTGGAATGAGTCAGGTACAACACCTGGCATGCAACTTTCTCGGTCATAGGCAACTGTTCTGACCACCAAACTGTGTTCTTAATTAGTTTTGTCTATGTGGACACAAAGATCTTTTCCAATACAATCTCCATCAAAAYGTTATGCTCCCGTGAGAAGTTTTAATGTCAAGTTATTGGTATTTTTAAGTAACAAGTATTTCCGCTGAACTTGATTTTTAAAATGAGACTATGAAGTTTAAAGCTCCTTGGAAAGTTACAGATACAGAAGAAAGCAGTGTCATTAAAGTGATAAATGAATCGTCATCTGTATAGGCAAAGATTACAGTCTGACAAAATAGATCTTTTAGATGCAAGAGAGCCGTCCAGACCCAGAAAGGACTTTGGGAGAAGCAGAATTTTATTTCTTCTCAGCTGCACTGTTAAGCAATCAAGGCTTCAGACCTACTAAGGCCCAATCCACACAAGTCAATGGAAGAGCTGAACTTCAATTGCTASCAGCTGCTTTTAATTTCTTGTTTTTTCCCAGCTCCCCTTCACATCAAAGCTGCTTTTTCTTTTCTAGACTGACTGCTTTTTCCTGCTTATGTTTTCTCTCTCCTTCCTGGAGTCATGACTGTCTGCTTTTATCTTCAATGTACTCAATTCCTAGTCTATACCTAAGACTTTGACTACAATGTATTTTTTTTAATGGAAATAAACAAAYCCGCCTGCTTTTTTGCTTCTCCATGTTTCCCATACCTTCCTTCTTCCTCTTTTCTTAGCTTAATCTTTACTTTTATATCCTGCAAAATTCATTTGATATATCACGTATACCTTTATTCCTTATTATCTTTCTCTCCCTACCTGTATTTTCATACGCTGTCTTCAGTGTCCAAATTTGTTTTAGATTGCAAAGTTTAAGGATTTTTTTTTTCCCCCAAATAATACTTTCATTCATTCCTTAGCATTCTAATGAAGCAAAATATGTTTGGTTGTTTGAAATTAGCAAAGATCATCCCACCTTCTGAATGGTGGATACCAACTTGGATCATACAATCTTTTCTCTCTGAAGCTGAGTGCTAAATTCCTGAAGCACATTTAGAACTTGCACCTTTAGTTTTGCCACAGATGTATTACATCAGTCTGTTTTCTAGTTTCCTATTTGATGTGAAATGTCCTGTATACTGAACATTCGTAATTTTAACCTACTGCAGTCTGACTTGAAACATTTCTTCTTGATGATTTTTACATCTGCTCACTGCAATATAACCTGTACCACTGCAAGGGACAGAAATCATCACTGTCACGTTTTTATTTCACATATTTTCTATGTGAAGTAGAAATTATAACCATGTGTAAGAAGCCATTGTTGGTAGAAGGAGGCAGTTTTAGCAAAAACTATGTTTTTTCCATTGCTGTGTTGCCCACTGAAGCTCAAACATTGTCTGGCAACTATCCTCAAGGGCAATTGTCTGGCCAACTTAGCAGTGGGCCCCCTGCCATCGTAACAGATGGGCACACCAAGTGTAAGGAGCCATAAGACCGTATAAGTGCATTTAGTGTGAAACTTGGGGCATAATTYCCAACCTTGATCACCATATGGCTTTTCCATACTGAGTTTGTGATAAATGGGATGTGCAGTGCTAACCTAACTTTGAACATGAGCAGCATTAAGGAAAATAATAACAAGGATAGCTCCCACCATGTGATAAGCAGGGGCTAAGTTTGGAATTAGCAGGAGCTAATTGGCAGGATTATTATACACCACCATCTTCCCCACACTTATTTCTGTTGATCCACTAAGCTTTCCATGACAAACTCAACTTCTGAAAAAACAAGGAAATCAGCTCCTTCACTCCCTCCATACTCCTTTACAGGAAAAGAGAATGCAAAATTATGAAAGCCAGTGCCTTCAAGGAAAAACCTTGAATTGATTCATAGTCTTGTAATTGAACTGAATCTACATTTCACGGTAACTTCAATATTGAATTCTGCAGGACAGTTTTACAAGAGAGGCTCATGAATTCATAGATATTTACCGTATTAATGCTTTTACTCTGTATTCTTATTRGATATGGAAAGCATTTCACATCTCCTCAGCACACATTGTTCAGACAACTGCTGTATCTGATCTAATGCTCAAGGAAGAAGGAACCTATGAGTATGTTTGTGGCCACCATCTTTATTATAAGTAATTTCAAGTAGTACATGCCTTGGTGCCTGTGGATTTTAGTGATCGCAGCAAACTTCATTTGAGTTCGTTAACAGAAAGGATTGAAAACAAACAGTAAATACTGAAATAGGGATTTAGTTCCAGGAACATGAATCTTTTAAAAATTCATACATTGGCTGTGAGAATTTTCAGACAGCGCTTCTGAGTTTTACTTATTGTCAACAAAAATGCTGTTTGTGACCTTTGAAGAGTGAAAATAATCTACCAAGTCTTGAGAAAAGTATGAGAACTGCGATGAAACGTTCATCTAGATTTAAGAGTTTAAGTAGTAGGAAATCACATGAAAAAGAATTTATCTTGTGTTCTTGCCTTTCCTCTCTATCATACCTTTAGGGTGGAGTTCATGGTTGATTTACACCAATCTAAAGCCATGCTAGCAAAAGGAAAAGTCCCACGTCTCCCATCCCCAGCTACATATTTCGACTGGAAAGGGCAATACTGCCTTTCAGTGAGGCATGATTTGAGTAGTTTAAGGTATTTACGGAACCATCGTCTTAGATTAAAAAAAGAGGGAGGCTTAATCTGGTATACACTGATACAGGTTTTGCTGGAAATAGTTATATCTGTGCAGCTGCAGGTCTAACACAATATATCTCTCTAGGTTTAGTTCCTAGATCTGAAAGAGCAACACCTTTCATGAATACTCATTTGAATTTACTTGCTTTCCAACAGTATTCAAATAATGAAATCTGCTGCCATGAACACTTGCAGAAAGCAAATGTCAAAGTTGCTTATGTGAGCTTTTCTGGAAGCACAATTTAAGTCTGGCTCTCCAAGAACTTTGGTTGAAACATTTCTCTAATTAGGAAGAGAGAGAACTGACAGACAGTGTTTCATCAGAATCCTGAAGCAACCATAATAGAGAATCGAACACAGTCACGCTTTTGGTTGACATATATGAACCCTTTCTGAATTAACTTCCTACTATCTGAAAAAAGAAGAGTCAAATTAGTGCCTATTTATGTATTGGTTACTTAGGCTACCAATAGCTTTTTTCATATATGGTTACATATAATTAGAGCCCATTATGTTAATTTCCTTTTAAGAAGATTGGGTCTTTTCATTTTCTTTTTAACTATTAACATATAAAGTCTGAAACTGAATCAGGTTATGTTTCAAAAATCAGGGAATTAACTAGGCAATGTTAAATTGTATATTTTTGCAGACCTATGCATCAACAGGAGGCTTCAGATGCTTATTCAATAGCTGAACAGGTGCAAGAGAAAAAAACCAAACATACCAATAGAACACATCCTAGTCAGCACTGGAGTATAATTAATAACGTAAAATCCCCTTGGAGACACAGAATCTACCACAAGTATTAGGAGATCAAAATCACAACAGAGAGAATGTCTTTGTGCTTCAATTGTGGCTCTGTTGAGAAATTAGTCTAAAAGTTGCACAGCTTCCTGTTCATTATATTTCAGAAACTTCCAGATCCGATTCACTCAGTTTATCTGAAAAATATTTTTCTCAGTTGTCAGCCCTGCAAGACTGAACTTAAATATGAGAGTCAAAGCATGGGCAAGAAATGCTCTAATAGCCATTCATCATCCTATAAAAGCAGAAATACTGTACTTCTGATAAAACTGAAGTTATGAAAGTTAACTCTTTTGGTTACAAATAGAGAGATACATTTTTACAACATAATTAACCTGCAGAACTCACTACCTACAAGTGATTAGACAAACCAAGAGTTTCATTTGTTTAATGGCTCAGATATTTGTCTGGTTAGTGAAATTAAAGAGGGTCTTTATAACAAGAGAAAAGTGCTCATCAACCCACTGCTTCATGCAGTATATCGGAAGCTTGGGTGAGACCAGAGCTGTGCATAAATTTCCCCAGTGGACAGCTGATTTACAGAAGTTTCGGATGGTGGCAATTACAAAAGCAGTGAAAGCCACACGCTCCCCGGCTACATTTATAGGGTTTCAGTTTCTTCACATTCTCCACTTAGCTGAGGCGTGCAGCTTCACTACCAGCACAGGTTGTGATAGAGAGCAACCCAGGAGGGACACAACCCTCCTTCTGCACCCTGTGGGTCATGTGCAAACCAGCACAGGCAGCTCTCCAACACCCATGTGACCTCAGGGATCCAAATCAGAATAAAAGTTACAAACCTACTACAGAAGTAAATTATAAAGTATTGTGTGCATCTTGAAAGGCAATCAATTCTATTTTGCAGCAGGTACATTCAGAATATTAGCCACGTTTTCAGAATTAGGAAGCAACCAACCCTTTCAGAGAAAACAATACATCTTTGATTGAAATTTCATTGCATTCAAAACTATTAGAAACACATTTACAAAGTTGTGGTCATTGTAAAAGTCTCAAAAATGCCTTATTTCTGCTTGTGTTTGCTGGTGTGGTTTCGATCCTTGTCAGCCAAAACAGAAATGCGCTGTGATTTGAGCTTTCAACTGCTGGGATCCAGTCAATGGCCCGGCTAACACCGACTCTGGCTCCTCAGTTTGCTCTCRCTCCCGTCGCAGCTGTACCGCGGGGCTCCGGAGTGCTACCCGCCTGATCCCTGCCACGGCCGGGAGCTGCAGGGCGGTGGGGCCCGCGGAGGCTGCGCTTGCCCGGCCCATGGCGGTGCTGGCCCGGGGCTCCCCCTCCCTCTGCTGCCCCTCGCCCGGCACCAGCAGTTCACAGCAGCACAGASACCCAAAATGCTGTAGGTTGCTGCTACTCCTCACAAGTCCTCTGATACAAAACACAATTCAACCCTCATCAGCCTTTGCAAGCCCAAAACAAGATTCAAAATGGAAAGAAYAGGGGGGCTTCTGGTTTTCGTTTGCTTGCTTGTTTTACAGTATTTACCTCAAGTCATGGTTTTATGTAGAGTACTGAATAACCTAGCGTCCATAGTCATTTAAAACAGGAACGAAACTTTCTAAAGCCCTTTTGGAAAATTAATTTAAGAAAAAATACTTCCTACTGGCTACCTTATAATAAATTGGCAATATTTTAAAATGTGTCCAGATTTTTCTCTAATAACTCTTTCTGTAAACTGTTAATGTTAAAGACACTGAATTCAGAAGTGAATGCAATAGAAATAAGGTTTTTTAAATTATGTTTCTATTTCAGTTCTTCTTCCCAAAATATCTAATTTTCTAAGGTATTGATCATTAGTTCAAAATTGGATACTGGACAGTGTAGTGCCCCTTTCAGATTCCACTTTTATAATCCACAGAATCTTTGTGTTTAACCTTTTGTTAGACCCTAAAGTGCTTTGATGCATGCACATTATTTTCTAGTGATTGCCACCACATGAAAAGGGTGTTAATCCTCTGCTAATTAACAACTTGTTGAGGTCAACGGGGGTCAGCGCTTTACATTTTTGGATTTAGTGAATTTTTGGTTCATTGGAACTTCTCGTTCTCACCAGTTCAGTTATTCCATCATTTTTTTCCTGGTCTATTTTGTTCCATGTCAGCGATAGCATCCTCTTGCGCTTTTAACCCACTAAGAACATACTAAAAGCTTTTGGTTTGACATGAGATTCAGTTTCCTTGTATTTTTTGAGTATCCATACTACCTACTCTACAACTACTTTGATTACAAAGCCTATTGCTTCATGCAGTTTAGGTGTTTTGTCTAGTCAGGAAATGGAGTTTCCACTGTTTTTGATAGTAATGCTACTTGTTTCATTGCATACAGCATTGCTCAATAAAATTATAATACAATACTTGCACAAAATCATTAACAGATTATAAAAGGTAGAAAAAAATTTCCCATTGGTAGAAAAAATAATTAAGATCTTGCCACTTTTATTTATTCAGTAAGCAATATTTATTTATATAAACATTTCTTCACTAGCTTATTAATCTGAACACCAGCTTAATTAACTCCAGACAATTTTAATTTCTTTCACCATTACCTTCACTGAGTGCAATGGCTTACGTAGTTGAAATTCTATTAATCAGATTTCAAGAGATTTGTTTCTCTTTTCACCTGATATCAAGAATAAAAAAATGGTAGCTTTTTATCTAAGCAACGTTAACAAGATCCACCTTAGTTTTTCATAGCACGTCAGTGAATCATGCTTATTTTCTAAATGACCACGTAACAACCTTTCAGAGTACTGGTGAAATATAACTATGCTGCCCTATCCATGTATTTTCTTAAAAAGGTTCTGCAATTTGAAGAAAAGTAGATAGCAAGACAGTAGACGTGTCGTTTTGCATTCAGTTCCCACAAACTGGAAAATGTGCATGAGAAAAAGCATCATAGAAACAGATTAAGAAAACTTGATGGGGTTGGGAGAGAATATGAATGAAGAAAAGAATGGAAGGGTATCAAAACAGTCCATATCCATATAGTAATTAAGAAACAAGTCTAGCCTTAGTAATCTTGCCAGCGAGTTCCACAATTTTATCGCACATTGTGTGAAAAAGCACTTCCTTCCTAACAAAAGAATTTGATTTTTCTATCTTCAGATTAGGTTCAGGACCTCTCTCATCCCTTGTGAGAGAGACAAGGAACACAGGCATTCCCAGTCTCTCTCCTCTACAAGCTTCAGTACTTTGCAATTCTTTTCCCTCATGACCCGTTTTAATTCTTCTGCTTTCTTAAATTATTAATCCTAATCTTTGCAGTCTCCTTCACCCAAACCCCCTGCATTTACTTGACTGTTTTCGTCACTATCGGAACACCCATATTTCTAAAATACCCTAACAAGGGTGAGGAAATTCTCTTTGGAAAAACTGTTTCTTAGTCCAGGTTAAAATTAAAACAAACTGCTTAGAAAGAAATAAAACCAGCACAGCCCTATGGCTGTCACTCGTAATTATAATTCCTTCAAAAAAATACAAACCCATCTAAAATTGAAGTGCAGACTTAGCCACACGCCTGTGTAGACAATGTGACTAATTACATGTTAGGTAAACGGTATCTCACAGCACTTTATAGATGATAGACCATAAAGACAGTTTACAAAGGGAAGTGGGTGATCTTGCCCTTTTGAATCTTGATTAAAGGAAAAAAAATAATTGTATAAATTGCTTGGTTTAAAATTATGTTGTTATCTGAAGCTCAGTAAAATCTTAGCACAACAGAGATGATTCATGATCCAGGATATGCCTATTTTTTTGACAAACAAAATACCTCCAGGGTGCTAAAGTTCTGCGGCTCTTACTCAGCCATTTCAATGATGGGAGGATGAAGGTTTCCCTGAAGTACCTTTACATCGTTACTGAGTGCACACCTTCAGCTCCTGTTGCAACAAGGCACTGATTATCTCCATAATTATTTTTGAATGGTTATTCTGACGAGAGGAAGAAGCAATTTCTGAGATTCCATTTATGCAGATATATGTTAAAATGAAAATAGCTGAAGAAAGTACACTTATCTGTCTTTTCAGTATTCTCTTTCCAGAACTTTAATAAAGAATTTCCCCTTTTTATTAAATTATTAATATCACTTTTTATTCTTTCTGCTATTCAGTTGTAGTAATAGATTTTCATCCAGATAAACTAGTAATTCACTTGAAAGTCAATTCTTTCCTTAGCCTATTAACCAAGTAAGGAATTTCATTGTAAATATTGGCATTAAAACAGTGCTACAATTTCAGCATTTGAAGAAGTTTCATTACTTGAGCAACTGAAGTATTTAGATAAAGTTAAATTAGGCCACAAGAAAAWATATTTTTTAAAAAAGACGATGACCTCAATGGTGAATTGTGACAGCAGCCAAGTAAATAACTTAACAAGAAAAAGCTTTGCAGAATATTGATTTAATGCATCACTTAAGCAACAGAATATCTCAAACCCACATTATCCATGCTCTATTTCCCTGTACCTTGGACAGTTTATCTATTCACCTCTCTCAAAGGAACAAGCACATATTTCTACATGAATTGCTTGTCTATGATGTACAGTTTTTAACAGTATGATAAAATTCATCTTCAGTATAATTCTACTTTTGTGGAAGATACTTGTTTATAGAAATTTTAGCATACTGGAATTAAAAAGCTACAGAAATTTAACCAMGATATTGTGTACATTAATTATCATCTTTACTCTGTGAAAATGCGTCACTGCAAAATAAGGATTTTCACTATGTCAAAGGACTGTAAACTGCATTTCAACTTCATTGCACGGTTTCTAAAAAAACATTAAGAGAATGCCAAAAATCTGRTACAAAATTACACAGATTTTAAATTATGGCTTGAGATGTTACATTCAAGACAAAGACTGTAAAGGTATTGCTGTCTCACAGGAAGAGGGACAAAAAGCAGGAAAAAGTACTCATTTTCATTTTTGTATTTTTTTTTTTTTTTAAGAAACGAGTGAAAGAATTTATTTTTTTTTTATAACAGTCTGTTTTATTACCCACAGTAAAATCTGGTGCTGTAAAGATTATTTCAGCCAAAATTAATCCTTATCAGTGTCACGCCATTTAAAATGAATGAATGACAGCCTGATGGCTAGAAAGGCATCCGATCTGAATTCTCTGATTTCCTCTCTGTGGCTACGGAGCTGGAGCTACTGCTCCCCGACTGCATCTCACCCAGCTGCCACGTCAGGTTCTGCACGTAGACAGGACTGTTTTCACAGCGTACACTTAAATAGTTCTACCAAAGTTCTACATGAATGGTCAATATTATGAATGAGGCCTTTTCCTACATGCCTGTCCTGAGGAAGCATTTAACCTGCCTTTTGTCCAATGGTTTTGTTTTTTCCTGATTAAGCACTGAATTTTATGGAAAATGGGCTAGGAAGATAGAGTTACTCAGCAGGTGGTACAGGAATTGCACAGGGTAACAAACGCCCTAAGGAAACTATGATTTTCATGGCATTTTGCAAAAACATGAAYGGTCAGAACATTGTCCCCAGAACTGGGTTTGAATCACTATTTATTCATAACATCTTCAGTAATTTCCATCACTGTTACCTAGTCTCAAAGATATCTCACCAGAGACCAGCAAAGAATATGGAGGTAAAGTCAGTACTGACGAACCACCGCTAAACTCCTTTTTAGCAACACCCATTTCACCAGTAAAAAAACTGCTCTAAATTTTCAGGTCTCTTCTCAGCCTTAGAGGAGGTGGCCACAAGGTCTCACTGATTTCCCTCCCTCCCTCCATGCTGTGGTAAAAAGCTCCGAAGCTATTTGTAGTCTACCCTTTGTAATATCTGCACAGCAGATTTAAGGAATTACAGAAGTTACCTCCTGGCCAGTTTTATTTATCTTTTACAGATAAAGGATGCTCTAAGAGCATCGTTGGAGCCTATTTGACCACCCTTAGYGATCTCTCCAGCTGAGCAAGGCAGGGAATAAGACTCATCTGTTCACCTCATGTTGATTTGTCATTTGACATCTGTGTCAGAGCAACACCCTGTAAGAGCAGACACTTTGATGCCACTGCAGCTTTATCTCTGTCAGAACTAGAGCTGGGTGGACTATTTACTGTGAATAATTTATCCAGCAGATTTCACCCTTTCTTCAGTTTAAGAGTTCTCTATACATGTCCTAATTAAAAGAGATAATTGGCTTAATATTCAAGCACTTGATTCTTACTTGTTGCCTTTGTCCAGAGTTGTCCTGAATAAAGGCAGGGGTGAAATCCTGGTGCCACTTAAGACACTGAAACCCATTCTCCTCCTTGATTTCACTAAGGTCAGGATCTCAGTCAAGGTCCCTCAAGCAACAAACCTCCAGTTTAGATTGTGCTTTGCCACAAATGAGATCCATAATTAAAYAGTGGGAAGGAACGAAAGAAACAGAGTGAGGGACACAGTAATAGGATATTTAGATACCATCATGATGGCTCTATTAAAAAAGAAAAAAACCAACACGATAGAGATTACTTAAAGTAGAAGGACACTTAGAAGGGCTCAGGGTAGGATTTTATTCCCCTACAAGGATCAGACAAACATGTGAACATACTTTGGTGACTGCAGTTATTTGAACAAGTGCAGTTTGCATTGACTTCCCCCCTCTGCCCCCCCCGCTTTCCTCACCTCTGCCTACACCTTGTTCTTTAACCAAGATCAAAACCCCCTTGGTAAAGGACTTCTTTGGTCTTTAGTGTATAAGAAATTCATTAACCAATATAGAATATAAAATACAATATATAGTTAAAGATAAAATGTCATTACTACAGTAGCAGTTCTATTCAACTATGTAATAATCTATTTCTGAAAGCATCTCTACCCTGCATGCACCTAGCAAGGATCAGTGCCTGAAGGCAGTATTGAACTATATTCTCTCAAATGTCTAGTGTTTTGCTAGCAATTTCAAACTCCTCTGTTCTTCAACATTCAGTCACTAAACTATGCTGCTTAAATTATTAAATCCTTTTAATTTAAATTTTCATAAGCTACCGGAGGAAAAATGCACATCCTTAAAGTAACAGGTCTGGCTTGTTGCAAGGAAAACTATGATATTAGTATTGCTTTTATGCAGTATTAACTTCCCTTAAGAAAAGAACAAAATAAATTATTTCATTAAGGAGTAAAATGTGGAGGGCAGATGGTTTAAAAAAAACCAAAAACCTTTTGAAACTATCTTGGTTTAGGACCACCCAAAATTCGAACAGAAATGGGGCAAATTATGTACTATCTTTATCCCTAAAAGACTGACATATCAGACAATAATAATGAATCAAAAAAATGGGAGATCTCTTTAGATCAAAATTATTGAAAAAGAAGAAAAACAATCTCCAAGATTTATTGTATTGGTCCCCAAACAATACATTACTATGAAAAAAGTTGTAATATATTTTAACTTTACTATATTTTTACTGAAAAGGAAATTGCAACTGCTAATGACTTGTTTCCTTGTGATGCTTTAATCTCACCAATAATACTGCACTTCTGCTGCAGACACTGCTGTAGGGTGGGACAATGGAGGGAATGCTTTATTTAATTTTGTTAAATATAGTGCGAAATACTTAAACATTCATCTATTTCCTCTGTGAAAAGAGAGATGATTTATCCCAGGGAATGATATAGTCAATAAAAAAATTTCAAGATTAGACCACATAYGATTTTTACATCAAAAGACTTCTACATTTGAAATGTGCCCTGCTAATACTGTAATTCTTCACTAAATCCTGGATTGCATAAAATTTTGATACATTTCAGATTTTGAAACCAACAGAATATCTTACAGCAGAAGAAAAATAAAATATAAAGTGCCAGTTGCAGACATCTATAAGGAAATGGCAGTTTGATAGATAATGTGTAAAATATATATATTTATACATTATTATGGGTTAATTGGGGATGAAAGAACTTACCTGAAACTGGAAAAAGCTACGTAACCTTGTAAGAGCAGTCTAAGGGAAAAAGACCTGTTACGGTCACCAAGTCAGACTGCCCCTACAAAGTCCTTAATTTTTTTGGTGAAAATTGGGCCAGCTGAGTTTCAGGCCTGTGTATTTTAAGGAAAATAATTTGTTTATACTGAAAGAGTTATGGGAACAAGTGACCAAAGAAAAGGGATAAAAATGGGAGGATTCAACAAAAATTAACAAAATCACCATCATTTAAAAGAAATCACCAGACTTTCTGGAATATGCAGATGCAATATAAAAATTTTTCAAGTATCTTTCATTTCAATGGTACCTTAATGGTTACAAGGGATTTTATATATTTTAAACTGGAGGTATATCAGCTTAAAAGCATGGTTGATTCTAGCTTTGTTGATAAATCTTTCTGGACATCATAATTCTATGGCACTCTAAATATAGCCAAGCTTTAAAACATTTGTATCACTCAATTTCATCTGAACAATATTGCAGTTACCAACCCACGRTTTACATAACGTTCTGTTTTATCTAGAAATTTTCTCCTACAAATACAGTTGTTAACAGATTATTTTAATTTTCACCTGTATGAACCTTGTAAAAATTTTAGAATCCGTTAGCTGAAAATCCTGGATTTTTTCCTAATGTTATCAGTTCATCTGAATGAGATGTTGATGAGATTTTAATTCCTCACCAACAGTCCTGTAACCAAAATCAGGTTTGTATATACGAAACAACTAATAGCTCAAAGTATCCATGAATTTCAGTACATATAGGTCAAGAACCTACTGAATCGGAGATGTTTTTTGTAGTGGTTAAATTGCAGCCAGATTATCTAAGCTATCCACCAAAACTTGACCCTAAACAGAAAGAAGGCCTGCAGAGAAAACAGGAATAAGTTCCCCTGACTTTCACTAGTAATGGGAYACCAGCTTCCTCTCTGCTGCTGAAAATCTTCCCAGTATCTCATGTGGTTTCATCCACCTCATCTACATAAATAGCTAGAGGAGACAGAGGAATGAGAAAAGCCTTGGCTGGAAAAAAAAAAAMCCACAAACAAAACAAAACATAAACCCAAAAAAGCCTCACAAAATCAGCTATGATATTAACAGCTTAGCTGGTGATTTTTCTTTATGTAAATGGTAGATACTGCAACCTGGCCAGCTGGTTCATGTACCTCACAGATTACTTGCTCAGACAGCGTTTCAGCAAGTTTCACCCCTCTTGGTGCAGAAGAAGAGAACAAACCTTCCTTCACAGCCCTCCTGTACCAGATGCATTTGAAAAACTCCTCATGTTAGCTTAAGGCTGTTCTTAACTAGGGTATAAARCCATTTCCAGAATATATGCACACACTGCAAGTGCTGTGCATGTTTCCAGGCTCTGGTAATTCCTCTCTGTGAAATGCTTTTTGGGTGCCCTTTGTCCKCTTGCCTGCCCTCAGAGATTTTCAATGACTTTGCTGCTTCTCTGCCTTTTTCCAGCTTCTCCAGTATCTCCTGGGTTTTTTGACTGATTTCTCCTTTTCTTATGCATTACCAACATTGAGGGATTTTACTAGCAGTGACTAACATAAGATTTAAACTTTAGCAGATACCACCTACTGCTGAATTATAAAAAGCAAAGGTGTATAGAACAGCAAGAATTCTCTGGCAAAGTTGCAAGCAAATACACAGTCTATACAGTAAAGTTCAGTTATTTTCCACAGAAAGAAAAATGGAAAGGCTTAAAGTGCTGGCCAACATGAAATCTACATCGTACACACAATAGAATTGCATGTGATTTTATAAGGAAACAGTTAAAATGTTTTCAGAAATATCTATTTATATAATACAACACATCAATATGCAAACTTATGCAAACTGCATAAGTGCCTTTATTCTAAGCATTTCTTAAAGAAATTTATCTGACTTTTTGATTTTTGCCTTTCTAAATGTAGCACGCATTGCTAAAAAGAAGCCAAGGGGCAAATCCCCTCCTCCCCCCAAATAGTCATTGAGCTTAGATTTACACAAGAAAAAAATCACTAGCCTTTTGTAACGTTGTTTGGGAATGTACCCCATACGAGAGGATCAAGGCCATCCTACTTTTTCCCCCTCACACCATATGCTCTCTAATAATTCCAAAGAATGAAAAAGAGTTATTTTAGTGACAACCATTTCTTCCTTTCTTCAGTGGTCTCTTTTCTTTCCTAGAGTTGCTGGCCAGGGGACAGTGAAAATTCTTAGGAACAGGACCTCTATTAGACAGGAGTTGTGTCTTTACCAATCTTTACTAGATCAGGGGAAAAAAGCCCAAAACTCAAAAAACCCTAACCCAAAACCAGARATAGAAGTCCGTTCTGTCAATGGATGGAGTCACAGAGGACCACCTAGCAGTGACAGTACGGTCTCCAGACTCCGACAGCCCTGTTCGCACAGCAACATCTTGTCTCTCATCTTAAGCGTCATCACAATGACAGAATTTGCAAAGTAACGTTATTTTCCACACCGTGGTAATTTTACGATGCTCTCATTCTTTGTCTCTTACAGTTATGAATTCTTCTCTAGCAACCAATGACAGAGAAAGCAGCAGTTTTTTATTAGGAGAGTGAACACGATGTAGCCTAATTCTTCATTTTGATTTCTTTTCAATGGAGATGATATGGAAAATAAGATGTCCACTGATATACATGAATACATGTAAAGATGCACTTACTTCTCTCTCTGCAGACAACAGTGGTGCTAAGTATTAATCTGGTCTCTGAAATACTATGAGAGTCACAAAAACGTCTGCTTGTGTCACTTAAGTCTTTGATTCATGGCTCAAGAATTGCAGGTAAATAATCATTGCTCCAGATTCCCTAAATTTTCCTGAAATTCACTCATGGTTTGTTTGAGGAAAGAGCTAAACAATACTAAATGAATTCAGATGTTTATTCCCTCTCTTTAAATAGCTTTTCAGCATTTTAAAATCAGAAACTGACATTCATGAAAAAAATGTATTTAAGACAAGACCATGTACTGGTCTTAAAACCAAAAAGTTTACTGCTCTCTGGAGTAAGGTTTCTTTTACTAGTATTTCTTCCCACTTTAATTGAATTAAACAACAACAAAAAAAGTAACCAAAATTATGAAGACCACCAGTGCTGCAAAAAAAAGAAAATGTCTCCCAGGGTTTTCWGTTCTCTCCCCTCAGTGTTCTGGAGTCCAGATGTGGAAAGCCCAGTGGAGCTGAAAACACTTTTGGAGGGAGGAGAGAAAGTTTTGATGCTACTGCTGTAGCCTTATTTTATGCAAACCAGACAATTACCTTTCTTCATGAAGATAAACAAACCAAACAACAACAAAACCAACCCCACCTTTTATATATTATTACTAAACATTACTTTTAAGCGAGCCTGCTAAAGAAAAATAAATGCTCTGCATCTTCTTAGCACTTACAAGCAAAGAAGGCCTTACAAGGCCTTCTTCTTAACTCAGAGTAGAGCATATAGTGTATTAATCTTCTTTGAAATCCTGTTTGTCAGGCGTGTAAGTGCACTTTTAAAATATATAATTTTTTTTGCTCACATATCAAGCAAACACATATTGATTTGCTGCAGCAATACCAGGTCACAGGCTACGGAGGAACGTTCCCATATCTTACGCAGCTACACCTGGAATATGGTGTTCAGCTAAGTGATGACAAGGGTGGTCAGTGAGGTGATGATAAAAATCTATAAATAGCKTAAGAGGGTGAACTCGAAAGAGGAAGAAGCATTGTTTTAAGGTGGTCTGAACAAGCTTCACTAGTAGAAACAAAAAGATGTCCTGACACCCAGAGCCATAAGCTGCTGAATAGGAGCTTGTACGTAGTACAAACGCCAGCAGTGCAGTCTCTCTGTGCTCGGCCTTGCATACACCACAGGCATATAATGAATTTACTATTCCGGAATAATTATTCTGGTATATTTCCAAGTATAGTTAAGCCCTTCAACTGCTAAATTAGGCCCTAAGTTCAACAGTCCACAAACAGGAGCCACACATTCAGAGTATTTAGAGCTACACTAGACAAAGCCCTGGAATCATAGAAGAGGAAATAAACCTGCCCAGAGAGGAAGACAAACACAAACCCTGACAAATCTGTCATACCTCTACTTTCTGTGGTTCTAGGAAAACAAGCACGTGGGATTTGGGAAAGGTCTTTTTAATAAGGGTTAATTGGAGAAGTATGTCACACATGACTGAGTATCGTTTCAAATTACTGCTCACGCTGGCATAACTAAATCAGGCAAATGACAGAACACCAAAATAGGCAATAGTCAGTCTTCTTCCCTCCTATTTAAACTTCATAGTTTCATTATTCTCAATATGACCAAATATCAGCAATTATAGATTTTATGGAATTCATTGCTTCTTTCAAAATATTATTATGGCTACATTATAATATTCCCCAGAGATCCAGTAGTTCTGCAAAATCTATTTTCTGTTGTCACTTGAATTATTAGTCTAGGCTTTGAAACTGCTGGATTCATTTGTCTGGCTTATGTGATGCAAAAGCTCAAGTTAGATGATCCTAATATAGTCCTTTCTGGGTTTAAAAAAAAAAAAAAATCTAGAAAAGAGAAAATAATCACATTTTAATCAGCCAGAATAGAGTTATTCCTGTAAAAATCATMGTATGGTCTGTAACACTGTGTTACTCTCAAAGTTAAGTCCCTATCCCTGAACCTGAAGTCACTTCAGTTTCTCTGTGCAGCCCAAGTTAACTGCAAGCATTTCCTGACACACAGAACGCAGGCAGAAAAAGGAAAAACGTCGACTTGAGAAAAGCACAGCTTCCAATCCCCACCCACCAGCTTCAGTTAAAGGGATGACTTCAGTCCCTTACTTAACTAATCCTGCCACTGTAAAATCCTACAGTCATTCTTCCACACATAAAGGGAAAACGGACTCACTAGGAGGACCTAGGCTCTTTCAGCTTGAACTGTTAACCAATGGTGGAAATGCAAGAATGCTGAAGTTGTGCCTTCGGAGCCAATAGAGTGGATTTGTGTGTCCCACATGACTGTGTTTCCCCTGTCTTTCACATGGGCAGTATTTAGTTCAATTCAGAACTGCAGATAGTATAGCGTGCAGAGCAGCAATGGGATGTCTGAGCACAAGTGGCTGACTTCCAGGCGCCTTCAGGAAGCACATTTGTACGTTTCTCCTGAATTAAACTGGGATTCTGCACCCTTGACATCCTCCTACCCTCCTTGTTTCCGCAGAAGGAGAATGGGACCTGCACAGCACAACAAAACTGTGAGTACACGGTCTATTTATTTTTATTTTCACCCAGAAAAGAAAATCTCTTAAAATTGTCAAAATGCTACATGCGCTAAATCGATGGTTACTTTTTCTTATGAGATGAACAAGTATCTAAAGTGCTATTCAAATTCAGAAATATTTCTTGCATGCTTCAATAAAAAAAAAAAAAAAAAAAAAAAAAAAAAAAGATCTTCCAGGGCAGTGCCTGCATGCATGCTGCATGCCACACTGCTTCCTGACATAGTCAGCGTGCTGCTTTGTTCATAAAGAAAAACAAAGACAAAAAGCCCTACACATGTATGTTGTTCACTTTTATTTGCACTCTGTGTCTAATCAGGCCTGATCTGTCCCCAAGGGGAAAAAATAAAGGCAAACTTTAACTCCGCCAGCAAGGGCAGCCCAGACTTTCCAGACATCTGACAGTTATTATAATTAGCTATGAAAGACAGCAAAGACACTTTGGGGCAAATAGCTCTTACATTTGGAACAATGAAGTCGAGCAAGGTTCCCATCCCACCCCTTCCACGGGGGGAGGGGGGAGAAGGGAGCCAACGGGGGGAGTGTTAGAAAAGGSTTATGGCTGGACAGAAAAAACACAACTAGTATAATATCTGGACTCACTCAGCACGAGGAGAGGCTTTTTGATAAGCAACTTTAACTACCTCTAGATTGTGGCTTGCATTCACTCAGATTCCTGGTGGGGTGGGAAAGGGTGTGGGGCTCTTCGCAGCATAACGTCAGAAGGTCGGGGTGGAGGGGGCAGCGGGGACGAAGGGGGCAGAAAGAAGAGAATATCCCTAGCAAGAGACATTGCAATTACTTCCCAAAGCTTTGCTGGCCATATCTCCTTAAGCCCAAGTTGCTTTCTGGGCAAGATTTATGAGAGTTCTCAAACAGAAGCAACAGACAAAGCAGAGCTTTTTTTTTTTTTTTTTTTTTT
>JASVER010000010.1:17512721-17806935 GCA_030449065.1 Oceanodroma leucorhoa
TTAGTGAGCTACTTCGAGAACTTATCTGAAAATTTTTTTTTTCCTTCTTTCTGCTTCTCCGGAAAAGAAATTCAACCCAAATGGATAACTGTATAATAAGAAGCACTGATTTGTATTTTTGTTCTTTTTTTTTCCCCACATGATCATAAGATCTTCTCCCCTGCACGCTCCTTCCCACCCCCCTCCCCTACCAAAAGTTAGATTCTGAAAACTACGATCACAAGGGAAAAAGCAAAGACAATAGAAATCTGACTCAGTCCTGGCTAGGCTGAATCTCTAATAAAGCATGAAGTGAAAACAGTGTCTAAGTGAAAGATGAGCAGACTTCTTTTAAAAAAAAAAAATTAAGTGCAATAAGGAGAAATTGTTGAAAGACTCCAGACGCTACTAATTATGGCTTAAATAAATCTTCCTGGACAGATGTTTGCTTGCTCCCACTGCGGAGAAAGGAACGTTAAAAGAAGCATTTTTAAAAAAAGGATTTTACGTGAATTTTTTACGTATGATTTTTTTTTTTTTTAAAATACACCATTTTATTCTTTGTCTGCCCTCCTGTTATCTCCCCCTCCCCCAACCGCCGCCCACTGTGAGCTGAGACACCTGAAGGCTAGACATAATGATCAACAGAGCACTGCGCTCGCCTGTCTGGATTCCAGCCAGATTTTTTTTTTTTTTCCCTTCCACAATCAAGGAGCCTGCACGCAATGCACGGCAAGCCCCTTGCTCTGCTATGTGCAGATCAGACAGAAGTCTGAACCGTGCTGCAGGAAGATTAAAGACAAACACAAGCCTTTCCTCCTTATGTCGGCCAGGCTCGGTTTCAACTTCATTGTGATTCGCAAAAAATACGAAATAAGAAACTTTGTCAACGTATACGYGCGTTATTGTACAAAACATGCGCATATGTGCACACACTTTCCAACAGAGTGTAACTAGGGGCATCCACTGTTTCCCATTTTACAGTGGTTTCTACTCTAGCTTTACAGTCAATGCAGTATTTTACGTTAAGTTCAATTACATAATTGCCATGTAGCTCTCAAACACTATGGAAAGATTTTGTATACGTATACAATATACTACATAAAGGCAAATAGCTAGTGTACAGAGACCTGAATCTGAAAGGCAGTCAAACTGAAATACTTGAATATATTTGGGTTTAGAGAGATTACCAAGATCTCCTAGACAGTTTTGTGGCAGTTTTAAACAAGGCAGTAGCGAAATGCTTTGCGAGTAGGTTGTCTTCAAACCGAAGAAGGGGAGCATGGCAGGGGACTATTTTAGTTAGCTGGCCCTGCAACCCCCGGCCTTCCTGTTGCCCCAGCCCAGAGAAACGCTGACTGGCCCAGTGTCATCGTGCCAGAAAGTTGGTCTTGGGAATGCAGTACTCCCCAAAATAGTTGCTCTCCGTTTGGTGTGGCTATGGGTGGGGTTAGCAGAGGCATCCAGTGAAAAGGGAGATTCAAAGCATTTATTCCATTTAATTTTTAAACATATGCCGTGTGGACCTACTTTCTAAAAGTTCTTTGGAATTGCATTGTCTTCTCGTACAAATTACGGTATGATACACATGGTGATTAATTTTTGCTTGTCAATATGGACTTTGTGTGAAGAAGACTTAAAAGAAAATACATTTTTATGCACACATGCACATACACACACATACACTGCTTTTAATTTACTCCCTGAAAAGGCTTAAACTRTATTTTAGTCACACTAACAGGTATCTTAACAGAAAGATAGGATTTTTTTTAAGCTTTTTTCTTTAATATTGTTAATAAACACTATTAAAAAGGAACCCAGCATAGGTATCCCATAAATTTAGTCTTAAAAAAACCAACAACTTCCTTTCCAAATAGCAGCAGAGACATACAAACAAAAGGTTTCATGCAGTGGCAACAATATCCACAGGCAAAGWAAAGATTCTAGAAAAGAGATTTCAGAGAAATGAAGAGAATTAATTGAGAGCTGTGATCAAATTTGTATTTCTGTATTTATTTTTTTTTTAAACAAGGGATTTAACACTTTTCTGAAGGAACATTTTATATACCTTGTATGAACTATACAAGCTAACTCAACACAACGGTCATATACAAGAAGCATTTACTTGTAAGTTACATGTATATGTATATACACAGTTTAGGAGTATTAAGTGTTAATTTCCTTTCTACTTTTCCTTGCATATTATGCTTGAAAAATAAAATTTGTCACTTAAGTTTCACAAACGTATTTMAAAATAATGCCTGCAGCTACATTTTGAAGTGCTGACTTCTCTTTTCTTATGGTAATGACAATAAGCAATCATATTTTTATCCATTTCCTAAAGCCTGAAATCCTACGCAAATCAATTCCTGTAAACCTCAGAAGTGATTTACGTACTACCGTGTATTAGAAGGGATATTTCAACTGGCAATTTATATATTGTTTGTCAATGCAAAAGCAATGATTAATCATATAAGAGTTAAGCATTAAACCTGAGCATATGAATACAGGGCCCTTGCCTCCMTGTTTAGTTCAACACTCTCCCCTTCTCCTAGTAAGGTCTTTTGGTTTTTGTGAATGCTGGGTGTTCAACAGCTGTGACTAAAGTAGGTAGGGAGATACAAATGCCCAGCATTTTTGCAAATATGGCATTATCCTCCAGCTGCTGTTGTCCAGGCACCTGAGATTTGGAGCTATGTCTTTTAGCCTTTTACACAAAGAGTTTATTTACYTAAATGTGAAAAATTCTGACCTGTGGCTTTTTGCTGACTTCTTTAAACTTTTAAGTAGTTGATGTTGAAACAAAGCAATCATGGAAGCTCATGCATATTTATGACTCCATTCCTTAAAAAATTGATGTCTGCTACAGCTCATCTCTTAGCCTATGGCCTCCAAYTGGTTGTGCAAACTCCATGGTGCTACTCGCACAAACTTCAAGTTCTAATTTCTTTTTTTAAACTCTCCTCTCCCCTCTTCCCCCCATGCTTCCCTCTGTTGCATCTGCTTGTTTGAGCCTTTCCTAGTTCAAGCAGAAGTGCAAGTTTTAGTCGTAATAATAAAGTGCTCAGAATTACTTCCAAAACTTTCAAAAGATTGGTTGTTTCACTTATACCTTTACACAGCAGAAGTAACTTGAGAGCCTACCAGAAACATAGGCAGGCTCAATAAGGTAACGGGGTCAAATGAGCTCATGCATTACAGATAGGAAGAGAACTGYGCGTTGTATTTTTATAGATAAAAAGCACAGAGTGTTTTAGTGTAAACAGATTTCTGTTTGATATTTTGGCAAACTGTTGCAAAGACCAAACTACAGCAAACCAAAATGACTTTCGGCATGGTACAGTTAGACCAGATGGCCACGTGTTCTTTTCTTATTTAGATGAGACTTTTCCTTTCAATAACATCTTTCTTCCTGACCTGCTTAAAAATTCCAGCGAATGAAATCAGCACAGGATTTTCAATTCTAATTGACCATGTGCAGAGGAAGGGCCAGTAGAGAAATCAGTAGGGCCATTGTAAGGCACACTGCATCAATCTCCCCTTTGTCCTGAATCTTTTCTAGCATGAGCTAAAATAATTAAGAATATTTAATTTATGTTATTTGTACAGCAGCAAATCTAGTCGCATTCAGGCAAAAATCATTGCAAGTTCCTCTTTTACAAATGCATGCAACAAAGAATACATATGTCTATCACACACCAGACAAACAGGTACTCGGCATCATTTAATTGCCAAATATTTTATAAAAATAAAAACCCYCAAGCAAAGAGTGAACAAAAAAGGAAAGGTGTGGGTGAATTAAAGCATGAACTGCTTTGCTTTTTCTAATGAAGTCAGGAAATGTGAATGATATGGTACTTCTCAAATTAAAGAAAAAAAAAAAAACATTTTAAAAAAGTCAGAAGAATATAGTCTTCCACTGTCCAAAATGCTCACCCTTAAAACATCTGTAATCCTCAATCACTATCAATTTACCTACATAGATTTTACACACACATACCCCACTTACACTATGTGGGTTGGTGATCACGGTCTCCCTTGTGTCTGTGTGATCTACATGCAAAGTGCAGATTGTAAATACTGTATATATCACACACAAACATTATCTACAGAAATATGCACACAGATGACATCATTACAGTCTTCCCTACTATTTTGATTTAGTGAGATATCTGTGGAGTAATATAACAATATTTATCAAGATTTAGCAAGAGTATGCAAAAGATACACAAGGTCCTACCCATACTTTTACATAACCCATGGATACGGTAAGTGGGGAAAATGAACCCTTTAGAAGAAAAAGGGGGGGGAAGACCGACTGAAAGCAATATAGAACAAGTTTGGTTGTGGTGTTTGTTTTATRTATTTTTTTGTTTGGTTGTTGGGTTTTCTTTTTTTTTTTTTCTTTGACACAAGGAAAAAAGTTAGCAACAGATGTATTATTCCTGTACTATTTCCTACAAACTCCCTCTACTATCCACAGTTTAGTTTAACATTACGCTTAAGTGGTTGATGCTTTCAGAGTATCATTATAAGCTTGAATCAAGAAACAACAAAACAGCTCTGGAAAATAATTTCTGGAAAATAATTATGAAAATGGTTTTAATAAGATATCCTTCACTTCTTCAGTTGAATCAGGTTTTAAAACCCCAACCACTTTTTAAATGTAAGGTGAAAAAAATTCCAGGAGAAAATGCAGTGGGCAGCATGGCCTTTGCTATATGTCAAGTATGCAGTCCAAGTAACATGTGCGTGAAGAAACATGCCTGAGAATATAAAACAAAGCACAGACTTCGGGACTGGCCAGGCAGACGTGGTAAAAGGTCTGGTTTCAGCTCTCCAGCAAGATGTTTTGTAGCCTTGGGCAAATCATTTAACTGCCTGGCTTCTCATCTACATCTTATTAGTAGAATTCAAGTTCTGTATTTGTGATTATTATTGCGAGGTCGGCATTGAGATACCACAGCAAAGCATACTGGAGACACCTCAGATGCTTGAAAAGAATATAAAATTCCAGACAGAACAATAGCCTTTTTTTTGTTGTTGTTGTTATTAAATCAGGTCATTTTTGGTGTGGTATTTCTATAACTAGACAAGATACAAATCCTGTTTCTCAAGAGGTTCATGTAACCAAGTTCTAGCTTATTTTTCTTAAGTTTTTCATGTGCTTGAACATTCACTTTTTATTTTTTGCTAACATGCAACAAAACATCAGAATATAGGATAAACGGAAGATACTACTCCATCTGTAATGATGCTCTATATTCAACATAAAGTGCTGTCATGCAGGGCCTAACACTAAAATACGGACTCCTGTAGAGTAATTACTTATTTAAGACTGTCCCATGGTACCAGCAAGACTAACTGCAGGCTAGAACGCTGCACTACGTGACCAGGAGTACCAAACCTGAGCCCTAGACATTTACTATCTCCAGTATTTGTGCACCAACGATCTGATCTAATGGCATTGAGCATATTCTTACTTCTAAAGCCTGAAAACAATCTAGCAAATCACTTCCATGCTCAAATTTCAGCACATGCTTAAAACATTGTGCTGAAGTAGGTCTTTAATTTCTACAGAACCCTTTGCCATGAGAAGTAAATATCTTAGCTGTGTTCTGCYCTCTTCACTGGTGGTCATTAAATTGTGCTCCCAGTTTCACCTTTCTGTTTCTGTTGACGATTCTTTGGTTCCTACTATTGAACAGACAGAGTTAGAAACCCTTGGACAGCAACTGTAAAAATCACTGCACAGGAACAGAAATCAGCGGGCCTGAAGATGATGAGATTTCACAGGAGATATTTTCAGGCCGCCATTTTGTGACTAACTGAAATGACAGCGTCGCATACATGGAACTGAAAACTTCGTTTTCCCTCCATGAGCAAATATGGGGAAACKCCGCACGAAAGAAAAAAATAATTTTCTGCTGAATGTTTCTATTAATCAATATTCATGCACAGTATGAAAAAAATACTCAGTGCTGTTCAGGAGYTGTAAAAATTAGTTAAGAAAAAGGCAACGTGGCAGATCTGCTGGTCATCTYGTTGGGTTTGCAGAAGGGTTGGGGTAGTGAGAAGCAGGCGAGAGGGAAATATCCYGTGTGGATGTATGGCCTCGTGCAGTGCACAGAACAAGGAGAGGAAGTCAGCAAATGTGCATGGTTATGTGCAATTAATGGGCTGTATTTCACCAGCCTATTTTTACTGTCAAGTCTCAAGGCCATATTAGGAGTCTATCCAGTCTCTTAAGCCATGGGATGTGGGTAATGGGATCAGACAAAATGATTAAAATCAGTKTGGTCTCATGATTTCAGCTAGTAAGTGTAATAGATGCAAAACTGAAAGGCTTAATTGTATGATAAAAGTACAATCACCTCTTTGTGTTTTCCAGTTTAGAGACATAATTGATGAGGTTGTTTGTTTGTTTGATTAAAAAAAAAAACAACCCAACAATGGCAAGCAAGATGATTGTTTTCTTGCAGCATCCCAGTTGAAATTGGTTTCATCTATCCAAACAAATAAGCTTGGAAGAAGTTGCAAAAACAAATTTTATGCTATGAAATTCCATGAAATATTTTACATAAAGTCACTGGTTAAGAAGCTTCAGATGCATTTAACTTGTTTACAGAGTTTGTAACTGCCTTTTTTTAGAAATAAAAATCTGATAATTTTCCCAGAATGTCTTATCCATACACTGAGTTTGTGCTACTGTTTTCAAGTACTTAGTTCATTTGAAACCCCTTTTCTAAGAGAATAATACGCAAAAAAGAGGATTTAAGAAGGTGAGAAGTCTAATGAATGACAACAGCAAAGAAGAGCAGTTCCCAAGGTTGATTAAAAGACATAGAAAGGGTTAAAATTTCAGATCTTTATGTAAGAATTAAAAATGAAAGGAGAGTTAAAAAGGGGGAGAAGGGGGGGAAGAGCTAAGCTGCTGGTGACTTGAGTGTATTTATGGATTACTATGTCCTGAAAAGAAGAAAACCAGAGTTGTAAGATGACACTGCAGGGGTTGTCTGGACTTTTCACCGAGTGTAAAGTCTGTTTAGTCAGTGTCTTAATGCCTAATGCTGACCTTTGCCCTCTTCACTCCTCCCTGCTCCAGGTGCAACATTTTTGCAAGTGCCTTAACATTATTGGAAAGTTTGTGCAGGTTTCACACACTGCAAAGTGCAAAGCATTTTACACAACAACATGCATTACGCACACCCAGTATCAAGGTTTAGCACATCTTTTTTATCCTAAGTACACACAATGATTTGTTTTACGCATTATCCCTTATTAGTTATTACTGCGTTAAATTAATAAAAACAAAAGCTTCTTTGTAAGGGTATGCATTTGCATAATTCTATACAACAAGATACAAGATTAAGTTTAAACTCGTTGCGTACTCCCCAGCACTGTGAATTATAGCAGGAGTAAGCAATGTATGCCGGCAACGCTATTGATCTCTCTAAAATTAATTCTCTTTGCTATGGAAATGGGAGACAAAACCAGAACCCATTGCTACAAAACAGCCAAGGCACTTCAGCTGATTTTCCTGAGAAATAAATTGATTTCTTGTACATCTTGTTATTAATTACATTGGGACTGATATAAATTTTAAAGAAAAACACAACAGTTTTACAGACGAATAACGAAAAGAGCTGAAATACATAAGATCTGTATAATTTCAATTTTGATTTACAAAAATGAGTGTAGCAAAATGTATGTTAAATATGAGATGCTATAAATTCTACAGTTGTCAGTGATGCAGATAATATAAAAGATGGCACATGCATAGGTAATGTTTATCCATCTATGCCTTATATTTAGTAGATGGTTGCTAAGATTTTTGAGGGCTTGCAGTTTGACTTTGCTGGGGAGAAAGTATAAGCTGGGTACCATCATCTTCAAGACCATTCCAGATTTCATGTTGTTTCTGAAAAGCCTACCATGGGTGTTCCCTGCCACTCTGGGCAAGGAACCCATTTTCCCCATTCATATTATGCTGCAGGACTGATGGCTTCTTCAGATAAGGATCTTAAATGCCAGGTCCACAAGTTTTCCACCTTATGATTTCCACTAAAATGCACTCTGTACAACTGTGATATAAAGCTTACTGGACATACAAGACTGTCCAGCACATGTTTCCTGGACTTTGTGATCTATACCAGCTAACTATGCCCCCCAAAAATTTAGAAATTATCATTTAGACATTTAAAAGCTTTAAATAACTGACTTCCCCCGTGTTCCTTCCTCTCCGAGCTATGCTGCGAAATGTTCATCAAGCTGAAGGAAAAGAAAAGAGGAAAAGGATTGGTTTAAGAGAGGTGAATAGCGGCAAGTAGTCTTTGTGGAGAAGTCAGAACTGTTTAGCCAAAATAACCCAGGATAATACCTCTTCTAGGTACGGCATTACTTCAAGGTGAGACTTGCATTAAAAGAGTTCTGATGAGGGTTTACGTTTAGGGAACTTCCGTAACAGATGTGTTTGGATCTGGACTAAAGCATTTATTTTACTGGATTGTCTTTCAGATATATGACAAGTAGACTGCAGTTTACTGTGTCTTTTAAAAAAATGTTTCGTGGTTTCCTTATGACATCGATATAAAAATTAATTTAGGGCATCTTCATTATCTAGATAGTTTTAAAAGGTTCAGTTTTGGAGGAGTTTTTTCTTTAAAAGAAAACATTGATCTTACTATACTAGTTTATTCTAAGAGTAGGCACAGGTCAAGGGATCAAAATATTCTGGGAAGTGCCCTGAAACGGTTTTCTTATGTTCTKTGATTTCATTTGTAACATTTGGACTACAAAAGAATCAAGAAAAAAAATGAAAAGTTGTTTATTGCATGACAGACTATTTCTAGAGCTGGGCAGCTTTATCTCAGCACAAAGAGTGCTCCTGTTCACAGTGCAGCTGCTAACAACTCATCAACACTCCTTGTTCAAGAGTAGGGTACAATTAGAAGTCAAAACTTTAAAGCAACCTGAAATGTTATTATTGTAGTAAGCTATGCAACTGGATTTGATTTCTAGCCAGACTGTATCCCTTTGCTCCTGACACTGTTTACAAGACATATTTAGTGCAGGTGGTACTCTCCTTAATTTCACTGAAGGTCAAGTGTACTTGTCATAATTGTATTTTTTTGCACAGCTGAGAATTCAACTACTTCTGTAGACTGAAAACAGACRTTGTTTCTGTGAAGGAAASATAGTACTGAAGATCTGGACTTGAAATAAACAGAATGAAGTAATTTTTCACACTGTTTTCTCCTACTAGCTCATCAAGATCATAACTTTTGAGGTTGCTGTGTATCAGAGGAAGCAGCCATTTGGGTACTTACACTTACAGAACTTCAGAATCCTTTGTCTGGAAAAAGTAGTTTCATTTGTCTTGCTTTAGGTGGCTACTATGAATCTTTTTCAGGACTGCAATCTGAGATGAAGTTTTTGTAATGTTTGTAAATGACTGATTTTGCAGTGATTTGCAAGTGTAAAATTGAATAAGTTTCTAATTTGAGTAGAGAAAAAAGATAACCAAAAATATAAATTCATTTAGTCTTCTGCTATTTTGGAACATCAAAATCATGTCTTTCAGAGAAGACTCGTATAAAGCCTATTGTCTGTAAATTCTAAACTGATTTGTTACAATTGTTACACACCATACCAAATCTGCAGAAAAAAATAACATGGTAGAAGTAGGACACTATTCTTGTGTCTTGATTAATTTACCCTTATGAATTATCAGTCCTTTCTACACACAATAAGTGTACCTAAAATACAGGACATTGTCCATTGAACCTGCTTTTTCTGTGAATACATATTTCCCTTATCCTCTAACTTACAATCATTCCTAATGCCTTCACTACACATTTTACCTGAAGAAAGGAAATTAAAGCAAACCATCTTTGAATTGTACTTCGTTTTAAAGTTCTTTTCCGTATCAGTTGAAACAAGCCATAACAAAAAACCCCAAAAGATAGGTGTMTCCTTCTATAATTCTTATATAATACTTTGATCTTGCATAACATTTGAAAAACAGTTTTCTTCCAGTAAATGACTCRTGATGTATTATAGACATGGAAGAGAAGAAATCCTTCCCTCCAGGTCCTGTGCACCATCAGGATCAGAGGTCAGGTGTGCTCCAGAGCATCAGTTCACAAAATTCTAAAACTAGAGACAGATTCCCCTTGTGAAATCCATTTGCTGCTGAGCTGCTTCTTACCCATCTCTTCTACCCCCATCCAACCTGCTTCTTTAAACCATTCTGCCCTGAATCGCTGTATTCCTCTGCAAAGAGTGTGTAAGATGTAAAAATTGGAACTGGTTGACATAAATATGAAAAGTTACTCTAGATAGGATGAGATTTTTTTTTTAATTTTACTTAAAAGCATAAATGCCAGTAAAATATTGCCTTTTTGTGGGGCAGCTCATTTTCAGAGACACAAATATTTTTAGTACATTGGCACAAGAAAGATTAGGACTTCAAACCTACATTTTCATTATTAGTGGAAATCTCAAATAAATAACCAGCTTGCAATCTGATTAGTTTCTCTTTCATAATTTTCCTACTTGCAAAATTAGAGACAAGTTTCCTCAAAATGCAAAACAGTACAGTAAAGCAAGCATTGTCTCATGAAATTTCAGTAAGTCAAAATATGGGACATGGATACTTCAATCTGTGGGATTCATCTGACATTTTGTTTCTAAATCCAAGCTTCCTCTTTCCTCATCTCGTTGGTGACTCACGTACTTTATTTTTTACTTTTATTTATTATTATTAAGTTTTACTGTTCTATTTTATGGCTAAATTCACATTTCAGTTCTACAAAACACATCATAAAAGAAAAAGAGGAAAAAAGATCCCTCTAACCAAAATCCTCTGCCAGTTTTGTACATACATTTAGGGAATAAAGTTTACATAACTTCATTTAGAGAGTCATTCATCATGACTATTCTATCAGTACCAGTATTCTAGCTGAATTTTTCAGGCTCAGTGGCAAAATTTGGGTAATTTAATTAAGACCTTTTCCATGAAAAAAAATTAAAATCTATTGGCCACGTTAATGAAGGAAGTGAAACCTGAGTTACTTAAAAAGCTGATAAACTTCATGTCCTTTTCAAAGAGGAATTAAGAAGTTTTTTGCTGAAAGACCGGTTTAAATTTGTACAGTACAAAAATTCCTGAACTTCAAGAAAGAAACAGGTCAAAGGAAACGGGGACTAACACTGAATGTGCATCAAGTTCATGAATATATTTCTTGCTTGCCTAACTGTTTGGGTTGGTTCCCCAAGGGAGATGGCGACTCACCTGTACCCATGCCTACTAGCAGAGGGGATCACATTTAGCATCATCGCAGCAGGCTTCAATGGGTTAGGACTCCATCATGTGTTTCCAACACGCCCCTGGTGGAAGGAGACTGATGCCTTGCATAYGCAGATTATGAAAACATCAAGGCCATTGAAATCACCAGAGGGACTTGGCTGAATTCACAAACTTTTTATTGTATCTCTACTCTGTCCTTCTCCAATGCCTCTCTGCTGGGTAACACACTATGCAGTGTCTATGTCCTGTCCTTTTCTTCCCTTCTTTGGGATTTACACAGAACAGACAGCAATGATTTCCTGCTGGATGCCCTCAGGATTCACTGCGTGTTTTGGACATTGCAAAGGGAGAGCAGACAGTCAAGAAAGTTTGAGACTTTTATGGGAGAGGGGGTTGTGGYCTTTGGCTACAAGATCTTAATGAGCTTCCTGCTCCTTTTTTCCTCAGCTCTCTACAACAGGAGGTGGCAAGCATAACGAAGACTAGAATTGTGCATCCCTCCTTGCCAAAGATTTGTCATCCAGTATTTTTAAATTTAGAAACTTAACTTGGCTGGCATTTCTTCTACTGCACAAATGTAAAATAAGTGAGGTTAACATAGCATGAAAGAGAAACGTGGGGGAGACCTACTTCTCAATTATTCTGTTTGAAAACTCATACTTTATTTCATGACAAAACAGTAAGATTCACTGAAAGAGGCATTCTGCATTGAAAGATATTGGGCATACTTGATTATATGAGACTGTTTCTGAATGAAGACCTTCTGTATTGTTTTCCATTTCCTTAAGAAGGCCTCAGACTGTACCAGCTGTCTAAACATATTTACAGTCTCTCCACACTGCTGCAAGCCCACTGTAGTGGAATTTGTGTAAGGGTCAAAGGTAGCATAACTGAAGAGGTTTTGTTTTGTTATGTTTTTTAAGACGCAAGAAGATAGCCATGCGTTTTCTGCAAACATAGCTATGCATATAGCTGGATCATTATAGAAACATTTGTTAATCTAATTTAGAGATACAACCTTTTTTACTGTCTGCTAACCATTTGGCAAACTTTTTTCTTTAAAATTTAGTGCTAAATTCTGCAGCTTACTTTTGACCTACCTACTTTGTTCTCTACTGCCCTCTGTTTCCATTTTTTTTTTCCACAAAAGCAAACCCTGTATCTCCCAACGTACTTGCCAAGTTAATTTTACTTTTATTTACTCGTTTAAGCTGGGGGGAAAAAAAAGATAAATATTTTGGATCAGATGATACATCCACATCTGAAGCCAGGAGCTAAGATGAGATCAGATCAAGCTTACCTACAAGCAGATAAGCAATTACTRAAGAACCAATAAAGCATATTTATCACTTGAAGCAATTGCTCAAAATTTGACAGCTAATATCTTTTCTGCAATCGTTATTTGGAGGATCCCTCCCCCATCCTCCAGGAAAGACATCTGGCTAGCACTGAATGGAGTTTAGTGTTTGAACATCCCATCTGGCTTCATCATGTTAACACATGATTCCAAGTCATTCAAGAAGTATGAACAATGGATATTGTATTTCATATAGTGCCATGTGGATTTAATCCTTAAAAGATGGAGGCACTGTAGAACTCAACCTTTTAGTTAAAAGTCAAAATATTTCATGTTCTGAAAACTTATTTCCCATAGCCTCAGAAAAGTCTCACATTTTATCCTACTCTAAGAACGACAAGCAGACAATGTCTCCCTCATATAGGGCCATTCCCATTCTTACCTATCATAATACCTATCCTGATAAATCAAGAACACATTTTCTAAACATGGCAGTGAAAAGCAACATTAAGACAGACTTTTTAAATGAGAATACTCATTATTTTCATCCTCAAATTACTTCCAGATTGCTTAAAAACAAATGCAGAAGTTTGCTATGAGGCAAGTAGAAGTTGGGCACCTTTGCCTTCCAGAGCTGGTAACTCTACCTTTCACTGAGATTAACAAAATCTACAAAGTCTCTCTTCAAAACAAATGGTAAGTGTTTTTTCAACAGACCAGCACTAATCTGTCTCAGTGATGCTGAAAGAACGTCTCATTTCTCTCTCTCCTCTTGAATAAAAAAAAAAAATCAAATTTCAGTTAATAACGTTCCTTATTCAAACACTTTTTACATTTATTTCTTTATAAGGATGATCGACCCATTGTCCTGTAACAATGATCTTAACAGGTATTTTCTGTATTTATTAAAGGATCCCTAGTAAAGGCAAATATTCAATAAGTGGCTTGTTATGAAAAGTTAATAGAACTAATTTCAGACTGACAGAGAATCATAGAAACTTCAAATGTAAGCAGACATTTAAGTATTTGCTAGCTGTCTTTTAAGCCACCTAATAAAATTAGATTGCTTCATTTGAGCACTTGGGAAAGTGAATGGATTTTACCTGCTAGGGCATGAAGATGGGGAAGTAAATACAGACATTTGGGAGAGAAGTATCTTGTTAGTGGAATGAAGCAGGACAAACATACTTCAAAGTTTACACAACATGTGTGATCATATAATTTTTAAGTCAGACTGCTRAATCTCAACTCATATTTTATTTTTGGAGTGAAGACTAAAAGATTTGGTTTCTCATCAGAAATCCCTGGAACTGGACCAGGAAGAAGGACTAGTTTATCCTCAAAACTGTGAAGCCAGAATCAGAGCTGTGTAACAAGACATTATAGATTTGGCTGATGAGAAAAGACAAAGAATTCTGTGGAGGCTGAAAAGGAGATTAAATTACACCATCCAACTTTTTCTGAACTCTGTTGAAATTTATCCTTTCTTTAGTGTCACCATAATTACCAGCCACCTCACAGKGTGAAGTAAGTTAGATAAAAGTGGGCAAGAAAAGCAAAGTGGATCACATGACATCAGGATTTTCACACCAACACCTAAATCAGAAGTATTTAAGAGGCTACTAATGATGCTTAAAAGATCACTTTACATTGTCTGGAAAATTTGTTTACCCACTGTGTTGTTTCAGTTGACAAAACCTATCTAGAGGATCAGGACTACAGTATTTGGAAACAGAAGGGGCAAAGGAGGAAGAGGTGTGCTCCAGTTTACTTTATGAAAGCAAATGAGTTCCTTGTGGGAGGAACTGGATAAGTTCACAGCAAAGCTACGTTGAAGGTTAGCTGTATCAGTTGTAGGTTTTATTTAAACCTATGGAGATCATATAGACTGTTAAATCAGTGGATTATAAAGATTCAACAGTGTCACCTCTAGCTGATTACAGCAGGGAAGATACTGGACTCCCTAATTCATGATAAGAACTATAAAAGGCAAGACTGGAATAGAGATGATCAAACTTTGCTGTTTTTAATATAGTGTCCCACTGCTCCTATCATCTCTGATGATTAAATCATTAATATATTAGTGACTATGTTCATTGATGACCACCTTGGTTTTACAGAACTAAAGAATTGTTCGTTTCATTTGACAATACTTCTATCAACTCTTTTCAAGTAATTCTGGTCGAGTACTCATTCAGCACAAACTTACACAAGTTATAGCAGACAGCCTGTGTCAAAGTCTTCAGAGTCTGTTCATCTAATTCAAGTACTCTGTCTAGAAAAGCATTGCTTTTGAGTACTCAAAACCTATTCAATTCATTCAATTCCTTCTGTTGGCAGGCACAGAGTCTCCAAAATGCACAATACTTTTCTGTCTGTAATTATTAACATAGAAAATGTTAYGTACCTCCCTCCATCATCTGTAACGCCTGAATTACTACAAGCACTTGTCATGCACTAAACAGAAGGGACACTGAAAAAAGGAACTTCAGGAAACTGAAGTCCTAAACCGAGTCTGCCTGAAAGCACTTTTAAAAGATTTTAGATTTCTGGGCCTTAAGACATGAAAAGCATGCAAGGTACTTGCTTAARAAGAACAACTAAAAAAATCCCGTCTTCCAGAATTTAGGCTGTTGTTTAAATCTTGTTGGTTCCATATAAGCATTTTGCACAAGTTGACTTTTTATAGTGGATATGTTTGACTTCTCAGACAAGATCTAGAATTACAGCTGGTTCTTCTCATGATCCGTTTCACTTAAAATGTAGCAAGAGAAATTTGAAGATGTAGCAAGAGTTTCCAAAGGAGGTAGGATTCATTCAAATGCTTTACTGCAAGTTAGACYGTGCTGGCTTAGCTAGGCAGCACAAACTTGGTGCCAAATGATCCTCAAGAAGATTGGCAATACATCCATTTAAGAGGGCAGTAATACAGTGCCTGATAGAACTCTTGTTACTACATCAGTTGTTCTCTGATTTGCGAGAAAGTGTGGGATATTAATGGTAGTTTTTTAGTTCTTGAATGGAGTAAGGAATATTTATTTTCTAGAACATTGTATTCAATCATCTTGCTCCTACCTATAATGTTTAACTTCATAAAAAATAGAATGCCTTCACAATTCTGTTCTGCACTGTGGGGGGAGGAGTATCTCAGCAGTTTAAGTTCCAGCATTAAGAGAAAAATAAGTGGCTTTATTGAATGTAGCTACTCTTGCTGGATATCTACATAGATCTACCACCATTAACTGAAACTAATGGGTGGTCCTAATACGAAGCCTTTCAAGGGCAGTCTGAGTTCTAACTTGGACTTTGATTATTTGTAACTCATGGCTAGCCTTATGGAGGCTCTAAGTGCATTATGATCCAAATAACTAAATTCAACCTTAAATCTCCTCTCCTTTCATTAATGCAACTGAGGTATTTGCGTACTGCAGACATTTGAAATCTCAGTCTTTCCCTCTTGCTAATACAATCTTGTTTTCCACATATAAATGGCAAGCTGCCAATTAGGGAAGCACGTGTGCTGCAATGCAAATGAAAATAAGTAGATATGTCTGTATGTATTAACAAGAAGTCAGAGTATTGTCTAATGCAGCTGGAGTGAAAAACACTCCAAAAAAAGCYAATTACAACTCCAGTCTTTATTATTATAAGCGAAAGCTTTTGTGAGCTAGTTACATTCCTCACTACATCTTATTTCTTGTTTTTAAGTCTTACTTTGTTCTTCTTCTGCCATTGATTCAAACTCTTGAAAATAAAGTTGTGTCAAAGCTATTAAAACAACAACAAAAAAGTTATAACAAGGCAATTTATCGAACAAAGAACAAAATTCTCTTCACTGATTCCATTACCTCTATGGGTGAGCCTTTTAGTTGCTTTTAGCCATATGTAGAACAATTCCAACATAGACACCAGAATTTCATTAAAATATCTAATAAACACAACCTATTAGTATTGATTGAAACATTTTTATAAAGCTTCCTTTTCCCCTTCTTGGGGAAGGAAAGAACAAGTTACTGGTGAAGCCAGCAGGAGACCCAGGTTCATCTGGGCTCCTGTTCCAGATTCAGAATGATGCAATATGAGAAACTCCTCTTTGCTTATTTCCCTGACTGCCAGGCTGTGGGAAAGTATATATATTAAGATTATTTCCCTTTATTAATTCTATTATAAAACTAAGCAAGCAGACTATTTTGGACACTGCTATACAGTAACAAAGAAATCTAGGCAATTCTATATGTTATATCAGACACACAGTTGTATATCACCCTCAAAACCTGGCAGTAGTAATCTAGATCAGGAAACTTCATAAGCTTTCACCAGTAAACAAAACTAAAAACACACATATGTTGTCTATCTTTATTTTCTGTCCCAGTACTGTAAGTATCTTGACCATCTACAAGGTTACCGTATTTGTTGAGCCTGCTAAAATAAAAATATAACCATAATTATATTTTATTCATCCTCCTCTCTAGTTAAGAATGAGAGACTTAGCATAACTAAATTTTGTGGGCTCTAATCTCTGCATGACTGTGCTGCATTCTCTCCCCATGAAATGCTTGGCATCTTCTTGTGCCACACTACTCAGCATAAGCTGCTTTTCTGTAATTCGTAGACCACTTCTGTACAGGACCATTGCCATTTTTCATTTGCAAAAGCAACCATATGAAGCGATAGAACTTTAAGAAATGCAAAAAATGTGTCCTACTTTTAACTTAACAGAAAGTGGCATTTCATCTTATAGCCTTGCCAGTGCACTTGTTAGCAATGTGATGTGATGTGTCATGTAGGTTGAAGTGAATTTGTTTGCCTCAGGGATCAAGTGCCACTTCTCACCAAGCTTTCACTTCATGTTTGACTCCTAATTCACAAGTAGTGCAGTCTTTGAATATCAGCTTTTCTGTCRAGCTGGAAGATGGTGATTCATGAAGTTAAACTTCATGTGGGGTTGTACCATTTTTAAAGAAAACTCCTTCGGAAAACATTTCTAAGGACTAGAGGGAATTTATAGTCAAAAACAGACACATTGACTCCAAAATAGCTGTTTCCCATTCAGCAGCAAATCGACTATTTTAGAAAGATCTCTTCATTCTTCCTAAATTTCACTGAAATTTAATGTAGAACAGAACTAGTTTTGACCTTAAAGTTTTGCAGGCTCCAGCCTGCAAAAAAAAATCTTTCTCCAGAAAATGAGTTTTCTGCTTACCTGTGGTCATAAGTATTTATCAGTTTGCCAGTTAAAAAAAAATAGCAATGAATGTTATACAGTGATTCATTTCTATATGTGAAGGACTTCATKTAAATTCCCAATCTAGCATTCAGTGGTCACATGTATTCGACATACTGAGTCACACTACTTTATCTCACCCTCATACAAGCATAACGACAACATGGCCTCCCACTAAGCTATTGTTTAATGTAATGGGCCTCAAAGTTGCTTGGCATAATTAACAATCCAAGATAGAACTAAATGCAYAATTTTGGGGGAACTTTTGCAAGAAGTCCTGTGTGCAACAGTACCTACTGCATAATTTCTARTAAAAAGCTTTTAGTTAATTTTGGACAAGTCCAACTACTTCTGTGAACTTTTCAAATTAAATATCCAGTAAAACCATTTAATAAAACATAAAAATACCCTAACCAGTCCTCCAGATAAAGTAGTTAATTTTAATAATAGAACTATCACATCCCAGATCCAAATCCACTTTTTAAGTATTTTAAAAGAGAATTGCAACTGTTAAGAAGYATGCAAATTTATTCAGGGGAGGGGAAGGATTACTTTTGTCCTTTGATTAGTGTAATTCTGGGAAGAAGAGGAAAAAGAATGAGAGAGTCAGCTCTGTATTTAAAATAATTCTTTTGCTGCCAGAAGATTCTGCTGCCACAAAATAAGCGATACCTGGAACAAACAGACAAGATAAAGGTCTTCTCAGCCTCTGCTTATGACCAGAGCTAAGCAAATGTGTAGTTGACAAAGGACACTCGATAACCTTTTTCCAGGTCTTTGAAACCGTCATCATAGTATTACAGATAACAAGGCTTAAGAGATGTTACTCTTGTTGAGAAGCATCTTCAACAATTATCAAAATTATGGCAGGCTGCCATTTTCTGAGTCATGGAACTGTGCTGTTTGGATGTCAGGCATTGCAGGGGACTTCTCACAAAGAAAACCCCCAGCTTTCACAGGAATTCAGCATAATAGCCTAGGTATTACCACAGCCTTCACCTTCCATTTTAAATGTTTTTAACAGGGCTAGGTATACACTTGAAAAAAAAAAAAATAGGGAATGCTTGAGAAGATCTGTAAAGATTGATCTGTCAGAGGTGTGGAATGAAGAAAAAAATTCTATTAAGTTCACAACCTGTATGTATTTTCAGCTATCTTAATATTTAAGACAAATCCCTTAAAAGAAATTTCTCACTGCAAATCATGTACTGGACTTGCTTTCGTTGTTTTTTAACACTAGAAACTTGCCTCAGAAGATAAAAATATGCTGGCTGTTTATTAGAGTATCATAAAAAAGGATATTGTCCAACAAAAGATATAGTTATTTCTTTAGGAAGACAAAAATCCCATAAAATTAGAAAGGTTTCTATGATTTAAAGAGAGCTATACAAATATTTAACAAACATATATCTTCCTCTATCAAGTGCAAGCCAAGCATATGACACCGTGCTTAGCAATAAAAGGTGGAGATTGACTACAGTTTCTTCTCGGTTCAAATTTGATTTGGTGGGAGGCTCATCAAGGTTAGACATCTCCAGATTACAAAAAAAAAAAAAAAGAAGAAAATGAGTAAAACTTGAATACACTCTACTTTTTATATACTTCATCATTCTGATAATTCAGGTTGTTGATTTTTTTTTTTATGACATGGATTTTTATAGGAGGTTCTCTATGCATTAAGGCAGAAGGATCAGTATAATAATTTTAAAGAAATAATCTCTAAAAAGATATATAATTAAAGAGGAAAAATGCTATTAACAGTCAAGCAAATAAAGTAACAAAAGGAACACAGTGCAGGTCACAGTTCACTAAGAACTACTTGTGTTTGCAGAGAGAAATTTTGTCTAGAAGCATGCAAAGTGCAAAGAGTCATAGCACTTTTCTTCAATGTCAGAACTCAGTGTCATGAGGTACAATGTTTTTGCTGGATACAGAATCATTTAAAATTTTTTTCCTAGTTAAAAGAATTAAAATGAACTGTTAAAACCTCTTCAGTGAACCAGCGTCAGTACAGCAGGCTATAGTATCTGCAGTGGCAGTAACATTTGCGAGGGCATGCGCTCTTCTGCCACCATTATTAAAGCAACTTGTGATGGAGGAACAGAACTAAAGGCAAAATTCTTTCAACCAACCAAGTCTCAGTGTACGACAATATGTGCCCCCATAGTTTTTGTTGCTCTCCCAACTATGATGTTATTGCAGGTGAAGAGCAGATTTAAATTCTGGAAATGAAAGAAGTTGGAGAAGAAACACTAAAGTATTTCATGTCCTAACTTGAAGGCATGGAACACTTACATGGTAATGCCTATATATGCTAATTTAATTAGTACAATGAAGGTATTGTATACCATACTACTCAAAAGCAAGACTCATTGCATGCACCAAAATATTATTTGACATACTGTGAAGAAAATTTTTTACTAAAAATTTCTTGTTGAATGGTATGATTTACTTACTCATGAAACAAGTTTGCCATATCAGTCCCACTTCCTATACTAACTTTACTCAAGGAAAAAGTATTGTACAGAACTTGGCAAAAAAACCCATAATGTCTGTGGTTTTCTTAAACAAAACTCCATTCCTGTAACATAGGTGTAGCGGAAGCCTTCATTTATGTCAAGTATACAAGCTAATACAAGATGAGAACTTTCAAAAAAGAAAAAGAAAAATTGCTGTCTACTTACACAAAAAGAATAGGAATTGCTTTTTGAGAGAATGGAAAATTATCCCCCTTTGGGGGGGCAGGGGGGGGAAACAGTGGAAGAAGAAAAGTATTCTTGACCTTCATTCTGTCCCCCTAGATGCTTTACTATAAAAACAAAAAATCCACTTATTTAACTGGTCACWTTATATTTAGGTTACCTGGGAGAAATGGTCTGCTGCTTTCCAGGAGCATTAAGATAGTTATAAAAAAATTATGAGAACATTTAAGCAAAGAAACAAAAATCCGGTTTCATCATCATATATTCGCATCTCCTGGCTTTTCAAAAAAATACAGGTAGGTGTGTTTAAAGTAGCAACAACATCATACACATTGATTTGATGAGTTTGAGCTTAAACTAGGACATCAAGAAATAATAGCAGCACATATTCCCTTACTACTCTGCTGCCAAAAAAAGATGCAACTCCTTACTACGTTATTACTTCCTCCTCTGCTTGACAGTGGTGAGTGTCAGTTTGAGTCTCTGATGGTTGAAAAGGGTCTCATAATAAATTTTAGTTTTGTTTTTAAATTATTGTTGTATGTAAAGAAAAAGTCTTTCCTTCCAGAATCAACATTTGGAGTATTGGTATTTCTCTCTCTTTTTTTTTTGACACTACTACTGACTGTCATGGTAGAGAAAGCACAATGAGGACTCCCAGGGCATTGCCCCCCCTTCTCAACCCCTTCCAGGTTGTATGATAGAGAGAAAGACTTCAGAGAGCCAGGAGCCTTCTCCACTCTATAGCGTCAGCCAGCCCTGTCTGCTGAAATAAATGCAGTAATAAGCGTCTGCCACTTTACAGAAAATAATAATTTTTAAATATCTTTTAATGCTAGCAAGTATCTTCTGTTCCATGTTTGTTTACAAACAAGAAACCAAAAGTTTAAAGCATTTTTTTTAATTGAATCTCTAAAGTGAACACCTTTGAAAATTAAATGGCTGAACTCACATATCCTATTGGCAATTCATAGTTTCTATTACCTGCTGGTAGCCAGGAACACTTTTTTCTTTTGCATGCTTACTAGCAGCCTGGAGAGCTCCTGCACAGAGTATGGTGAACTTTCCAAGAGCTGGCCAATATTAGTCGTGGTAAAAGTAACATTTCAGGCAAATTCTTTAAGTCATAATCCATCTGCATGCATCTACTTTCACACATTCACTGTAATTTACAGTATTTTCATCTATACAATCATTATTTCATTTAAAAGGAGGATGAATGGGAATACTTCTTTAAATTGTGTACCAGAATTAGGTTATTGCTTGAAAGAAATAAGCAGAGCTTCCCAACTTCTGTGAATTAAAGGGATTTGCAAAACATTTCCTACCCTAATCTGAAGCACTGTAAAAATAAACCCTTAGAATACTTAAATAATAGTCTGGAATGTAATTAGAAACTTTAATATTTGAAGTTGAATGTAAATGCATTTTCCTTCACTTTTCTAGTTAGGTTTCTTATAAGGAGCCTACTACTGAATCAGAAATAAGCTTCTCTTTACCCTTGAGTAAATTAGACAAAAATATTTTAAAATGCTGGAGAAGGAATGCATCAGGTCCGATCACAAACACAAAGAAAAATATTCTCAAAATAATTAAAAACCCTATCCTAGAGGACAAAAAGAAATGTCTTGTTAAAAGGTGTGATATAACCAGGGTACCTACAGTTACTTTGAACATTGCGACTTTAACAGAGTGGGCTTTGCATACTACCCTATAAAAACAACCTTCATCCTTTTGGAAAAAGGCACAAGATGATACTTCCAACGCACATAATATAAACAGGAAATCTAGATAATATCCTGAAAACTGCTAGTTATCAAGAGTTTGGAAACTATGTACCTATAAAGTTTAAGATAACGGAATTCTGCTACTAATACCCGGTCCTGTTAGGACTGTAGTTTTTCATATTAGRATCTCTTAGATTAAACTGGGTACGTATCAGGAACCTTATTTTACACTATTCTACTATTTACTATACTTGTTAATCTCTCTGAAATATGTATTTAATCAATCTACATGTACTGGTGCACACAACACCAGTAATGTATAATCTGGCAATTCAAAGAATTCAAACTGTCCACTGAGGGATCACCTTTCTTTCTGAAAGAAGCACCCTAAACATGAAAATTTCCTCTTTAGTTATGCAAAATGCACATGGAAAGCCGAATACAAAGATTAGGCTTGATATGAAAATTCTCTCTGGGATGTTCAATTGAAGATACTAAAATTGTTTATTGAAAAAGCTTGTATATTGTTTTCTTTTTAATTAGAGAAATTTCTAACCCTAGGTCTATTATGTGCAGCATATAAACACCTGATTTTCAAAGGTCCCAAATAAATGAAAAATTCACACAATYTTATTCAAAGCTTTGCTGTATAATGTAACTTTTTTTGTGGTAAAGAAAATGCACCTTGCCCACAATAAGCTTCCCTCCGGAACTGACTAGTTATTACAGTCCTGAGCTAGGGAAAAAACTTGACATAATACCTTACAGTTACCCTGAAAGCACACCTTCAACAGTTGTCTTTTTGACTTTTTCCTATTACCACAGTAATTTGAAGTGACATCTGAGATATTTATTTGCAGTAAGAACCCAAGCACTTGTGTCAAGTAGCACCATATTCCATAAGCTGTCTCATTTAAAAGCTGTAAGTCTAGCTGGATACTGGCGTGTATGATTCAAGGTGACGGAACTCAGGACTTAGTAGTGGAGGGAAATGCATTTAGAAAATAACAGAAGTACAATTATGAACTATGGAARTATATAATCTCATTGAGTTGAATGGAAAAAGATTTTGCTTAAAGTTAGGTACATGTGCTCAAATCTCTCATTTAATCAGTCAACAATAAAAAAAAATCTGCCAGTAAATGTTTTAACCTGACAAGGTATTGTAAATACTGTGTTTTCACTTTGGGTATAGTCTGTTGCTTTCATAGTATTAGCTACAGTCAGTAGAAAAAATAAAGTAAGTTATGGATACAATGTTGGGATATCTTCTTTGATTTTACTGAATTCCTTCCAAAATGCAGTATGGACAGACTACTTAGTATTCATCGCCATGCTCCTGTATAGCAACAGCTGTTAATCTTCTAAAAAGTACAGAAAAGGAAAAACATTAGCTCTAGAAACAGGCTTATTTTGGCCTATCTTGTCATTTTTAGTAGATGAGTTGTTGGGCATTCGACAGGGAAAAAAAAAATAATTCTAGTAGTTGACTGTAATTAAATAGCTAAAGTAGGAATTTACTGTGTAGTGTATCTAAGAATCAGTGAAACAAATTCACTTTTCTTCCCTTTTCAAGGTCAGCACTAAGATGACATACAATCTGTATTACACAACTGTATCATATAGTCGACATGCCAGATGACGAACCCATAATTCAACAAGCTCAGACTTAAGGTCCAGCACAAACATGGACTTAAATGTGCTTTCCAGTGCTTCTGAATATTGCATTCAGTCATTGCTGCTCCCTAGGAAAACAACCGCCCCCCCCAACCACACACAGAGAAACCTCCTCCTTTTCCTCCCCCTTCAATGTATCCCAAAAACCAAAGAAAGTCGTAAGTATATGGCAGGCAAGGGCAAGACTGAATGTTTGTCATTGCAATGTGGAGTTACTGAAATGACCTTAACAGCTCAGTGAGATAAATAACACTGCTCTGGTTTTACATTGGTACAGAAGAGATGAGGATCTAACTCCCCTTCTGTTGTTTAACTGATTTTAACAGGAGGAAATGGGGAGGGGGAGGGAAGGGTTTCCAACTAGTGTCTGAAAAGGTATCTTTGAAGGGAAAATACAATCTTCAAAAAGGAAGAAAATTTAAAGCTTTTCCTCAAGTTTCCTTTCATTTCTTATCTTCCTAAAATACATATATACAGTTTGTTCCAGGAAATGTCTGAAATGCCTTCTGGTAGCTTTTAAATAAACATGAAAATCTCCTTCTGAGTTCAAAGAGTTTCAAATAATGACGGGGGAAGAGTTCTTGGACTATAACACAGATGTAAACAAAGGTCAGGAATCACTCTCAATAATTAAAATGCATTATAGTTACTTTTGGGCTTTTAGTCTGCTATCACATAACTGAATTAGACTTGAGCAAAGCTCTAATGCGCTTCCACAGCAATCTTTTCCTGTACACTAAAACCAACAGACCTCAGCTACATTTCTCAGATAGGAGCTAATGTTTCTGGGTACATGTTACTGTTGCAGTTTCATTTGTCAGTAAAGTCTTATTTACTTGCTTCCTGTTATTAATTATGGGAAACAGGATCTCTTCAAACTGTAGGAGAGGCTCTTTTAACTCTTGTCTAGACTTTTCAAGACAAAATATTGATGAGCTCTTTAATGCTTGTGCAGAGATACAAACTGAGCGAAAAAAACATCGTTACCTCAAACAGCTTAAGACTCCTTATCACACATTCACAAAAAAAAAAATCCTTTAAATCACTCGGGCTCACATCCTTATTGTTAGTCACTGAAGTAAGGTTTTCTTTCATAGTTGGATACTTTCTTCATCTGTCACACTGATTAATTAACAGCTCACAGTATGAGCCCTGAGCTTAAATAGCCTACTGAAACAAGGAGGAGAGATCAACGTTAATATTCCATAAAAAGCTGAAGAGGAAAAATGCTTTCTTTAGCATGAAGGGATCTGTCTTCTAATAAAAAAATTAACTAATTTCTGTTTGATTACATTACACAAGGAGATGAAAGCACACGGCCTGCAAAGGAAGATTGCAGTGGAGGATTAGGACAAAAGTTAGAGAAGACTTTAAATGTTTTAAATTAAGCTGTTGGTTGGAAACAACCAGGACTTGAACACCAGTGAAATAATTTTCATCATCATTTAAAAAGCCAGTTTATCGACACGCAATAAACAAGTCTATAAACACAGTACTCTTGCCTATACAGATATATGAGGGAAAGGCATGCAATTACATGAAATGGAGAATGCTAAAACCTGAAACCTAAAGCTGTTTTTAGCCGAAACATTTGTAGTTCCCCCCCCCCCATTTCCAAAACTGTTACAGTCCAGCAATTATTTCAAGAGTTTGACTTTCAACAGCTACAAGCTCTCCCCCTTTTCTAAGCCCCTCCAGTACTGCTGAGTGGACAAAAATTACAGATGCAAGAAAAGCTGACAAATGAGTGCAAGGCCCCTCCTCTCCAGTGCCTCGACAGTCAGAGCTCCTGCCAAAACATGCCTGAAAGCTAGTGAGGAGACAAAGACACAATGATTCCATTTTCTCAGGGAAAATAGATTTCGTGTAGAAACTACCGCAGAGAAGAATAGCACACTGGCACGTGTGTCATTTCAAACACAGAGCAGAAATGAATGTTTCAAGAAAAAAATGCAATCATATTTGATTATTCAGTAAGCTCAACAAAATGCTGTTTAACACACAGCTCTTTTTAAACTGCAAAGTGCTACAGGGGGTGGGAGGGGGGAAGCTCCCATAAAGCTGGAAAAACATTTTCAGTCATGGAGAACCTTCAGTTCAACATGATCCAAGCTAAGAGTTCATCGTTGTTGCTCTAAATCATCTCCTGATAATGCTGTAGTACACACGCAACCAAAACAAAGTGAATCCAGCTTTTTTAGCTCAAATTTGTTTGAATGTGTTTACTATTAAAAGATTCTTCCCCCAGGGTGTCATTAATAAAGTTCCAATGGGTTTAAAACCCTGGCACCTAAGCACTTCCAAGTTTGCAAGCTTTTCATAGCAAGTTTGCTACTTTTGGCTTGTTATGCTATCATGACTGGCACTCATCACTGGGCTGGGACAGGTCTGCCTGGGAGCAGGGAGATCAGCAGCGAGGTGAAGGCAGGCAAGCAGAGCAGAAGAAAAAGCAAGAACATGATTTCTCTTTGAAACCAGTCAGAAAAATCGGGAAAAAGTGCAACTGATGGTGGGAAGATTTAGGAAGAATCAAGTTTCTCACTAATTTAAAAATAAAAAGGATATTTACAACACCACCACATAAGATTAAAAACTATCAATTATTTTAAGGATTCCAATCCATTAGGACTCAGTGGCAAAAGCAGCTACTGTTAAAAATAACATGAGCTCCCACCGTACTGGGAATTTGGGAAGTAGAGGTGTAAAATGGAGGCTTAGTCATCAGCAAGGTTTTCAAAATGCTCCCAGCTCTGATAATTACTGCTCATCAACATGTAGCATTCTTACAAACTCTCTGCTTATAATAGCCCTTTTTTCTTTTATGTGAGGCTGCTTCTACATATCTGGTGGCAGAGCCACCCAAATTCAGCGAAAGTCTTCCAGTCTTTCACCTGAAACGTTAATGCAGTATAAGCAGAACATAGAAAACATTACGTCGTGAAAATACTAAAAGTGTGATTAATGCCCTGAATTGGCAGGTTTGCGATTGAGGATAAAATTAAACTGCTGAGAGCTCTCTACAACAGGACTCCCAGGGGCCCCTTGCCCTGTAGAGAGCATCACAGACAGAGATCCCAGCTCCCTACCCTCTTCTCACCCTCACGTTCCCCTTCCCTTCAGCCCAGCCACGCACCATGGCATCTCCCCTGCCCACGACRATATGGCACAGTTCTCACGCTGAACCCACGTGCTGCCTCACAGCCCTCGCTCTTCCCTTCTGTCTGGTCCTGAAGACTGCTCTGCTGATAGGCTTAGAAAGAAAGGCCTGGTAATCCTTCGACTAACTAATAGAACCACTTCAGGAGATCAACACCGATCATTATATAGGGATTGGGATAGTCGAGAACAATAGATGAAAAAACAAAAATTGTGCTGAGAAACAACCCTATTCTCCTTATTCCATCTGAGGTGAAGGACAGGGAACACAGAACAAACCTTGAACATTACACATTTAATTACAAGTTTACATTTATTTTCATTAAATTTATTTTTCATTAAATTTCTTCACATCCCTTTGGTTGATCCCACTATCCTCCCACTTGCTAAGTCCAGACATTTTATAAGTCTTCATAGCCAGACAGTATCTAAATGCTTTTTGTTCTTTTTATATATTTTAACATCCAACCATCACTCAGCCCCACCTCATCTCATGTTCCTGCTGCCACAAAATCCTCTCATCTGCTCTGATAAAATGCCATCCTCCTGATGCACAGCTATTCCCATTTGGTCTCCTTTCTCAACCAGACCAAACCACCATCACATTTTCATTTCGTTAGCACAAAGGGATACTAAATGCTGGCTCGCTATAGAGATGTGAAAAAAGTCTGCATCTACCAGTTTGATCCTCTTACTGATACATTTTTTTTCCCCCTTCAAATTCTCATAAATTGGATCCCAACCTCCTCCTGTAGTCCACCCATAGAAAGTAGAACTGCTGCACTTTAACACACATCAAGAAAAATGGACTGCAGTTATTGACTAGGTGAGAGATACAGAGCAGAGAATGAAATAAGAAACAAGATTTGTGAATAAAGAGTTACAAACATGCTTTCTCTTATACAGCTGGTAAACTCATTCTTCAGACTAACATTACAAAGGAACCTTCCGAGAGAAAACTCGTCATATCAGATTATAGAAACACTGCAGCAGTTGAAAAATATTATCACTTGATTTCACATATATAGTGGCCTGTTTCCTCACTCATTTAACACTATTTTTATTTGTATGCTTTTAAAGATTACTTGAAGATCAAATCCCAGAATTATTTCAGCCTACAAAAGCTGTTGAAAGTCAAAATGAAATCTTGCATCTTTGTCTAATGCTTGTTGTTGCAACCGAGTTCATTTTAATGACCGCATGTCCAGGCAATACGTGGCACAGGGTTTGAAAAGGAAGGAGACATGTTTTAGTTGGCACTGGTACAGCATATGTCTTTAGCATAAAATTTACTAGCATTAATGGGTATTATGTAATTAAAGCACTGTGCTTTAATTCCCTGAGGGGTGGTGGGGTTTTTTTCCATGTCCTATAAAACAGACAAATAACAAATGTGAGATTTTTCAAAGTTATTTGAAGAATTCAAACTTGCATGTTCCTCCATTAATCGTAATGGAGAAGGTGTAGCTGAACAAGATGGACCTGAAATTCTCAAAATGTCTTCCATGAAACTGCATGAAAGTTAATGATACAGATCAGTCTTTTTAAACATATGCTGTAAAATTACAGTATTTTGCAGACCACAAGCTCTTCAAAAAGTAACCATTAGACCACTGAAAAGCATAGATTTGAGAAGATTTCTTTTTAGATTTAATATGCCATACTTACTTGATACTAGACTTATTCAGGTGAGTCCAATTTAATAAAGTGGCTTTAACAAGCAACTCAAATATTTGTTACTTGAGCCCTGGCATTTTCAATCCCGAATGCTAAGAATTTAGAGGGGTTTGGGAATCCCATCACCTAACCCACTGCACTTCAGGGGCAGGGGGGATAGTCATTTATGTAGTTTGTCAGGTACCTTTGAATATTACAGGCTAAGGATGGAACGATTTTCAGAGCTACTGAAAAACTGCAGGATTTTTGCAGCTTTCATCAGGATTGGTGCATGGTACCAATAAAGATAAGACTATTMAATACTCAAATACACATCTAGGTAAATGGGATTATTTTTCTTTAAGACAGAAGATGAATTCAAAGCAACACTATGGAAAAAGACCAACGCACACAAGGTTTAATATTTGAGTTTTCAGTGAAGGATCTTATCAACACTTACCTGCAGCACTGAAAAATAAGCCTAGAGTTCATTTTCTGGCAAATTTTTATTTTTTTTATATGTCTGAAGAATCTCACAAGAACAGCAAACTAGAACAGCATGAAACAAAACACCATAGACCTATGTATTTATGATGTTTRAATTACTAAAAATATAAGGCTTATTCACAGTAACATGTCTCGGTTTAATATTCTGAATAATCTAATTTCACTCAGAGCTAACTTGAAGACAACATATTTTACCTGAAAATCCAAAGAAAAGAATTAGTACAAAAACACTCAGACCTTTATAGAGCCACTAGCAATTTTTTCTTGGGTAATGTCAAGACCAATTATTAGCTGACCTATTGAGCATATCCTAAGCTATCACACAAAATCTTTTATTTCTTTGTCTTCTAGACAAATAACCACAGAACTGCAGACCAGCAAATGAAGTGAACTGAGGGCAATTTGACCAACATCATCTGTGTCGATTCCCCAGAAGTCGATGAAACATTATCGGGTCTCCAAGGTACATCCCAGAGATTAGTTGGTTGTGCCATACAATTAGTAAATGATTAAAACAAGCTGTTTTCTTTGATCACATTAAGATACTTGCAGCAGTGAGACCTATTACCTTCTACAGAATAGTGTACCTTCCCAAATTATGTTGTTTATTAGCACTTCATTAAAAATGTGCCACCTCAGCCAGCACAGTGGTCTCAGGTACAAAGAAAGATCATTATGAAAACTCCACCTGCCTCATTTGGGCAAATCAAGTAAGTRCATTCAAACCACAGATTGCACAGAAATATTTGAATGCTAGTTTTCATCTCAGGCTTCTCGTGTATTTCATGCCAAACCCATAAGCCTTCTTCAGAGGAATCAACAAAACAGTGTAGAGACTGAATTAAACAGACGAGTTTTTAAATGGTTAAACATTTTTTTCTTTTCCTTTCAYAAGAACAGGACCCCAGGTAAATGATGCCTTCCAATACAGCACATGAAAATCTCAACTATGGAAATCATTATTCTAGGCACTATGTGCCATTTTATATTCCCAGCAGGAAGTTTTTCATCTCGTCAAGAGTTTCCAAGACTGTTTAGTATTTCTGTATATGCAAAACATATTTAAGGGCCCCCAAAAAGATCTGCTAATTAAAAAAGCCTAGTCAAGTGGTCAGACAGACTGGAACTTGAGGATTATAGGTAAGAGGGATGAAATGAAGGCTTGGAAACTATAATTTCTCTTTCTGTGGTAGCAGCAGAAGCAGCTGTTATAGACCAGGGAAATTAAAGATGTGGCTGACTAAGCCAGCAGTCTGGAAACAAGACATTGCAAAAAACTAACAGCAAGTCATCTGCACCCCACTTTTAAAAAGCCCAAAGTGCTGACCATTTCTTTTTCTCTCTCTCTCTCTTCCTGTTATTCTTATCTGTCACAAACATTCTCCAGCTGGTACCCTTCCAGCCCTTGCTCACCAGTTCTAATTTCCCACCCCCGTCTTGGGGAGTTAATAGTAATTCCCAGGACTGTGGACAAGTGCTCCATRGTGGGAGTTGTCAGCAAACAAGAAAGGACACTTCTAAAAGAAGAGCAGGTGAAATAACAGAGTTGCAGTTCTACTCTTTTTTGTCCATATGAGAGTTGTTCGTCAAACATGTAAAAACAATCTTCCCATAYTGAACAATATTTACCATTCTTTGAGAGCAGTTTCATCTGCCCAGTAAAATCAGCATCTAGATACAGAAAGTTCTCTGATTAAAAACCAGACAGATTGCCAYCACATTTTTCAGATACATTGGTTAAGTGTCTTATAATTTACTATTTTCAGAAAAAAAAACTTTTCTTTCTTCAGTTTCTAGTCTGTTTACCCTGAATCTTTTTAAAATAAGTTAAAAATCATTGTCCCGTGAACTAATGAGGCTGTGTATTGTTTTCCATATCAGAAAGTGACAAAGGATCTATGAATTATTGCAAAATTAAGTTACTTAAACAACAAAAACACCCCAAAACAACCCTTTTTTTCCTTGACAGCCAGTATGGACTTCCTCTTGTAAGTAGAAGAAACATTAGTTGYCTTGCTTAGGCAGCTTTTAGGTCAGTGTTGCCAACCTAGAATTTGTCTCAATTTATATTAGCATAAGCCTGTGGACTATTTTTTATCTCAGTTTATACATCATGAATGAATATCACCTGATCTATTTCCTCTATGTTTATTTGTACTCAAAATAAACCCATCATTTCAGAATTGTGGTAGATGCATTTTTTTTAAGTGCTGCCATTTCAGTACTACTCTAACGATRTTGTTAATAATGTTGCTGCAATGAAACATCGCATCTGATTTGAGGAACACTGAAGCTCTTTGCAAACAATTATTCATTAAATACATTTCAAAAATGTTTATGAGATTCAATACCATAAATCTTTAACAGACACAAAATTGATACAGGCAAATTAAGCACCTCATTTCTTATCAGAAATTAATTTTAGGTGGCATGGGTCCTTTGTCCTTCGTCTGCCTTTACCTAAAAAAAAAATCAATTGCCATTTTGCATTTTCATACAAGTCTAAGAATATGACAGAACAGCAAAAGAATTCTAAAGGTTAAAACCCATATTCAGTAGTCTCCCCCACCCTCTGTTAGAGTGGGTATTTGAGGAGGTTCTTTACATCTCCTCCCACTCAGTTTCTCTGCTTCATAAGCAGAAGCCAGCTGCTGGTTCTTTCAAGTCTAGCGGTTAGTTGACATTTACCATTAGTTTATGGTTTCCAGTCTGTCTTAGCAAGGAAAAGAGCTAGAAAATTACTTTTAAAGAGTGAAGATTAAATCTTCATATTTCTAATCCCCCCAAAACTGGAGGAGCCTGCAGCCAAGGTTTTTGGTGGGGCATAAGGAAGGGACAAAGACAATGCTGTGCACCAGCACAGAGAATAGGACCAACGAGTCCTGGCTTTACTGTTACTATACTTTCCTCTGGAAAACACCTCATTGTAACTCTTGACCAGCAGTGCTGACATTGTTGCTTATTTCCTTTTCAATCTCAGTCTCTAAGAAATGCTGTGTAGAACATTGATTACATTTCTGATGTAACAAACTTGGCAGCATTATTTAAGCAACTGCCATAAAAAGAAAAAAAAAAAAAGTCCTGCAAATATACCTATAATACAGTCATTTGCTGGTAGAGATGGGAGAAACAAGAAAGAGGCCTAGGACAAGCCACAGAAAACACTTTTCCAGAGCAAGAACCTTAAACCCAGCTGAAACCTATACAAAGTAAGATATCAAGTTCTGTGAACAACCGTGTAGTGCAGCCATGTGCAAGATTGCCACTACAGTTAACTCCCCTCTCCAGACACACTCTATGATACAACACTAACATCTGATTTAGTTCCCAAGTAAGCACACTGATACATGTCTGTTTAAGATTTGTCTTTCTGAAATTTATCTTAAACATAAACTCAATTATGAATTTTACATATATGAAATTYGTATACAAAAGTAGAAATACAATATAGTAGTGTCATGGCCACTATTTCAACAGTGGATTACACTTTCTAAAATTCTTTTCAGATTAATAGGTATTTTGAACTCWTAATAAAGGAAATAGAGATGTCTCTCCTTTAGGGCAAGTTCATACATGAAGGAATCAGAAGAACAGAGGTGATCTGATAAGCAAAATTCCCCCCCAAATCAGGAAGTCAAAAAACCCATATCTATAGTTGTTAACAGCCCACTAAAGCCCTCAGAAAAACTAAGCTCAGAAGTCAGTCAGCTGGTAATACTGTGTTTATTTAATGGACTTTTACAGAGCAGAAATCCAGAGTATGTAGCCTTTTATCTGATGATATTTACTAACAAAGAGCTTTAAAAGAAGTAACATTGACAGGATTGCTGTAGATATGAAAAGGAACTTGGAACATGCAATTACTGGATGGCTCCAAACTTTATCTGATGTGTTTAGGAGCCACAGAAGAAAACCATCCGACTGCTCAGTACAGAGAGTGCCAGAAAATACCATACTGTTTTCTTCTAGGTCTAGGTCAGGACATTTGAAGACATCCATGACTGAATATGATTTCTTTTTCCTAAATCAAGGCTTCCATGACTGAACATCATAGAGGCAGTTATAAAAATCATACTGGCTCAGAACATCTGCAGGAACTCAGTAGTGCAGCTGTTCACTGCACACGTGTTAAACAGGCAGCACTAAAAACTGTAAAAACAGGTCAAAGCAAAACCAAAAAGGACCTGAAATGAAGAATTTCACATAGATAACTCAAAATGTAGAAGCAACCTTTTCTCCAGGCCAGCAAGCTGAAAGCATTAAGAGAAAAAGCAGTTTGCAGCAATCCACACACAATAGGTCTTGAGCATTACTTCCTTTTATTGTGTATTGCACTTATGGGGCACTAGATTTTTCTAAACAGTATCCAAAGCATACTTTCAAGTCCAGCCAACAAACATCTGAATGTCACAGCAGCCTTTCAAGAGAAAGTTACAGTGCTGTGAGTTTTTAAAGACAGACTGAAATATTTCAAAGAGATCAAATATACCCCAATGCTACCTCCTCTTGTTCCCTTGAATTAAAAATGAAGAGCAGCTTATCTGGAAAGCAGAATCTAATTAAAAATAATCTTTTCTAAAGAATAAAGGAGAAAAGCACCAATCTTTAAACAAGGTGAAAACCCATCTGGAGATGGATGGCAACGTCTGTTTCTTTTTGCAAAGTAATGATTCAGAAGCACACCCAAAAACGCATTTAAGTGATGAACATTAAAACATGAAGTACTAAAAATGAGATGTGTCCTATGGGAACATGATCCAACCATCACCTTTCTTTCACCACTGATAGAAGCTTTAAAGAAAATCAAACATGCCTGTGTTCAAGTACATAAAAAAATAATCTGCAATATCTTAGCACGCATGCTAAACTTTTTGAAAGGCACTTTAACTGATTTCATTTGGAATTTGTACTTCAAAAGAGATGCTGTAATATTYGACAATAAAACATTTTGCATGTTTYTGTATGAATGGGGGAGAGGAATTCAGATCTCACATTATTTTTTATTCTTCCATAGAGAGTCACTTTGGCTTTATGAACAGGACTTTTTCCTCACGCTTGCTTTTTTCTGTTTGGTTTTGTATTTTTTTAAAGCAGYCCTCACATTGTCAACATTGGTTCTAGTTTTCACTATCCATAAATAAAGCAAAATATTAAGTATGTATACAAGTGCACAGACAGTAAGATGCTTCTTTGCAAGACTCGGAATAAATGCAAGAATTTTCCATTGCTCCAAACAGAGCTCTTCAGCCACAGGTACAGCCCCTTTCTCTCCATACATGTACAGTTGTTTCACTTCATTGCTAAGGGCAAACTATATCATTATTATAGTTTTTTCTTTACTAGACAACAAACAATGGATTGGTGCATTACTGTTAAGGCTGATTAGAAAAGGATATCTCTTTCTCAGAGAGATGAAAAGAGGTTTTGAAATTTTTTATTCTGTGCTAGACTAAAGAGAGGTACGTCTAAATTATTTTGATTTTCTTTTGGGGAAAGAAGGTCATAGCAAAGGAAAGAGGAGGAGGAAAACTAGGCAGCATGATCACTTTCCAGATAGATAGTAGTCTGATCGTTAAGACTTCCACACAGAGTATTGGAAACCGAGGTTTCCAGGCCCTTCTCCAACAACAACAGAGCTCTGACATTCCAGAGGCACACCAAAAMCACCAGGCTATCAACCATTCTGGGACAGCAAGGGGTCTTCTTTCTTCTCCTCACGCAAAAGGCCTTCTCAGAAAAACGTCCATTGAAAAATATATTTCTTCAAAACATCTTGCGTTTTCCCCACAGGGAAAAAAAAAATAGATTAAATTTTCAACCAGATGTAATTACAGTTTTGTGTACATCTGCAATTGCAGGGAAAAACTCCCAACAGAATGAGAAAAACAACCTTTCTATAAAGTTCTAGTAATACCTTTAATCATATTACAAGCTTAATGCATTACATTAATTTTTTAAATTAACACAGTTGGACTTTTAGATCAAACAGAGAAGAGAGAGAGAAGATTGTGATCCAACAAAAGCATGTTATAAAAACACTGTTGATCAAAACAGGCCAAGTATTTTCTTGTGCTTGAACCCTAACAAAGGGTTTTTTCCTTAAGGCAGTTATTAGGTGTTTTGTCTTAATTTTTGTTTCTTTTTTTTTTTTTTWAATGGTAACATATCAGCTCTCCTGCTTTGTTAAATACACTCTATTCTGTTCTTATTCCTATGAATAGCAATTTTCTCAGGAAACTTCTTCTGGTATTAGTAATAGTTGTGATAGGATTGCTTTCTCTCAAGTTTGCATTTTACAGAAGACCATAAGCCTCAGAAGATCGCTGTGTGGAAGAAACACACTGGGCCAACCTATCAGGTCAATATTACACAAAGCACAGCGCAGTTCGGTATTCTTTCTACTCTGAAGGAGTCTCACATCAGGTAGTGGAAGCTAACTCACTTTTCTTTGCTGTTGAATGATTTTTTTGTAGCATCCCCCCTTTACGCACAATTTACATTTTAAGATTCTGGAGAGATACCTACTGCTGCCAAAAGGCCACATAAGACACAGCCGTTCCATTGCACTATGGGGAAAGAAGGGGACTGGTTACAGGGACCCCCACACCTTCCCTTTCTCACATAGCCAAGTAAACGCCGTTATAATTGAGGCAGTATGCAGAAAACAGAAGAGAGGGCTAATTGAGTTTAAAAGCTATACAGTTGCAGCCTCATTTAGGAAATACCTCCAGGCTTCCTTGAGCATTTAGTAATAAACCTAGACCACAAAGCAAAGTGAATGTTCAACTCTACATGCCCAGAAGGGAGAGAAGATCCTTTTCTCCATACTCCTAAGCCCATGTTAGCTCCTCCATTCCTTCTCCAGCAAAGTAGGATTCTAGGAATCTGGGAGTCATCATCTCCATTTTTCTTATCCTGAAGGTGGTGCTGTATTACTGTTGACAGTTGCTATAATCTTGATTACAAATTTCTATTACAATAATACATCAGCATCGTTACCTGAAATCAAGACCCTGTTTTGCTACATCTTGTAAAAAAAAAAAAAAAAAAAAAAATAAAAGCTATTTTCAGGCTAAACATATTAAGAAAATAGAAGTGGCCACGCAGAGTTTGGGAACAGAAAAGAAATTAATGTTTGGCATTCCTCTTCTGCCACAAGTGGCAGTTATAACTAGTATCTGAGAAGCTTTCTGCCCTTGATCAACTGCTCACTAGGTCACTTAAAATCATTTAAATGATCTGTAGTGACGATTTAAAACAAGATAATCCACAGCTAGAAAATCCACAGCATTTAATAGAACAATTAGGTGTGGAAGGAATCCAGGATCAGCCCCCAACACAGTCATGAACATGTTCAAGAAATTTGAACACATGCACATTCAACCATGGTAGAACATATTCTGAAATAATACCAAAAAGATGGGAACAACCACAACTAAAGTTGTTCTCACATTCTTTGTTGTTACTGAATCCAAGCTTTATTAAGCTTTTAGTGTCCTATAAAAACAGCCCCATGTAACAGTGGGAGAAACACCAGAGCTGAACATCTAGAAACACTTCCATAGATGGGTTTTTCTTCTTCCCCTCTATATACACACTATAATCATGTCTAGAGCAAACAAGTAGCGTGAAGCATGGTGAAGGTGAAGSGTCTAGAGAACAAATCCTATGAGAAGCGGCTGAGGGAACTGGGGGTGTTTAGCCTGGAGAAAAGGAGTCTGAGGGGAGACCTTATCGCTCTCTACAACTGCCTGAAAGGAGGCTGTAGTAAGGTGGGTGTCGGTGTCTTCTCCCAAGTAACAAGTGATAGGACTAGAGGCAACAGCCTCAAGGTGTGCCAGGGGAGGTTTAGATTGGACACGAGGAAAAATTACTTCACCGAAAGGGTTGTCAAGCACTGGAACAGGCTGCCCAGGGAAGTGGTGGAGTCATCATCCCTGGAGGTGTTCAAAAARCATGTTGATGGGGTGCTTCGGGACATGGTTTAGTGGTGGACTTGGCAGTGTTCGGTTTATGGTTGCACTTGATCTTAAAGGTCTTTTCCAACCTAAGTGATTCTATGATTCCAAGAATGGCAGCTTCAAATCATTGGCTATGTTACCGTATATGCTGCTTTAGATACTAGCTAATTCCCCCCTTATATGGGATTTGAGATGCCATTATTATATCCTCAAATCTAAGTGCTTCTTGCACTCACTTGAGCAATACAAATACATTTAAACACTGCGATCTGTAACAGTTTCCTTCATAATGCATATATAGACATCACTACAGCCACAGTGAAAGTATTTCAACAGATACAACATTATCAGATAGCCAAATCATATCCTTGCTGTCTAACAATTACAGCACCACTCCACACAGCAAAAGAGGAACATCTGGAATTCTGCTCTCGTGAGGGCAGCTGGGACTGCACCGCTACATCAGGAAGTGAACTGTGCTCTCCTCAGGGTTTTAGTTGTTAGAGAATATACTCAGGGCTGTTAGCAGAAAAGCAACAACCATTTTGATTACTGAAAGAATTGCTTGTGTACAAGGCATTTATCAGGAAAAAGTTATCTAAGTGCATAATATGCTTGTATGACATGGAGAAATTTTGCACGTTCACTCTATATCTAAAATCCAGTTGAGCATGAAGAATTTATTTTCATTTCAGAAATTATTTCTTAAGTAGAAAAATAGTGATATACCTAAGACTGATTTTACCAAATCTGCCACTAAGAAGAGTTTTTACCAAATCTGCCACTAAGAAGAGTTTTTTCACTAACTCACATTCCGATCTTATTTAAAAAACAGCTTGGGAAAACGCTAGCAATTACTTCTCTCAAGTTGTGCTTTGTTTTCATGTTATTCCTCACAGAGGGTTTGTAGCAACAAGTGCAAGAAAAATCACTCAGTTCTCTTCGGCCAAACTCTGTTATATGACAGGGAAGTGACTACTTGCAACCTTGATCCATATCAGGTAAATGAAGCCAGGTGAAATTAACTTCTTACCATAAAAGCTGCCATGCCCTCTTTAGCTTTTTCCAACAGCCATGCACATCACACCTTTACACATTTTTCTCTTCTGTGCAGGTAAATCACAGGTCTGACTCACTAAATATTACATTACTGCTCATTTAGCTTCAAAGATTCCCAGTAAGCACTAGATACTACTCAAATACTATCTGTCTATTCTCTGTGAAGTACATGCACACCATCCTAACATCTTCAAATGCTCTTAACTAAATTATTAGTTAGTTCTTGAGCTTTTTGGTTTCTTTGTATTTATTTTTCCACTTCTTTCAGCAACTGATTAATTTTTCTGCTGACTATGCTGTTACAATAGTTTCCAGAGTACAGAAAAGGAGGAGATGCAGCATTACTTTACAGACCATAAATCCTTCTTCCATTCAGAGTCTTTGAAGCAGTATCAGTAATAATACTACAGTTAAGAGATCAGTACCGGTCCATCTCCATGAAGTATATATTTTCTGATCTTGAGGGCACAAGTTATGCTGATAAAGAAATCAGAACACTGCTTCTGTGCCATTCAAGCTGACAGTTTAAAATCTGTTAATAACATAATATGGGCAAACATATGACTTTCTGAAATATTCTAGTCAATATTTTTAATTTCAAAGTTTCTTCTGTTCTTACTAATCATCTGACACTTATGCCCAGTCCCTCCAAGCATTATGAAGAACATTAAGGCCAATAAGGGGGGGAAGATGATGCAAATACGCTGCAAATTTTTCTAGCATTTCCCCTAAGTTTCCTACTAGAACATGTTGCAACTTAAAGACCTGAAGATTATGGCTACAATATTAAAACACTGGGCTTTTCTTTCAAAGTCTGTGACCCCTCACAGGTATTAGCAATTTGGTTTGTGAGCAGCTGTTACAATACCCCTAAGCTGTTCCTGACTCTTCCTATTCTTACAAACACTCCCACTAACTTGAAGGAGATTCCAGCATAGGTGATTAAGGTCTTGGTAAATTCTAACTTTCTATGTGTTTCAAGAACAAGGGGAAAGGATTCCTAGTCTGCCAGGCCAAACTTTTGTGACAAGGGTGCTAAGAAAGAAATAATTATTTTTTCAAAAGTCACAAGCAAAATTGTAAGAATTTTGGAAGTAGATAGTCCCCTTCAACACTATTTTCAGCAATTGACATATATAAATTCTACATTTACAGTAGAGGCAATTCCTGTCCTTTTTTTCTTGCATGGAATGACATAATAGAAATTAAGGAAGCAAAAGTTTACCCAAAATTCACACTTGTAGCTTGCACATCTGTGAAACTAAATAGTACATGATAAACCATGAGCTATGTGCACAGACACATGCACAAGTCTGTCTGCAAAACACTGAATTTGGAAAGTTCAACACAAAGTCAGAGGCCTCTAGCTATTTGAGCTACTGTTTATTTCAATAGTGGGTACACAAGAGGTTGTTTTAATCACTGTGACTAGCGATAGTGAGAAAGTGCGGTCACACTAAGCCAAAGGATTTCATAAGTAATGATTCCTTTGAGATAACAAGGGAAAAAAAGAAATGTACAGTAGGAACTGAAAATAAAAAAACCCTCATTTCTGCTTGCATGATTTCTGTTGCACTACCAAGCAGAAAGACAAACTGTAACAAAAATGAGGTATTAGTACATTGGCAAGGCAGTGAAAGAAGAAACTTAGCAAGAAATATTAGAGGAGGAAATAAAAGGAAAGCCAGGTTTTCTCAATACTTGTACCCCAAGACCCAGAATTTTGATATTTTACTCATGACACTTCCGAATAATGATAAGAAAAAAAAAAGCAATGATCTCTACACTACAGAAGCTAAAGTGGTGCAGTTCCCCAACATACTCCAAGGTTACATCTGTTGCCTTTGCTGTTAGAAGTGGAGAAAACTTAACCTTCCAAAATTTATAACTTACAGGCATAATTTCTAGTTAAAATTCCTGGACTGCCTGACAAAGAAACTTTATTTAGAGCCACTAAACACTTCTTTGAAGAACGCCCTCTGCCCCCTGTCAAAACTAAAAAGTACTGATTGTAGTAGCCATGCATAGTGGTTTAAGTGAAATCTTTCTTCACTGATATTCAGAAGGGGATAAACACACACAATTGCTTTCACTGGCCAATGTAGCTTTTTGCATTTTATTGACTGTTCTGATCAAGATTCCTTCCAAAACCAAAGCAGTCGTAAGACTTCTTTTTGCACATCCCAGTAGTAGATTTTAGAAGAACCTGAGTTGTCATATGAGTGCACAGGATCAGAAAGCCATTTTGATGATCACAGATTTGAAAGACTCTGCTTCAAAGAGGTAGCTACACATGACAGATACTAGATGAAGATAATTCTCAATAAATAATTTCTGCTAAGATCCAAAGTTTCTAAATTAATGCAGTAGCTTTATTTTTCCTCACTTTTTTAAATTCTCAGTATAAAATAGATCCATGTCATATTTTCTAGCAGAGAAACATGCATTGAATTTTAGGTATGATTTGTTTTTAAGTGAGAAAAGAAAGCCATACATACATACACACATTTACCACACTTGGAACGTGAGGTTTGCACTATAGAGATAGCTTTTCTAAAACCCCCTATCTCTTTAGCAGCTATTTCCATTTAGTTTTGATTTATTTGCAGAACAGAAGTTGGATTTAAACTTTGTTAGCACTGCATGAATATTTTGCAAAAGAGTCCATCCACTTAGCCAAAACTGGAAACATTACTATATACGTGGTACAGTACCAGACTTATATACAATGAACCAATTTAAAGGAAAAAATAAGCTTAAGTGCAATTTACAAAGGCTTCATTCTTTTGTTTGCATTCTATCAGTATAAAGAAATAATGCAACTTTAAACAAGTTTCACTTACACAACATTTCTTCTCTTTTGAAATACATGCTTAAAAAAAGCTTCACAATTAACATTGTGCACGTTTTGCAAGGTTCTCAAAGATCAGGAACTGTTTCTGGAAAAACTCACTCCAATTTGGCAAACAATTACAGCATACATTACACTAAGGTGCATTAAGTGTTTGGCTTCTGTGAGGGTACAGAAACATGTGCTTACCCACAGTTAAGTTCAATAAGAAAAACAAAGTCAGTTACAATTTAAAATGGGGGGGTCAAAAAAGAAAAAGAAAAAAGGAGAGCAAGGGAAAGGACAACAAGTCTAAAAGGCTGAGAACATTACAACAGGCGACTGGAAACAACTGAGATATTATAACCGGGACGGAGTCACAGGACTATGTGTAACTCTGTTACAGCTGAACACTAACAGCTTCTGGTGAAATTAGTTCTGTGTGCTACTTTAGTAAAAGTATAAAGAAGCATATTCAAAAGCCAATGAGCACAAAGGAAACATAGTCATGACTATTCACAATAGTGAATTCTATACTGAATGTGTGAACAGGACATGCGGTAGGCAAAATACAAGCAGCGTCCCTTTGCCTGGGATCTTTGTAGTGACGCAAGCCAAGCAACCTAAACAGAAAATGTCTGTCTGTGCTAGGAGGAGGGGAAGAAATAAAACCCCACAAAACCAAAAACTGTTTTCCTTGTGGAAGAATGGTAAATTTGGACAACATTTGGCACCACAAGTTCAAAGGGTTATTTTATCTGCATTGTAAGTACAGTCTCAGAGATTTTACTGTATTCCTGTCTCCATGCTATTGCTTTTTGTGCCATTAATGGCATTTAAATTACAGACCTGCTGCAGCCATGTAGTCAAAACACCACATCACCTGATGAGACACTGTATTATAATGTCAGTSTCTGTGTTTTAACTGTTCGTTCATATACTGTACTTCTCGTCAATCACTCTCTCTCTCTGCCAAAGAATAGATACAAGAGACAAGTCTGTCTTTAGACTCCACTGAAATTTCTTACTCAGATGGCTGCAATAATTCATTCATCACACAGCCAAGACTCCTATTTACACCAACAAAATTTTTAGAGGTACAAATAGTACAGAGCCAAATAAACATCCATGGAGAATTTAAAATGAAAATATAGGATATGGTTAGGGAGTCAGATAGAAATGATGTATTTTAAACAAACTAACTTCTAATCTAGATCAGGTGGGGTTTTTTTGTTTCTTTTAAGTATTAGGTATTCTTTGTTTCCACTTTCAGTAAAATATTCCAGATGTACTGAAATACTCTTTTCCAGAAACAGGTATTTTTTGACCTGTACATATGTACAGTTATTCACAATAACAAATATTGATTAAATAACAATTTGCACTTTGACAGCATCTTAAAAGAGAAAACATTCAAATTTCTAAACAATTGTGTGACAAAATCTGAGACATTTCTTCTTCTAAATTATTCTAACAAAGAAGTTAAACTGGTCATATGAAGTCACTAACAGAGCTAGGTACTGAATCCAAATTTTTGGCCTGCATTTAAAACTTTTTCATCTCAAAAGCCCAAAGAAAGCTGCTTTGAGGTCACAAAACTGCTTTTTGGGGGGGTCTGCTCCTATAAGCTGGTCTGCTGCTTGCAGCCCTCAWACAGCCAGCTCCGCTTTAAGATGAAAGCATTTATTTATCCAAGGAAGTATTTTCAAGATTTCATGGTTTCCTATTTTCTGCAACATAAAGTACGTGCAGTTCATCAATCTGAACACTCAGACCCTCAAGTTAGTGTTTCAAAGTATTCACACTAAGAAAAAAAATTCCCATTATTAAATTACAATCAGCTAATTTTATTCTGTATTGGCTTATTTCTTATTTCTAATGCCATATGCAAACTAGCAGTGATTTTTGCTTATTAAAAGCATAGTCTTGGCTCAGAAGAGCTAAATATCAGGAATCCATGAAGTTTTTTGAGCATATTCTAAACTTGCCAAGATTATCTAGGGCAACTGAATATATTCAACAGCTCAGCTAAACTTTTAAAATTGTTTCCACTGGAGGGTGGGAGGGGGAGGGGGGAAATCAAGCCTACAATTTTATTTTGAAATGTTGAAATTATTTTACTTTTTTCCCAAATGAAAAGAGTATTTTAAGAGTGACCTAGCTTCTTTAATTTCTTTTATTTTTCCCCTCCRATATAATGTCTTTTATTTCCCCCCTACACTCCATTTTAAACGTCATCGAAAGCTACAGTGATTTGGCACTGGATAGCAGAGTATGAAAGCAAAACAAAACTCCCYCCAGCTATTCACTCACCCCTCCTCTCACAATCAGACAACTACAACAAAAACCCCACCACACTGTAAACATAGAGAGTTATGCACACATATGAAGATCCCAAATGTAATTTTTTTTTTTCTAAAGTGTCAATAGTCAAAAATATATATTTATTATTCCTGACTTTTAGAACAGAAAGCTCAGAGCATCCTTCAGATATACAAGTTCTTCTCAAACAGCTGACAAAAACATGTAGAAGTAGATCTACTTTAAAGTCTTGAGCTGTCTGAAATATCTTTATCAACAGAAGTACCTCTGAAGCAGTTCCATCAAGCCTCATTGATATATACTCAGAATGACCGAAATCAGAGAGACTCCCGAAATAAGTGAGGCCAGAAGGGACCTCAGTACCTCACCTAGGCCAATGTCCTGCTCAAACCAGAGCAAAACCTGATATTACCCTGTGCTGGGTGCCTTGTCCAATCAATTTTTAAATAGCACCAAGAAGGGAGATACCAGTCTGTGCTGACATGTCAGTAATAATCCAAGGCAAAACTTTAAACATTTATTTAATAACAAGTCTACACACAGGCTTACATCATCAGCCAATGACTAAAGTGGAACAGCATCTACTTTTTAGCTATTGCATCTAACTGTTCTTCATGACTCATGGTTTCCTTTGTAAAAAGAAATAACTGTGGTATGTCAGATACTATACTATGTAACCCTTGGTAATGCTCTCAATTTAGTCTAGAACACTACATAATGGTGTATTAAATGACTTAGCAATGATCACCGAATCTAGCCATGGATGATCCTTTGAAGATACTTTTAGGTTTTGCATCATTTTAATCTGACCACAGTCATCAATACCTTACTAATATTTAGTTTCTTTTAAATTAACCTCATTCACAAGAACTGCCTCAAAGGCTCTTCAGAAGTTGGTATAGTCACCCTGGACTGGATTCATTCCAAGTACTGATGGTTTCTTCTGACAATTTGATCTGAAAAGCCTCCTTGCACAGAAGTAATTAGCCTTTCCTAAATTCAACTCTAAAAGTCAGCATAAAAATTCCCATTTAACTTCACTGAGAGCAGAGTAAAGTAACATTAGGCCGTTCTGAAAACCTACTCTGTAGACATGCTGTTTAGCCCAAAGCTACCCCTAGAAGCATTCGGTGTTTATAAGTGAATATGACAAACCGCCAAAAGTATCTATTAAAAGATAGTAGGTCAGATTACTTAAGAACTGGAGATCTGCATAGAGTTTGCCTCCTTTAGTTGGTTCAATAAAGATTTTGATTGCCGGCCTTTAAAGAAGGGTAAAAATACTGGGTATTCTCTTCAGACATCTGCTTGAGAAGATGTGGTATTACATGACAAAGATTTAATTACAGCTGGCTGTAATTTGCATTTCAGGTATAAAATGAAAGAGCTTACTGGGGAAACACTAGAATACCTTCCCCTCTATCCCTGCTTGGAACTGGGAAATTAGGTCCATTTTTAAGCTTACTGATATGTCCCTGTTGACCTCATCAATAGAAACTCACTGATTATTATGACAGAATAGGGAGAGAACTGCATTTAAACACAAACCAAAACTAAATGAGAATGATCCGTACCCCCTGTATCCCTTCTTACAAATCACAAGTCTCAAGTTAGGCTATATATTTCCATGATTGTCAGGGATATTAATGATAGTCAAGTAGCAAGCACCTATATTCAGAGACATGTGATGGGACTGAAGGGGACGATGAAATAGAAACTATCAGTCCACTCTGGGCTTTTCGTTGCTTACCATCACTCGAATGCATAGGGCTGTAGAGAAACTTGTAGCAGGGCTGCYGTACCTATGATTTTTAAATACTGTTGTAGATTTAATGATATGAAAATCAAACAAATTAGAATAAAATTTAAGCTACCACAGTAGAGAGTTTCCGTATCAGTTTAATAATTACTTTTCTAATCAGAAAATATTCCATAGATATTCTCTAGAGTGAACATAAATTAGCATAATCTGTGAACTATTCTGCTGAGATCATCCCAAGACCTCTTTTTAAGCTGGAAATTTTGACACACATTTTTAGTTATGTGCCTGGCAGTTAAAGTATTATCAATTTTCATTATTAAGTACCTACATCTGATTTGAAAGAAATATGGAGAGCTATACTTCAGGAGGAAAGAAACCAAAACCAACCCCAAGCCCAAAAAGACTTCCCAAACCCATAGAAAGATCTATGCCTGCATTCTGGTCCTGAAAAAAAATGCCTCTATTGCCTTATCTAGGACAAGCTTTCTGGTTATTTTTTTTCCAAACATAAGAAAACCAGGAAACAATGTAAATACAGTATGATGAAAAAGCCAAACCTAAACAGAATCACACCTCAAGTGAGTATCTGTGACAAGCAACAAGAAATTATATAAACAGCGCACTGAGTTACCTTCAGTTTATAATTACCAAGTTGTCATAAGCCACAGACACATAACCCCTTGCAATGCAATCTACGTTGCCACAGTTCACAACAGAAGAATAGCCCCTGAGGCTATTATTTCCCTTTTTCCCTTCTCGCAGTGCATTTTTGCAACATATTTCTGAGTTTTATCATTACAGTCCAGCTAGAAGCATGCTGTATTGCCGACTAGTATTCCCCCATACACTCTTCCTCCCCCATGAAGGGAAATTGTAGGASAGTACTGCAGTGGTGGGAGAAGAAGTAGGGAAGGTGAAGGGACGAAATACACAATCAGAAACAGTAGCTCTACCAGACCYGTATTAGGCAGCATCCATCTTAGCCATAACAGCTCTTCAACCTCATCATAAGCTATTGCACACCACACCTCTCACAAGAATAGGCATGTTTTCCATGCTTCCGCACCCTCAGTCTCATTTTACACAAGCAACATTTGTTCTCCTTCATTGCCTGAAATTGACAAATGAAGAATCAAATTAAAGTCAGCAAGATTCATACTATAGCACATTTTTACAATTAGTTTTTCCAAATATCCCCAAAGGCATCTAGAGAGGAGTAACTAGATTGTTTTCAATTACCTGATCTTCTCAATAATAAACAAAAAATATCAGCATAAAGTTTCAGTAATAAAGCAGTCGAACAACATACTCAAGCAGGTGAACATGGATAAGGAAGTTCAAAACACAGTTAACTCCTTCCAAAGTCAATTAAAAAGGAAAATCCTTTCTAAGAAAGTCCCCATCTAAAAAGGAAAATCCCCCTTTTTAAGACAGACTCTAGTTGGCATACTTGGAGTAGAAGAAAACTACACAGCACTTTTTAAGGTTCAACTTTGTAGATAAGTAAGGCTTAAGACTCCCATACATTGAAGGTGGATCATAACATTATCAAAATAGAGGTTATCAAAGGTTTGGATTTTTTTGTTGTTGTTGTTTTTGGTGGTTTTTGTTTTGTGGGGGGTTTTTTTTGTTTGTTTTGTTTTGGTTTTGGTTTTTTTTTTTAAACACAGCAGAAAAACTACCTTGAAGGTTATAGGTTGCTCCCACTAGTAATTCTCCATATTAATAATGTTAAAACAAGAAATCTCTCTCAGAGCTCTTTCCCATTGTTTTAACTCCAGAAAAGAACTTGTAAGATATAATAAGCCTTCTGTTTTCATCGAGGCCATCCAACTAACTTGCTGGCAGAGTAACCAAAGGACTGAAGTTATAGAAATAATAAATGTTGCAGTTAACTTCCAAGCATCTATACCCAGAATATCCATAGAGATTTATATCTAGGCAGCTACATATGTTGCTTAAAGAACTACACACATAAGAGGACTCTCAGAAGTCAGCAGGTTGAAGAGAGCRTTCCTAAGTTAGGCAGGGGAAGAGTGAGTTACAGGTCTAGAACTGTAGCCTTGAAACTTTGGAWTTAACGTTGCTGCCGTTACAGTGATGTGACCAGGAACTCTCTCCTGGAGTTTGGCCCTGAAAACACTCCTCTCCCAACTTACAGAGGAGCAGGCACTTTTACTGCCTCCCTCTCAAGGAATAGCTTAACCCACCCAGGGCCTGGAAGACCTAGATTCAAATTCCAGCTTTACCAGTGGGATTTTGAACCCAAATCCCTCCCCACATGGTCGTACCTATGACCACATATTTTGATTGAGAGACGCTCTCAAATGCCTCCTCAATAAACTTTCACAATTTGCAAAGAGCAATGAAATATTCAGTTGGCAATAGAGAATATGCTCAGCTACAGCTTGGTAATTGAGACACCAACTTCCCTCGTCTTTAGGATTTGCTCCAATGACTGCTCATAGGAGCAGAAAGCACAGGGGAAGGGAACCGCATGCTTCTTCAGCCTGTTGTGCAAGACACGCTGAAGTGAGGCCAGCAGGGCACTTCTGCAGAGGGGTGCTCAGCACCAGCCTGGCTGGCCTCAGCAACAGGGGATTCATCTGGCAGGTAGTTTGGTGGCCAGGGGCTTTGGGCACCTCCATAGCAAGACAGGCACTGAATAGGGTTTTTTGAGGATTCAGATTTTGAATTTAGGTACTATATGCTAGTTAAGAACCTAAGCCAGCTGTGGAACATATTTAAGTAAAATAACACAGCTTGGTCAGGTTTACACTAGGCTAATTTTGTAATGATTGTTTTAAATGCCTACTAAAAATTATTTGCATATTGTAAGTGTGATTGGAAAATTCATTCTATTTTTTCTTATACAATCAAATGGCTCTTGGTATTTTTGGGAAGGTCCCTGGATTCTATAAAAACTGGAAGTGCCATGAAAATGCATTTACAATTGTGAAAAGGATTTGTTTGCACGTTAGCTTCAGCATTACTTTCTCTGATTTTAGTTTTAATATTACTTTTCAGTATGCCAACTCTGTACAGACATCATCTGGGTGGTGAAAGCTGCGGGCAGCTGAACTGCTTTATAGGTACTCTGCTGGTTGGCATTCTGTGCATGTGCAAGGCAGTTTGATGTTGATATTTAGACTTGATTGGCAGCAAAACACTTTGTTTAAAATAGAAGAATTTCTAAATTTACTAAACTTAAAGTCTTGGCAAGTGAGGAACTGAACAACAAATACCACAGTAGCTAAGTATAAAGGCATTCCATGTAATATAAGATATCAAAAGGAAACAAAATAGGACCTTGCTACCATTTGAGACCAGAGACCAGTTTAACTCCTTAACCATGCAGGATGGCAAGACATTTGTTACGTAACAGCAGCTTCAGATGGAGTTTTTAAATCCTGTCATCTTTTCACTGAAGAATTGAAGATTAGACTTCTACAGACTCTGAGAGACAGGGAGTGGAGCCAGCAGCAATATTTAGCTCACAGTGACTGATTTCTGGCACCATCTAGCTTCTCTGCATCAGGAACCTGGCAGCCTGGTAGGTGCTTTTCAAAGAATAGTTGATACTAGTTCTATACAAAGGCTCAAAACAGCAGAAGAAAGAATGAGAAAGAGTATGTCCTAAGCCCCCAAACTACATTAATTTTCTCTTTCTCTTTTTTATTTTTAAATAAAGGTAGTGGGGGAAAAAATCCTGGTCAGAACGCCAAAGACACTGTTCATCATTCAGCTTCTGACCATGAGTCTGACAAACATCTAATATATATCAAACATTTTAGGCACAAAGCAGCCATAATGCAAGAAAGACTACCAGTTCTTAATTTTCAGGAGACATGGTATAATCTGCAAAGTACAGKTTTTTTTCTGGCCAATAACACTATCCCTGTTTTCACTCAGAATTGTAAAACTCCAATGAGCCTTTATAATTATAAAGACAGTAAATTTGTACTCATTCACTACACTTAAGGAATTTTGAACTATAGAAACTGAAATTCATCACCACCAGCTCTATATGAAAAATTGCTGATCATTTGAGAAAAGCAGCCGTGTTTTGTTGCTGAATGTCAAAATGGAATCAATTAATGAGATGTACAAGCTTTGAATGCTTGTGCACTGTAAAATTTTGCAGAAACGTATTTACTCAATGGCATAAAGACATGTTTACAGACTTACAGCTTGGGAAACCAGAAAGGAAAAAAAATAAGGTTGGTTTACATCCTCAGTAGAGGAGGAAAGAGAAAAAAAAAATCTTACTGGACTATATCAGGCAAGCAAGCATACTTTCTCCAATTTGGAAACTCTTTTGAACTCTTTCCATTTGTCTGAAATCACCTGGAATGCACTTTAGGAGCTAATCCCTTCACATTTCCTTTTACTCAGCATAGGCCCAATCAAAGCAAGGATTCTCAAATGCATGACCAGGCCAACCCACTTTCTCATTTACTTGGTCTTTTTGACTACATGCATGCACAGCTACTGAAATAATAAATTAGCTACGTTTAAACACAACTAATACATATGAGTTTCCTAATGGAAAGAATGGAACATAGTTACTCGCTTTTTCCTATAATCCACTTAAAGTGATATTTCTCTGCCTCTCCCTCAGTGTCTTGGCTCAACATACTCCATCTGTATAGACACATTTTCTCAGTAAAGAGGTCAAGAGTTATTCTGCTGTTGATTCATTCATGATCAGCCTTCGTGTTTTGTGATTTTGTCCAATAACTGAAGCGTAAATGCAAGGAAGACATAGCTGCCTATTTGTTTTAATTGTATTTCAAAGGTTTTCCTCTAAAGAAGAGTCTTACATTCTCTTTTCCCTAGATATTTAGGGTTTTTTTAGACTACGCATTTTCCACCTTTGATTACACAAGACTATGAAGGATGTATTTTCCACAGCATAGGGACAGTTGATGTCTGAACATTAGCAAGTCAATATTTGATGTGGCATGAATAAGAGTATCTAAGTGGGAAGGAATTTCAAGATTTAGATCTGAGTAAGAACTCAGACGAACCCAATCTGAACTGCAGGCAGAAGTCCTAACTGGAGTTTGAAACTACTCTCAAAGTCAGCACCTGTTATTTGAAGATGCATTAAGCTCATTGAACAGTTACAGATCAAAATGGAAGAGCAAGTAAAACAAAATTAGGTAATCGGAACAAATCAGAAAACATGTTCATAAAGGGGAAAGGAAAATTGAGACATCTGTCAACAGTCATATCTTGGATGTCCATTAATGGTTTTATATTCAGTTATATGTTATTCAACTGTAATTACTACAAAGTGTGAGCGTCTACATAATTTGTATGAACCACAGGTACTAGAACTAAAGAATCTTAGGTTATTGCRTAGTGTTCATCTGAAAGATACATTGCATTGAGTTTAACATTTCTGTGCTATTCTTGCACTCAGATTGCCCATTTCAACACTGTGCAAAAGAAAGTGCAGGAATTTTTAGCAGAAATTCTACTGTGTGTCAAGGGAAGGGATCTTTCAACTTGGTCCTTTTGAAATTCCCTGCATGCAGTTTCAGGGTAACATTGTTTTAAAAAGCCTGGAAGGTAATTTTCTAGAAAGTAGTAAAGAACTTTCACTAAGCCCTTCTCCCTTTTTCCTAATGAGCTCTTGTGTACAGCTATCCTGAAGCAGAGTGGCTTGCACATGTGTAAATACACATGCACACACACACAAGCTCTTGGCTGCCTATGTTTGCACTGATTTGTTTTAGTGACAGCATACCCAATCTGAAATTGTCTGCCCCATAGCTCCTCAAAAAAATGCTATCGTGGGTTTGGTTGAAGATGTTACAGCATTGCTCACATCCTCTTTCTAGAAGGCAGCTCTGCTGCTTTCTTATACATGAAGTTAGATTTCCTGACATGCACATAGGCAATCTCCACCCCCCCAAAAAAAAGAGTCAGATATGACCTTCCTCTCTACTGTATTTTCATGTGCCAATAAAATAAGTTGCAAACTTAGCCAAAAAAAAAAAAAAAAAAAAAAAAAGGAAAAAGCCCACATCCAGCAAGTATTGGGTTTAGGTGAATATTTTCAGAAGACACATACACTATGGAGGTAATCCAATATAATCATAAACAGCTGAATGAGATTCTGATCCTAACCTTCAGCTACCCAAAATAGGTGCTTGAGAGTAAGCATTGGAAAGAAGGCAAAGAACAGAGGAGAGGGGAAAAGTGTTAAAAGTATTATAGGAATGGGGTAATGCTACCCTTATTTTCGATATTCGGGAGGAGTTTGTCATGACTACAGTAGCCCACTCCCTTCTTGAGCTGAATAATTCCCAGCATTTCTGTATCACCACATCTCAGATGTACATATTGAAGACTTAACTTTCTAATCTTGCAAGTGTGGGTAGAGAGAAGGAAGGGGAGAGGAAGAAATACCAATAAGCTTCCCCTTCCCTTTGCCCTCACATTACTGAACGATACTTCTCTCTTTCTCCAAACACTTGAGGAATTCACTGCCTCTGCAATAGAGGGAGGAGAGGACTGAAAGGAGATGACTGATTTGTATATGCATCGTAAGTTGGGAGTTTTTTTTGTGTTTGTTTTTTTTGTTTGTGGTTGGTTGTTTTTTTGTTGTTGTTGTTGTTTTTTTTTTTTTTTTTTTTTATAATTTGAAAATATATTTTACATGTATATTTCTCAAATAGTGGGAGTGAAATTGCAGTTCCAGAGAAAAAACTGACCAGGATTTGTCACTCTGTTATTGCCTCGTTAAATGGATTTTATATATTAAAGAAGAATCTAGGTCTCAGAAACCATTTGTCTTCAATTTCCTTCCAGTATTTGCCCTAGGAGAGGTGGGGCAAATTGCTAAGTATTTTAGCTGCTCTTTATTCTCCTTCCTCACTTCACTGTGTCTTACATTATATTAGCAGTGTTGTGAACAGCATATGACAATAATACTGAGCTCTTATGCAAGACACTCCAACTACACCCTCATATACCAATTAAGCATGATCCACATTTCACAACAAAAAAAAATAAGTTCCAGAGACATGAACAGACTGGTTATATCCTTTCTTTGGTCATATTATATTCTTCCTTCCATCCTATTCACTAATTTATTTCTTCCTCAGTCTCATATTCTGTCTCCCACAGCCTTAAGGGACAGTATTGGGAACCTTAAACCAGTTTTAATCAATGGGATGAGGTCAGCCATCACATCCAYGGGACCGGCAAGATTAAAACATATTTATCCCAAGTCCAAGTGCAGTGCCCTATTCAGACAGCTATGCTGCCTGCTAGTTATCAGGTTGAACTGAGAACAAAAGTTATATTAAAAGACAGCAGGATCGTTATTTCTCCCTTCTGACCCCCTCCTCAAGTGCCTGAGGTCATTTTCCACAACAAAAATGAAAGCCCTTCTTGGAAGTGTTTTTGTGCTAAACAGCAGTGGTTAATTTCTTGCAACTAATTAGTTATTCAAGTGAAAGTATAATGATCCTCCAACATGATTGAAAGTGCTTCAACTGAGTTTCCTGCTAACAGCATACTTCTAGAAAAGACGCAATAAATCAGCAGGGCTATGGAAATCTTTAAACAAAGCAAGTCTTCGACAGGAACCCATTAAAGATATAACCGTGTAATATTTATGTACCTGGCTGACTTGTGCTTTTAACCTAGCACTTTCAGCTATAGCTTTTTAGCACCTGGGTCATATTCACTAAGAATGAAATTCATCCTATCTGCTAAAAGTCAGCATAATGTCTCTGCATTAGGCGTTCAGAGTTACCATAGGACTTMAGGGATAGCGCTTTCCCACCGAATGGAATTTCATCCAGATTTTTCTAAAGAAAAATACAAACAGAACACCTTTAAGCAGCACAGAAATTTGAATCTGTGAGCCTTAAACTCCCTGATTACCCTTAGCAAGAAAATTGGTAGGTACCTAAACAAGAAAAGTTTTATAAATCCAAGGAGGTATTGATGCAGAAACAAAACTTCTCAGAATAGCCAGTGTCACCTATGGTTGTTCAGATTATGATTTGTTGATTAAGAGTGGTTACTGAGAGATGGTAATAGCGGATCTCTAGAGATTTTTGTGCTGACTGCATAAAACATCATCCACTTACTCCAAAAACTATTAATTCATTACAGGTTGGTTTAAATGTATTAGGTACTACAGAAAAGCAAGTCCCAGTTGTGTAGAAAAACATTTTGATTATGTTTGAGCCTTCTGGATGCTACAGATGTACAAATCTGATCCCCTTAAATCTCCAAAAGGAAGAGACATTTCCCTTTCCTTCCATCACATTAAACTGTGTCTGCATGTGTGTTTACGCGTATTTTTAAAACACACATAAGCATATGTGAAGCAAAGGGAATGGTTTAATAATCTCCACTTCCTTTGGCTATACATGCTTTCCCTCATCCCATTCACCCATTTACTTCATTGCCAATCTCCYAGTTAGTCTTCCCATGGTTTTAAGACACAGAATTTGGATTCATTCATAAACCAGTTTCAGTCGAGGTCCCAAACATTGCTTGATTTCCTGGCCTACCCCTTCTTACTGCAGCAGATGGCTGCAAAAAGGAAAAGCTCRCTGCTGTGGGGCTGGAAAAGGGAAACTTCAGGAAGGGGTGTAGGAACTGCTGTTTCCTGGGACTCTGGGAGGGGGGAGGAAGCAAAAGGGTTGTAAGAAAATAGCAGGAGAAGGGGATTGAAGGACAGAGGAGACCAAAYATCACTCCCCCTTCCCAGTAAAATCATCTTTGCTCTCACCATAGGTTTTTGGGCCAATGACCACTTTCAACTTGCACTTTCTGTTGGAAAAATAAATTAGGAGTCCAGCTTAATTTTGTCAATAGAAAGTTTAAAGTGGTCACTGGAGCACAAAGTGCTTTTCAAAGGGCAGCTGAACTCAACAGTGACAAGGAGGAGGATGTTGAGAGTGCCACAAAAATACAGGCAGGTTAAAAATATTAAGGGTGCACCATTTTTTCAACAATAAAGATAAGGCTTTTATAACAGTTCCTACAATCTTGTATCTATTTATTGCGGGCTATTTTTCTTTAGAAGAATATCTATTACTTAAACATACCTTTGCCAGAGCAGAAAATAAGTACTTTGTGTGTGTTGGTCTTTATAAAAAAAACCAACAGAAAACAGTAAGCGAACTAGCCATTTGCTCCCTGACTACATGAGATTATGCTTTGCATTCGTGCTGTAAATCATTGGATCAAGTACAAGTAGTTGTATTGCAATGGTTTTTGCTATGCTAAATATTTAAACTGTGTGCCCATTCCTTCAAATTCTGAGCTTATTCTGTGTTCAGAGCTTTGTAGGGTTGAGTCAATAGCGTATTTGTTTTGAATGGTTGTTCCTAGATAACAGTAACAAAAATTCCACAACTTGTTTRCATCATTTAACATGCCTAAAAGCTTAGCTCGAGACACTAAAAAAAAAAAAACACCACACAAAAAAACCAAGCAAGCAGAAAAATGCAATTCTTTAGAATGGTCTCTGCTGTTGAAAATAAGAAGTTACACCATCAAAAGGCAAAAAGAATGTTTTGCTAACTCTGGACCAAAAACTGGAGCAATGACTGGTGTAAAAAGTTTTCAAGGAATTTCCTCTTCTCCCTGAAGGTAGCCGTGAGCTTTTCTACTACCCCAGACTGCACGTTGTAGTGATTGCAAGATAGACATGTCTTGTGGGTCCTAAGCAGTAGCCTTCATTTATCAGAGCATACAGAATGTGTGATGGGAACTCAAAATGAAGCAAATCAGGCAATTCCATCAGTCCTATGAAAACTTTGTTCCCATCTGAGCTGTATCTTCAGCTCTAATAGACAGATGTTTAGCAAGTGCCCCTCTACTATTTTCTTAACTTCTATTGATACCTTAAGATTTCACCAACGTTTACACRCAGACATCCATGGAGTGTTCAACATACCCTCAAAATGCATTTGTGGTCTAACTTCTGTAAAGGATGGTGATATWTTTAGGAACAAAGATGAAGCATAACCTCTCATCTGTTTCAAGTTACACGTGAAAAATACTGAGTATGTTAGCAACAAACAGATTTGCATGCAGAAATTTCACAAAGGAAAAAATGCAAGAATGCCAAAATAAAATTTCCAGCAGAGGAAATAATACAAACAGGCAATGATTTACCATCCTTACATTTTCAGAATCACAGTTCTAAGTGAATGCTGTCTGCCTTTAGTTAGTACCCCGTACTGTGTAATAAACACCGTACTTGAAAAAACATACTTTTTTTCATATCTACATGCTGCCTAGAAAGCTCCTGATACTTAATCTGGAAGCAGACACAGAATCCAACAAGGTGGCTCTCTCCCAGTGAGGACGTGATTTCCCCTGTAAGGGCCTGGGGCAGTGTGCCTCAAATGCTAATAGCATGAGTTGTGTGCAATAGCCCTATATTGTTTATATAGCACTTCATGTGTTCAAAGCACTATGAGATATCAGCCATCACTACATTTTTATGAGGCTGTAAGTATTACCCACTAAACATTAGAGTTCAAATGACTTGCTCTTGATCAAAAGAAACTTTGTGCAGCAGGACTATAATTATTTGAATTTGGTAATTCTCACAGTCCATTCCTATGGTGACTCAGAAAGGAGAGGGGGATGGGATATTGAAGCCAGTTGCTACTGCACTCTGCTCTGGCAGGGAGATACAGACACATGGTGAATCCCTAAGCTAACTTGCACTCAAACAGCACCTTTTCTGGTAACTTCTAAAAAATAATTAAAAATCAAAATCACAAATTAAAAAAATGTTTAAAAGCCCCAAACATGTTTTTCTGAATATATGTATTTCATATAGTAACTGTGAAAAACCTAAAAGACAACACACAAAYGGTACTGAAATACTCCAGAAATCCCAAGATGGGGATCCCTATTCATTCTGAAGCAGTTTATTTTTTTTAAACCAAGAGTATTAGTAGGCAAGTTAAAAGTAATCAGCTCATTTTCTGCTGGTAAAGAACAGCAATCTGTTGTCTAACACTTAACTGCAGTAGGACTCAATAACTTTTAGAAATACAGAATATTTTTACTCTCCATTTTTATACATACTTTCATTGTATGAAAATTCAGTTGCTATGCTATTGAATGCTATCAATTTGTAAGTCTAGCCTCAAAATATCAAGCCTCCATTCCCATAAAATAAATACAAAGACAAGGGAGATGTTGAAAAACAACCAATGAATCCACAGTCTTGGTAGATATGACAACCAAATAAATGCTTGACAAACACTAAACAGGATACATCCTGAAGATTCTTTATAGCTGAAAACACTGCATGTAAAAATACTAACACTAAGATTGAAGAAAGGCAGAGTAAGAAAACTCTTATCCTCCTCTGCCTTTCCATCCAGCATCCATCTTATCATACAATACTGTCTTTCCCACATCTTACATTTTAACTTGTACGCAGTCTTGGTTTCCACACATACCATATGTTTTCTTCGCAGTTATTTGCCTTAGAATCTTGCCTGCAGGATCACATGGGAAATAGATCATACTACTAAGACAAAAATGTAGACCTCTACACACAATCCAGATTCATGAAATAAGAAAAGGATGCCCATTTAAGGCTATCACAGGAAGGGAGAGGGTAAGAAATTTCCTTCAAAGGCAGTAATGAGTACAGAGAATTACTAACAGACCCTTTTGTGTTTTAGCTGAGTTCATCATATTGTTCTTAATATTCACCCCCTCTATCGTACAACTTCCATTTGACATTTTTTGGGTGCAGGCCACACAGAACTCGATGCCAGACTGTGTTTGCAATTTCTACCGTTTTGACTTAGATTGCCTGAAAAGTTAAATTACTGAAATATTTGTTAAAATATTAAAGTTTAAGCATAGTATCAGTAGGTGAGCATTACTTCATGGATATTAATGTAAAAAACAGTTACCATACCCCATCTACTGATCTAAAGAACAGATGTTTACATATGATTTATGGACACTGAAATATGTGCATATCTTCCATAAATAGTAATGTGTTCCAGTAACAAAGAGTGGAGAATTGTCATCCAAAAGGCTGGGAAACTGCAGGCAGTGCTAGAATTTATTCACCAATTTCTTGGCTTTAAATAAAAAGCAAAGCTTATGGGTCCAGTGCTGCAAGCCTGTATGTTGGAAAAGCTCTTACAATTTCAAACAGGACTAACAACATGAAGTGATAAATTGCAGAGTCAGGCTCAGTAGCTCAGAAATAAAAGTCTGTTTAAAACAAATGAATGCAAAGTAAGAGTAACGGTTTATATTGATTGAGGTACAGTAAGTCTAAAGGAGTAAGCAAAGAACCAATATTGCCTTGGGTATTTTTACATTAAATTTTGTTTTGGAAATGTCTTTAATATTAAAATTTAACAAAATACTAATCAGGTAAAATTCTAATGGGCAAAGCATAGTTTTGAACTCTGCAATTAAATTATTTCTGGGAGTGCAATCAAATATTTGATTGAACTAATATAATTTCTGCTCCTCACATTTGTTCTGTTCCTAAATTAGCTTGGCTAATCAGCATCCCACCTCATAGCCTGTGTTGTGGACATGTAATATTATCTGATGGGTTTAATTTCAAGAGCACAGTCAATTTTTGGACAGCAGACTTACTAAAAAACTTAGTCAAAGGCTACAAACACATGAACTAGCATACTTGGAGATGTCCTGGTTTCTGGGCCAGCAGAACTCTGATAGGACTCAATGAATTGCTCTGTGATGGCTATGCACGTCAAACAAGTTTTGATTTAGTTTAAAAAACAGTCTTGTGGTTATTATTTCACCTCTAAAAGTGTTTTCTGGTGTGCTAAGATATTTTTCCCCTCTTATTTCACGAGCAAGAACCAGGATGATTCTGCATAACTTTAGATTTCTTCATACCATAACGGACAAAAAAGCAGCCTTGTAGAATGCAGAATTTAAACAAGGCAATCACAATTTTCCCTCCTGTCTCAGGCTGGCATGCACTAGTGCTTCAAGATGTTATGCAGCTGCTACTTCTCTCCAGAGATGGCTGTACTACAGCAAATTGTGAAATACTCCCTAAAGCATCTCTTTTCCAGCAGAGGTTTACAAAGATGTTTCCATAGGTCGAAGGCAACATGAAAACATTGTGATTATCTAGTTGGATTTCTTGAAAAACGTTGGCCTTAGAATTACTGCATTAGTAATTAGGAGACAATGCTATACTCCAATGCACTGCAGAAACAGCTGCAGTTAGTGTTTGGAGAATACGAGTGTCTTAGATTACAATGAAGGTTATTGGATTCTGTTCTTGCAGTTTTTAAGACCACAGAAGAAATGAACACTTAATTTTGTCAGAAAAAGGACTTGCTCTTGATAGCTGCACAGTTTTTACTTTCAGCATATAACTCAAAGTCATCCAAGAATAAACTGAATCTCTAATAACTACAGTCAGCTGGATTTAATTCCTTCTGGTGGAAGCATAGCAGAGTCAATACTTACTGAGATTTATTGCAGGTAAAGTGTCAATACAACATGACAATTTGTCATTTGAGAAAGGTTTAATAAAAAAGATGCACACACAACACAAAAAAGAGAAAAGATGATAAGAACTGATAACTGATCATTCTACTTCACTTTTTTTTCCAGATGAGCATCCAGGTGCCAGCTGGTGTAAACGCAGATGCCACTGACGTCAATGGAGCTGTGTCAGTTTACACTAGCTGAGAATCTGATCCCAAGTGTGTTAGTGCCATTTTTAGAAACTGCCACTGGAATTCACTTTTGCAACACAATTAAAAACACATCCACACATTGCATTTTTTCCTGTCCCCTAGTGTATAATTGGAAGTCTGTTGACAGACTGTGGGAGAGGGCAAGTGGGAGGTGGAAGTAGCCAACAACTGTATCCATGAGATAACTTTGCAATACGAGTATTAACACTATTGTTCTGTTGTCTTCCTTTTATACAAATGAATATTTGCCTTCAAAAAGTCTTAACTCCACCTTCCAGTGGAGTTAATGCCAGCAAAAGAAAAAAGATGCTGTAAACCATGGAGGGTATCTACCATATAAATATGTTAACATAATATTTTAATCAGTGTACAATCTGAATAGGCTGTTTTAATGCATCATTAGGGAAGCTATCTAAAATTGTAAGAAATCTCCCAAACCTGAAATCTGTGTATTCACCTAAGTATTTGTTCCTAAGCGATCTCACTGCTGTACAAGCAGTAAGATTGTTAAAAGTATTAAAACTGCTGTTTGCAGTAGCCTGCAAGCCAGACCTGTCTGACATCTATAATTTATATTTCATCGAGCATTTATGTGGGTGAGGGAGAAGGAAGAAAGGCAGACATGGGGCAACAAGCAGGGCAGAGCAGTACTTCACAGCTCCAGCCACCATTTCTAAGTAGGGAGAGGGAGCTTTTATTATTGTTTTACATAAGGCAGCTGCTAAACATGAGTGTACTGTGTAACAGTTGCCAGTATTAAACAGTACAATGAAGTTGAACATTAGTCTTTTGATTCAAGATATCAAGGTCAAAATGGAAAAGCTAACTAATTAGAATCAAAGATGCAGTTCACATAGCATTGAAGTAATTGTCTGTTTGTGCAGCACAACACCCATATCTTCAATTTAGGTCAGGCCATCAAGAGAAGGAAAAGGACTGAAGACTGAAGATGAGATGCTCTACTTCACACAGTTGCCCTCTGGAAGGACTGGCAAAGGCAGTCACTTAAATTAAGTACAGGTCATCAGACAAGATATCTAATCTATTCCAAAGACAGGCAGCTCTAGCAGTCCAAATCCCTATGGCCTTTACAGCGACACAACGAACTACTTCCTCATGTACCTCTGTCAATTCACGTTAGGTTCCAATTTTTTTTAAAGCGATATTTCAGATACACCATGACCCTATTGCTCATAGCAAGGAAAGTGCTTTGGTTTATTTATGACCTACTAACCTTAAATAAAAAAARACATACATCCGATCTGAATGTTCACATAAGCCTGCAGATCTGAAATAAAACTTAAAATAAAGCTGGCATTTGTAACAGCTAGCTAACCCCAGTAAGGGATTTCAAAAAAAAAATGAAAACCAGATGAGAGAAGATGAAAGCATTTTTACCCTGCATAACCTGCGCACATCAGGAATCAGGGCTGGAGTTCAGGAATACTTTTTTGTGATTTTGTACTTACAAGTTTCAGCCTGTTTCAACAGAGGCTAGGTAACCAAGGAAATACTGAGGTTTTTCCATTATGGGGGGTGGGGAGGGAATAATAATAACCTGTGAAAGTAATTCCTTCTAAGATGCAATCCACCCAGCCGCAAGCTCTACATAGCTCCTCTCCTTCCCCTACAGCCCCATCCTAAATGCCAGGTATCAGCCAGGCAAGACCCCATATTGAAATATGAAGTGACAGATGGAAACAGGGAATAAGAGCAGAGGAATAAGTACTGAAAGAAATGGCATACAGAAAGCAAACTTATAATAGGACGGATGTTAAACATGAGCAACCCTAAACCATGAAGTCTATTCATTTGGTTAGAACAATGTTGAACAGATGCAGATGCACAAAAGACTACTGAGTTGGAGAGTCTTATTCTCTCATCGCTCACACTGGTGTAAGGAACTCCTTTCGTAGCATCCGTGGAATTAAACTGTGGAAAAGCCAGTACAAATCAATGGGGGGGGGTGAGGAGGGGGGATGGGGAATTAAACTTCAGAGCTAAAGTATTGGCAGCAAATATCACATGCTGCTGTATGAGAAAAAAAAAGAAATTTGGTTAGAATTCAGATATATTCATAATCACAGTGGCCTTCCTAAACAAGACACACATAATCTACCATAAAGGAGAAGATTAGTTAGTTCCATTCTTGTCTAGTTCCCCAATAGGCTATTATAATGACTCTCTGTCCTCTAGATATATTTGATAGATATTAACAGTTGAGTTAAATGATGTAATAAATACCTCTACATGCAGAGCAATTAGTTGAAAGAAACAGCTAGGACAGAGTTATGGTGTTTGTTTACAAAACATATACAGGCAGCACACCTATGACGTTTTGGTGCTGGTTCCCTTTATGCAAAAGTACAAACAAATTTAACAAAAAACCCAACATTTATAAAGATTTTTAAAACAATCAGAAATGGATGAGAGATAGTATAAGACATCTTTTACCAAAGGACAAGGTAAACAAACAGCAATTCCTAGAAGCCAATGAGTCAGTCGCATAATCTCAGTGCAGCAAGCTAAGAATGGACCTAGCAAAAAAGAATTCAGACCAGCTGAGCTGCAAGACCACCTTCTGCAGAACTGTGCTCACAAATGAAAATAAGGTAAAATCCCTAGGTTACCATGTTTTGCCTTCTGATCCAGCCTCTAAAACCCTCCCCTTACAACACAAAAATTGCACTCCTACATATGTTGTTTTTTATTTATTTATTTTAAGAATGAGGCCAGTTGAGTTGGAAAGCTCAAAAGATTGAAAAAAACATTGTGCTACTGTGGAAATGTTTAAGAATATTCACTTTACTGTGTGATGATCAAGTTCTGGATATGGACAGCATGCTGCCACCTAAAAATACATGAAAAGAAGTATAGATCATCAAGCCTTGATGTACATTTGCCTTTTTTTCCTCCTGAAAACTATCATAACAGGTTCTACATGTATGACAATTTGTGAGGAAAAAAGGCCTTCTGTCTCTCTAAGACGTTTATTGAGAAATTAAGCCTTCTTAGAAGAAAATGCAGTTTTCATCAATCCTAAGCAAGTTTAAATCCAATTGAACCATGTCAGCAGAAGAAATTTTACTCAATTGGGCAATCTATAATTGGCAACACAGATTCATAAAACCGTTCGCCAGCTCTGTTCCTATATGGGATCCTGTATTTTGGTTTGCTATGAAGTTCAGTTTCATGAAATGACAACATKAATCCACTTGTGCCTGGACCCCCAACCTATATTGTTAAAGCTTGAATAAGTGAAATATCTTTTCTTTTCATAGAAAGAAGTTTGGAAAACTGCCAGCTCCTTGCACAAAGACTGAAATAGGATGGGCAGAGAAGGGTGTTGGTGTCGGTAAGACAAAAATGACTGAAGTTGCATCATCTGTATTATTAAAATCATTGTGTGAATTTTGATTTTCCCCCCCTCCTTTCAGACATTTGAGGATGCTGACAAGTCAGTGGAGTTCTGTTGTAGTGGTTGCTTCAGTGAACATTCAACGCTGTCGGTGAGTTTGGAATTAAAGTGAAAACCATCGACCGTTGATTGTACCCTCCAGCTAACCATCCTCCTCCTTACTTCATGCTTTCAGGCCTTAAGACCGAAGATAGCAACCTAACCACCACATGATGTTTCTCCCCCACCCTGCCAAGCTTTACAAAAAAGGTCACAATCAACATTCATTGCTGTCGGTGGGTTTAACTATGTGGACAAGCTCACTGAACAATGAATGCAACTGTGGCCCCGCATTTTACAGTTGCCGTTGAGAAGAACATCAGCTCTGAAAGCAGTAGTGAGAAGCAAACACTTCTTATAGGCTACATTTTTCTGGTCAAAAATAGCTGGGGATATTCACTTTTTGCTTGCTTGTTTTTAAGTGTGTTTAACTTAGCTGACTAGAAAAAAAAATCACTGCCTTTTTCTAGAATATTGTCCTCTCAGGGTTCAGCAGCATTGAAACCATAAAAGTTCTTATTCAGTATCTACGTGGAAATAAATAATAATGTGGGAACTTTGTGTATATCCATTCCTAAGGACTCTGAGCTTAAGAGGAAAAGATATTTAAATCTCCTTTTGACTAGGCATTGTGGAATAGTTCAAAAATCTCTTCTATGTTTGTCACAATAAATACAAATGGGAACCAGAGTTCAGAGATATGGATAAAATGTTATATCAAATAAAATAATAATTAATTTTACATGAAACTGATTTTAAGCACCTAAAGAAATACTATTAGACAGCAAATACTATTACGTTTGCTTTATTTAGGGATCTGAAAGATGACAGAGAAATGTATATCCAGTAATAATAATGGAACAGTGGTTAAATTGTAAAATTACTGCAAACTTTGGGTACCTATGTCACACTCTCAGTATTGCTGATAGTAACAAKAAAATAAAATAAAATGCTTTATGTAAATAAAGCTCACAATTTTGTCCTTATTTCCTTACAACCCTTTAYTAACCTGGTGAGACACACAGGAGGACTAGTCTATATTTCTCACATCACACAGTCATCCAAGTTAAGTTCAGCCTTTAGACTTAACGCAACTCAGATATTCTTCAGTAGGAATTGCTTCCAAAAGTTAGGTAATCGCACAGCATTCATATTATTCCTCCTCATAATGGGGGGTCCGTTAACAATACTTTAGTCTGATTATTTACAAAGTTTCCTCAAGCACATCAGTTACACAACAGTTGTCTTGTGTACTGTACTTGCTTGTTTTATCCATGTTTCACCATGTAGCAACTGAACAGGATACAAGCATCAAGGCTATCACGGAGGATACACCTGTAGTTGCTTCTTAAATTTGTGTTACCAGTCTACTTAAATGATAAAAATGTATTTCAATCATGAAAGAAATCAGTCCTCAATCCCAYGCAAGACTGATATTTATAGGAAAAAAAAAAAAAATCAGTTCCTCAAAGATTAACCACACTAACAAATTAAATCTTGGAATTGTTTGGGCTTCATTTAAAACTGATGTCTAGGAAGATTATATGTTTTCATTGCAATATTTACTAGAGAAGAACCCACAGGATCTATTGCTCACTGGATACTATTGTGGTCAGAGACAGCAGAGTTAAGTATTATAAGGAAGGGTTGCTATAGATACATGACTTCTCAGCAACACTGTTCAGAGATAGGCCTATGTTTTTAAGCTTACACATTTCTACAAAAATGGGAACTTGAATTACTACCGACTTACATATTGCAGATAAAGATCATATTGAAAGCAGGACTCAAAGGTATATATATTCTATCTAGAAGGAGAAACTTTCAAATTAAGTTGTAGCTAGTATGTTCTTGCAACAGTATGCATCAAGGTTCCTTCCTGGAAATTAAAAATCAGGTCTTGTTTCTGCAATACATTTATTAATGCTAGTTATAGTTGTGTTATGTATTTTTAACAGAGAAAATACTTATCAAAATAGAAGATTCTGGAATTTGGCAACACTGGAAAGAACCASTGTCCTGGACCATGAGTGGTTTCTGTATTCTATGTTAACTAATGGGTCTGAACTATGAGCATTGGGGTGACAGATTCCAGTGCAGGAAAAAGATAAAGTTATATCCTTTTCTAAGGCAGTACTTTTCCTCAAAATACATTTTTTTTCCTGATTTCTATCATAATTTTGTTTAATACACTCACCAAATATTAAACAACAACAACTCAAACCCTGCTAGAACAGGGTGCAGAAACCTCAGCCAGCTTTGATCTAGGCRCGGATAATCAGTCCACACCCATTACAAATATAAAACAAACAAATATAAAACAAGTATTTTCGGCTGGACTGCAAGTTTTTACTGGTTTCTGAAGAACAGACTCTGCAGCAGTGATCTCTTTTAATGGTGCCTAGTATAAAACTTATCAGTGATTTTAGTGACATCGTGTCTTCATATATGGAAAAATGTCTTCTTAGTGTACAGATATATAATATTTCATACAACTTAACTCAAAGTCAACTTCTACAGACTAGTAATTTACAGAACGTTCATTGGCAAAACAATAATGGTATTGTTTTGCCACAAGGGATGCTGGCTCACACACACCTTTCCTTACACCGTAAAGCCACAGAACGATCCCATTTTGGTAATGGTAGCTGTGAAATTCTGTGGACAGGTTCCATGGTAATTTTCATGGTTTTTTGTTAATGTGATACATATGTATTCAGTGCAATGCCCACAGGCCATATAGACATTCTAGAAAATTTCTCCTCAGTGTCATTGTAAATAATTCACTCACAGCAATATTTTTAGGTCAAGCATATCAAAGCTGCAGTAAACGCAATGGACCTTGACATGATAGGAGCACTAGTTTTACAGCAGCAGAGGAGGAGGAGAAGGAATATACTTTCCATACATGAGAGATCAGTTGCTGTTGCCCAGTGCACACAATACTGTGCTTGAAGACAGCAGAGGTAGTACTAAGGGCTTGTTATAAAGTTTGGAGTTGTTGGRTTTTTTATTTACCTCTGAATGTTTGTTTTGTTTTTTTTTTTTTTCTCCTGACTTCTGGCATAAAAAGGGTCAAAACATCTAACCCAACAGTTTCTGCACCAAGTCTATAACTTCTGTTTAGCAAGTACAGAAAGACACTTGGTTTTACCTCTAAAAGTGCAAGTCAAAGAATTCTTATGATAGAAATAGTCTCTGATATTCAGGACCATGGTAGGATGAATATGTTAGACTCGCTTTTTAGCACAGCCTAACACCACCACACTAACATCTCTTGCTTTACAGATGGTAAAGTGACATACAGTAAGTTAAAGAGTTAAACACAGAAGTAGTCTATAGTTGAACTGGAAGCAGTACCTAGATGATCTTGGACTCCAATCGTGTGTCTTTCTGGAYAAAAACCCTGAATAATCCTGACTTTTCCCTAATGTGAACACCATATTTTTCTTGCTGACCACCCCCTTTTTCTTTTCTTTTGATGTTTACCTTTGTTGTTGCCAGAGTTGCAATGAAAACCAATTTTTTTTTTTTTAAGCACTTGCATGGTGACATCCACTCCTGATTAATTTTTATGTCTTGCCCTTTCTTTTATTTAGGTTTGTATAATTTTGTGTTAACTCCTTTTTTTTTTTTAAGTCTTCCTGTGCATCCTCCTTAAGTGCCAGAAATGCAGACCACATTCCAAACAGCCCAGCCAAGGCTAGCTGAAATAGTCTGATGTCTCCTTATTTTACAAGCAATCACTGATCCTTTTCAGCCAAAAATAGCATTTGTAATGGCACCACATAGTTAACACATTTAAATTTATCTAACATTATTCCATAGATACATAAGTGTCCACAAGTTCTTTCCTAGTTTGAAATAGATTATTTCATCCCCTTGAAATGCAGCACTTGCTATTTTTTGAACTTAGAGATTTTTTTTTCAAAATATAGCTCCTCCTCCCCTGCAACCCCAAATCACTAAGGTTTTGAAACTTAGAAACCATGGCAGCATATAGTAGTAGGAATGAACTTTGAATACAAGCAGAAGTCTATTATGATTTAGTAAAAAAAAAAATATTTAAACTTGCCATTGTATTTCATTTCCCCCCCCATTCTTTTAATTTTAAAAGTATAGACTGCAAAAGGGGCAACAGAAAGAATACAAAACCAGGAAGTTTTTCATGAGCTTAAAAAGTATTCTCTCATATATGAGGTATAGCTTCAAGGCGCATAGACATAAGAGAAGCATTAAAACATTTGCCATTAGGAGATATTGCAGATACTGTTGTATAATTTAAGCAAGCAGAATTTCTGGAACGCAATTACAAAAGTTAACTACTGTCCAATACGAAATGTATTAGAAGTAAAAGGATAGCACTGCTTTACATTATTGCATCATCATTCTTTGTTCATATAGTAAGCATAGTGGCTAACTGCCCCTCTTGCTGTCTGCACCCAAAGTGTATTTACAAGCTCAGTATTTTACATTGCCATGTTAGATCCTTCACTTCATAACAACCAGTAATCACAAATTGAATACACAAATATATCTGACAAATATATGTAAGAAAAGGTTTATGTTTGAGTTTAGGAAGTATTGATCTGAGGAGGAAACAGGGTAAGTATTCAAATTGCACAGCTTCCAAATATGGCTCTTATCAAAAAACTGATAGAATTGCCCAATTTCTACATCTGCTGGTTATGAGACTGCCTTCACATCATCACTGGAGCCAAAAATAGTCGTCTTCTCCTAGGTTTGGATCTGAACAAAAAATTTAGGGAAAGCTTCAGGTGCAGAAACTCTAATCCACACAAGCCATGAACTACAACAGAAACTTTGTCTATATTTGACAGTAAATCAGAAATAAACCCCTTAACTCTGCAGCTAGCATATATGCCCATAATACATATTCTGACCTTTCCTGATTTTATGTCATGAGATACAGCTGCTTCCAAGCTAGCCCTAAAAATTTTGATAATGTTTTAACAAAGCCACTTTAACCTATCTTAAGTTTGCAAATAGATTATCATAAGACCTGATGATATAAGTTGTTGTGTTCTGTTTTGTTTGGTCGGGTTTTTTTTCATTGTCATTATTTTCTCTATTAGAAATGTCACACTAGGTCTTTAGGATGAAAAGCAAATCTAAATGGACCAGATACCACAATTTTAGGATACCAGTGTTCAGAAGGTTCAGATACCAGGTCAGGCAAAGAGGCAAGATAGCTGGAAAGTAACATTCACCTGGCCATTAAGATAGTGGAAGTTTCACTTTGCACTCAAGATAAACTACAATGTACATAAACTATTTATCTAAACTACAGTATCACCTATGGGTAATGGCAAGTTATCCCAATAATCATGCTATTAAGCTAATTGATTGCATGGGTCTATTATTTAGTGRTTAAGCAGTTAAAATATGTTACCATGGGCATTTTGAAACACTGAAACAAAAAGAAATACAAAAATATTAATTTTAGCTAGTGAGAGCTGAGTCCAGGTGGTTGCCCCCAAAAGTCAACATCACCATCTGATGTGTAAAACATTCCTAATTATCATAAAATACACCCTGTGCTAATTACTGTGTTTGCCTCAAAATAATGAGTCATGATAAGCCTAGAGTTCATGACAATAGATTTACATTTAAATGCCATCCAGTTCACAGTCTCAGTATCAATATGCCGCTGGTTACCACACTGACAGACATGATGAAATTACTGCGTCCACTGTCCCACAGACTAGGAAGACCACAAAAACTGCTAGAGGGATACCAAAACTAAAAGAACGTTCYGACAGACATTCAGGATGCAACTGTAGAAGATGACAGGAAAAAAGACAGCACTTTAAAGGCAGCGGCCAGCTGTGGCCTACAGAATATCTTAAAGGAAGTCTTTGTAGCCTCTCCAGGAAGATCTTTGTACACTCCCAAAACAATTGTGGGAGATCATTCCAGAAGTTCACGTGGATTGCGGTCTGCTAACTAATGAATTCAGATTCTCTGCTGGTTTTAGTCAACATACTTCTATTGATTTCAGTGGAATTATGCCAAGTTGTACAAGCTGAGGATTTGGCAAGCCAACACACAAGAGAAATGTAAGAGAAGTATGGTCCCACACATCCTACACTAAATAAAAATGCAGTCAGAGGTAGATGTCACTCTTGGGGGAGTGGGGAGAGAGAAACAAAAGAACATATACTTGAAAAACACATGTTCCCACCTACAGAGAGAGCATTTCTGCCCACAGACAAACTGTGAGTGTCCCTGGACACACAGCACTTGGACGCCTAACTACTCCATTTGTGCAGATTACTGCTTTGCAGGTACAAATAAGGAGCTTCGGAACACAACAGGCAGGAGAGTATTTTGGGGCAGAAGCATCACACCCACATTATGATAATCTGGCCTTTGCCACCACATGACAGTCTCCTTCGCTTCATGAAGCTTGAGGTATGTGGGTGGGACAGAGCTTGCAGCGTATTTTTGTCTGACGATGGCTCCCACAGCACAAGCGTACATACTTGAAGCAAAGGCAGCTTGCTTCCTCTCTCCCTTCACATTGTGCACTTTACATCAATTCCCATTATTTTGACATAGAGCTAGTAAAACTAAGCCATTCATTGGCTGTATTTGAGAAAAAAAAAAATGAGCCAAAGTAATACATCATAGAATCATTTAAAATACCTTCTGTCACAATATCCAGGAGCTTCTTCATTTGGGGTGCCCCTCTTCAGCCTAGAACTACGTACTGACTTCAGATTTAAATCATCTCTTGTAAAGGCTGATACATGTTCTTCAAAATTTTAGACATTGCAGGTACTTGTACAAATGCTTGTAACTGCTGATTGGAAGTGCCTTCTGGAACCAGATGACATTCATCAAGAGTAAGATAACCAAACCACAGATCTGTTCAAAGAGAATACCACAAACTGACGGTTAAGAGTCAATTAAAAAAAAAAAAAGATAGTACTGAAAATACCTCCCCGTCTTCCTCTCTCTCCATTGCTACACCAATGTGTCTGGGGATGCATACAGGCACCTAAGACACTTCATACTTAAAGAAAAAAAAAAAAAAACCAAAACATACACACATTAGGTTTCCTTCCTCCTTATAGAGACTGTTATCTGTGTGGGAACATGACTRGCTTTAAACCTTGCACTGAGGTTTTGGGGACACTACTGTATCTATCGCTGATTAGTCAGGAGCATTGCTCAGGATAATCCAATTCTGAGACATGCGTACCTGCACAGTATCTTTTTTGCTGGAACTGAGGTGCATACCTTTCCAGCTGGTTTTGACCAGTCATAATGTCTAGTGCTAGTGGTTCCTCTCTACTTAGATAAGATAGGCGAGCTATATTTTCCTGAAAGAGAAGTCTTCCTGCCTTATTCATTTTCTATGAGGACACTATCAGATTAGCTCAACATACCCATGATAAAATTATTTGCCAGGAGGATATACTAGCCTTTGCTGAACTGAAACTGAAAGGTAGTTCAATAAAGTGCCAACAAATAATAGACCATGTTTTAAGGACTGTTTGTAGTCATTAAAATTAAACAGAATATTCTTTTGCCATCTTTCTACCACAAATGAGCTGGTATAGGTCACATCTACAAAGAAATTCTGACTTGGATCCCCAAATCAATAAGGTTACATCAGCTGCTTGCTGTGCTTGAGCTCACAGGGYGCTGGTGTCACTATCCTCCTCAAAACAGGACGAGTCAGTTTTAACAAGCTCTCCTAACTTGTTGAGCCATACAGTTGGTATCTCTGCATTGCACATAGGTGAGACTGGTAGGTTGCTGAGCTGACTGCGGTTTATGTACCTTTATTATCCTCAGAAACTGTAACAGTCAGTGTTAAGGCGAACACAGAGCCTGCATACTTACAAGCACAGAATACTGCAATATGTGCTTAGGCTTTATGTTCACTTTAAGATTGTTGGCTGCTACATTTTATCAGCTCTTTTTAAAATAAGGTTGCTCACTAACTGCTTTCAAGCTTTCACATATGTATAATTTCCATCAGCTAGAAGTGTAAATTTGCAAGCAAAGGGAACACACGTGCATGCGCAGTCTAATGGAATCTGTATAGAAGTTAAAGCTGTCACCAGATGGCATTTTTAAGTTTTGTGCGGCCAGATATTCAGAAGCAGCATCTGAATTTTGGATGCTTCACTTTTTTTTTTTTTTGGATGCTCCCAAAACACAGCATTTGCTCCTAAATATAACTCTTGTGATATTTTGTGGATAAACCTCTAACAGCTCATTTTGCATGACTACGTACCTAGACTATAAGAGCTCTAAATTAGTAGTTGGGTAGAGACCGCTCAAAAATTCAGTCCATAATGTCAGTAAATAAACTTTTTATGAATATAATTGAGTCAGCCCTAACAGCAGCAAAAATAAGTAGGTTGCATGTTCCTTTCCTAGAGGGAAACGTTGCCAAAAATATATCACTGTCACTTTTCATCTTAGGAATAGTGTTAGCTACTGAAAAAAAGATTCACAATGAGCAATTATGTCTTCAGCTTTCATGTCATTTTACATCATTCCACTATCAGCCGTGCTCAAAAGCTTAGAGGCAACATTCTAGGTCAGTGACTTTTGCAGACAGTGTGTTTGCTGTTTGGTAATTAAATTAGATACACTTTAAATAACCAGATTCTGAAACAGACAGCCACTTACAAACACGTGACCAAATGTATCGCTGGCACTGTTGACACTGGATGAGGGAAAATTATACATGTTAGCAATCATTAACTATCACTGAGGATTATAAATTTAAGGATTATGATATTAAGAATAAGTGGATCAGCAAATCACTGCAGAGAAAAATCTTTAAGATGTAGCTAAAAGCCAGACTGAAGGACTGACCTACTTTTCATCACCAAGTTTTATTTATACATGTATAGAATTTCTTCTTGTGATTATCAAAACAACTTCTACCAAGAAAGCCCTCAACTATTTATAAAACTAAATAGAGGATGAAATACTGCAATGGGTGCTCAGCTTTTACTTTTAGTAAGGTTTTAGCCTGTATCTCGTKCAAATAGCCACTAGTGCTGTTTCAGATAAAACTTTAAACAGCAAGAGACATTAATTTTCACTTTATACAGAAATTTTTGTGGATAAATTAAGATACTAACTTTTAAGATAAGACTTAAAATTGGAATTTAAAAAACTATTTCATATCAAACATGGCTCAGGCATCTACTGTGTAAAATGTATATAGGTTTGCTATTTTTTCAAGCCTTGCATTTGGAAATGGGCATTAAAAAGTCAGAAAGATCTGCTATAAGATATGTTCTTTGTAAGAGCAGTTCTCATAGCTGTTCAAGGGACAAACAGACCTTTTAAAAAAAACCATAAACTAAGCAATTTCGAGAGGTACTGTAAAAAAAAAGCATTTGGCCTTAATCATGTGTGTTTAAGGAATGATGTTAATGGATTAAGGCATGCAAACAATAACAGAGTACAGAAAGAACACAGCTTCAAGCTGGAGTCTGGTAAGTCATGCAAGTGGTTCCACAGCAGAGGCTATTGGGGTTCCACTGTTTGGGGTGTACTTTTTTCAGGCCACCCACAAGGTTCAGCTCAGAGTTTTTGTTAGCTTAATTCCCCTACCATCTTGCCCACAATCAGCATTCAAGTGGAAGTCCTCAATTTGCGACAACCATGCAAAAAGGTCCAATTTTAAAATCCCATTTTGTCTTTTCTTCTGGAACCTGACCAATTGGCCTTTTATTTCAAGATAGACACAGACTACAAGGCATAATCAACAGTCACAGATTATTAAAATATCCTGTCCACCTAACTGCACCTGCAGACCGCTGTAAGGACACTGAAGCCAGCCCTGCAAGCTAAAGATGACACAATACAATTGTAGCATTGCCACAGTTACTTCTAAAGTACTGAGCTGGAAAATTAGCCTTAATATTTGCAGGTATTGCTTTGGCTGAAACATGTGGAAAAACTGGCTTCAAGAATGAGGAAAACTCAACTCACTGCATGTATATTTCTGACTATTATAAAACATGAGACTGAACAAGGGGTTTCTGTGTCCCTTCCTGTGCTATGGGTAGAGGTTTGCAGTGGTGTCACACTCAGCTGCCAGCAGGTGTTGCAATGGACGGCCGTGTAAAGCGTCTATTCACTCAACTCTGTCACTCCAGTTATGTGCTCTTTATGGCAAGGAGAACAGAGAAAACAAAGAGGCTGTTATGCTTTAACTTCAAAGCCTTCATACCCCCAAGCTTCAGCTCTGTACCTCAGGCAGYGCAGCCCAGAAGAGAAACAGCATAGTCTCAGGTAAAGATATTTTTCTGCTCCAATAACCTAGTCCCTGTAGTGCTTATAAAAGAGATTAAATTAAAAAAAAAAAATAATCTTGATATAGGTACAGTGATAGCAGAAGGTCATCTGATATTTGCCATTTGACTGACAAGTAAGTTTTATTCTTAAGCTTTCCAAGTTCACAGGAAGTTTTTTTTCTGAAAGGTCATAGAAGAATCCTAAGTTTATCTGTAAGTGCTGCAAGAATCAACGCATAAGAAGTTAGGAGATATTGATCTTCCCAGTTTACAGTTCCTGTTGGAGTTCTCATTCTCCAGTTGCACCAACTACTGCTTCATCAGGGCTAAGGCTTTTATGAGATCCCTAAAGCCTGTGTGCAACATTTATTCTGTTAGTCTAATTAAAGGTATTACTATGTACATAGTTACTGGATCTGTCCCCAGTGGCACTTCACATCATAACTAACAGATGTGAAATGTACTCCTACTGGGACAAGCACTAGTATCAACTCTTCTTATGCTATCCCTTTAACTATTACATCACCTCACCATTCTTTAGGATTTTTCTTTGGAGGAAAAAAATACCATTAAGATAATATTAGTTTGGGATAATTAAATTTACTACATCTTCATGGGCCCATACAAAGAAATAATCATTTTGAGATGTATTCACTTTACCATAATGTAAAATGAAATAAATAGTTATACAATGCATAAGTCAGCAGTACCAAATTTCTGATGTTTAATTGCATGGGACTGGCCAAAGACAAAATTACAACTTTAAGCATGCATTCAAAAGTTCAAAAGGCTTTAATGTTAGTCCATGAAAGATTTGGGAAAAAAATGTTAACAGTTTGTTCTTCCACTTCAAACTTTAGAGGTATTCAGACTATAGATTTGGATTAATCCACCTACGTTAGAATACGTAAGCATATATTCTTTCAGTGGGAGGGAGAGAGGTTGTGACTATACAGTTGAATTCTCTTTTCAGATCCKTACAGATGCTACATTAGAAGATCAAAGTATGTGTGTGCTTAAAACRTTAATTCAGCTGCCTACAACTAAGGCAGTTGTCTAATATCTCTAAGCTGCAGATCGTCAACTACAACATGTATGTCCGGATATACTCCTCAATCACAAGGGTTCAATAGTGTTAATGAGATATGGCCAAATACAAGAATTATATCGGCAACAAAAAAAAATTGCATAACAGTTTCCCCCTTTATTCTGTACATATATAATGTATATAGTTGTGTTTTCATCTAAAACAATTCTACTTTACCCTACGTTTTTAACAGCATATGGCATTTTGAAACTGTAAGGGAATTTGAGAAGTCACATCAAGTSCATCTCATTTCTCATGCTATGATGAAGCCTGTAATATCTTTCTGAGAACAAGTTTTTCTCTTCCTATATGGAGGAAGTTTTTATATCTTAAGACATTCCCTCAGTTTTCTTGTCTTATGTCAAAGGACTCAGACCCTACTGGTGTAGATATCTGATAATTTTCAATGATCTTTTTAGGATCTCAACATTTCTGGAAGTGGCACATCCAAGATTTTATGAAGTGATTTGGATGATGCTTTACTACTGCTAATTACAGTAGATACACTTTCCGACCATTTCCTCAATTTCCCCAACATACTTGCAGCCCCCATTTTCCCAATTTAATTCTTATTTGTAAAGCTAGTGAAGATGCTCAAATTCAACACCAGGTTCTTAGTGAAACTGTTGAATAATCCTGGATTTGGAACAGAACTTTGCATACCACTATTCAATAGCTTTTCATTTTGAGAGCAAATAACTGACAACTACCTTGAACCTTACTAATAAAGGATAAGAGTTATTGCTTCTCTGTTTTCTACAAGTCTTATTATCCCATTGTAATGGAAATCAATTTGACAGTTTGTTCCTTACAAATCCATGGTGACTCTCATTCTCCTCACACTTCAAGAGTTTTTAAAAAGCTGGACCATTTATTCCAATATTAACTCAAGGAATTTAACTTCAGCCAGCAGACCAACAATTCTGTGGCTCCTCTTACCCTGTTCCCAATTCTTAAAGATGGGAAAGATTGTTTTTCTTTCTAGCTATCATCTGTCCTCCACAAAGCTTTTAGATCTTTCCTTGGAAGCACATCTTTCAGGCATTTTTTCAGGAAAAAATTTGGGAGAGAAACTAGGAAGTTTTACAGATGATTGACACTATAAACACAGGACACTTGGCAGTAACAGAGAAAAATTACTTGAGCAGAAGTATATCAGAACTGAAGAAAACCTTGCAGACAAAAATACATGACCCAGTTTCTCACTACAGTCCATTAGCAAAATGGAACAAGTGACATTTAGTATGGTGCAAGCCTGAAGGAAGGCAGCCTTGCTGGTCTATAGGTAGCCTTGCTTTGAGACAGCACGGATGTGATTGAGTGACTTGGGCACTGTGGACACAGATGACAGTTGGATGGCAGTGGGGTTAGGTCAGGTAGGAATGGTAGAAGAAGGAGACATGATCAAGATGAAGGAAGTGTGGTACTGACAGATAACAAAAGAGCACTTCATAGACAGATTCCAGTGAGGAAAAGTTTGGAAAGGTGGTGTGAAATGAAATCTTAAAAAAAGCCATAAGAGAGAATACAGAAGCATCAGGTGGTGTCTCAGTATAGATCAAAATACAATTCAGCAAGAGGAGGTGAGACATTTTGCAGGAATGGGGAAAACAAGTCAACAAATGTATCAGAAAAAGGAGCATAGAGGGACATGCAATAGTGGCATGTAGCTGTTGTACCTCTCTCCTTGCTCAGTTCCATATTTTATAACAGCCCTTTGCAATCCTTAATCCCTTTGATAGTCTAAAAAAGATGACATACTGACATCCAGCTGGGCTCACCTCTGTGCACTTAGTGCTACAAAACTAGATATCCACCTTTTCCAGACCACCTCATTTTCCAAGTTAGCTGTCTGACTGAGCTGTCTTGCTGTGACTTTACAAGTCAGACACTGGAACAGAGTCCACTGGGAAGGCAGATTTATACTGGATCACAGACTGGCGATATCTAGCATGTCATTGGCCTTATTTCCCTACTCACAGCTAAAGAGGTCTGTCCTGCTCCCTGAATGGGATGTTATTGGTARTGTACCACATAGAAGAATCTTTGCTAGCCTCACTTTCAAATTAAGCTTTGCTATTTCTAGTATTGCAATAGGAACTGAGAATTAGAAGGATCAAAAATATAATTAAAGTTTGCTTGTATAACTACTGGGTTTTTTCCCCTGTTTGTGGGTATTTTTCAAATTGAAGCATTTAGTTGTTTTGAAGGAAAATAGTGTCTCAGAAATGCATTGTGAATTCTGGCAAATAAGTATTAGTCCTTTTGTAGCCAGACCCAGGATAAAATCCTTAAAAATTTCATTGCTCTTTTTATTTATTGAAGTGTTTTGCTCCTGGGTGGATTTTCTGAAGATGAACATCCCATTCCTGCCAGCATGCTCAGACAGTCATGCCCATGCATAGCTGCTGATTCAACATCTCACAGTGCAGTTGTCTGCACTGCCACATCAAAACAAATATCCAAATTTTTGTCCCATGATTTGGTTAATCAATATTTTCTTTCTGTTGTTTTAAGTATCTTTTTGGACTGTGACTGTAGTAATTATTGATGTTCACAAGTTAGACTTGTCTTATAGCAACTCTTTACTTTGTGATGTTTTTATATGCACAAGAGGATTGGCCTCATCCAGAAAGCATACCCTGTGAAACMCCATTGGCTTTAGACCACAAGTTGCAGCAGTACCTGGCTAAATTCTTTCATCCTCTTGACATGCTATTTTGAAGTTGCTCTGTCCTATGACATTAGAAGTCAGACTGCTGTTGCTTTCTGCTTCAAAACTTAGCAAGAACATGGGAACACATGAACAATGAAGGCATTTGTGATATTCTTGCAAGGGGCAAAAACTGTTTTCCAGGAGTTAGTTTTTCATCTCATTTTTCTTTTCTTTGAGCCAACTTTTTTTCTTCCAGATTGTTAGAGTTCATAAAAAAAAAAATCTTCTGGCTTTCAGCAAACTTATGTTCTACTTTCATCTAGAAAGGCATTAATGTGTTGAGCCAAAACCACAGTATTCACTGCTATTTGAAACAATCTGTGTAGCTCTTTTACATCCCTGTTTGCAGAGTCCCCTACAAAATTCAGTACAGTAACCACAGCACTAACCTTTCCAACTGTCCACACACATCCTCTAGGAAAACAGAGTAACATATAGCATCAKTCTGTGGAGTCTTTTATGACTGGGATCAAAATAGCTCCATCTACTAGCATGTGCTAATATTGCCTTTATCTTCTAAYCAAGTGAGATTCCAAAATTAGAATTACAGTGGCTATTTCTGCTGATCTGAAAGATTTAACATCTCTCTTTTCTCATCAAAAATTCTATCTGAAATAAAAAATGAATGCTTCCAAATCTAGTATTACCATACACAATGTAAGGAAGAGACAGTAATTTGGTATCTCAATAAATTTTTAAAAAGAATATTGAGCCAAAAAAAAAATTCCCACCAATGAGACACTGGGAAAAATTAAAATAAGGTTGTATGACAGGTTCAGTTTTTGTATCATTTGATATGAGCAGACCTGACATTCAGTGCAACTCAAGCTTAGAAATCATTCTTCTCTCAGATCACAGTCTTGAGGAACATATAACAGCAGTTAAACATGCAATAAACAAGCCAAAACATTTAGTATAACAACTGGACTTCCCTGCCCCCCTCCCAATAAAATAATGAATTAACCATAAAATACATATGCTCAGAGGAACAGGCCTTTTGTGATTTCCAGTCAAACTGCATGATCAATGTGAATCAAAACAGGCAGGGGAAAAATTGGGAGTTCAGAGTAATTTGTTTCAGTATTTTTCAAGCAAAAACATTGAACATTTTTCATCTAAAAAGTAACCTCTCTTTTAATATAGATTAAACAAATATAAAATAATTCCTAAGTTAAAACATTAATTTCAGACCATATATTTGGATTCGCCCAAAAGAAATTGATGGGAAAACTAACCCCCACCTTCTCTCATCTGGTTTGGTTTGTCCTGAAACCATTTCCCCTCTCTTCCTTTCAAATGCATTAGCTCAATCACTGAACTGAAAAAGTCCAGCTTTATTTAACATCTGTGCTTTGATGCACATATATAACTTGAAGATTGCAAAGCCTTCTGCTAAGCAGTATTTAATTATATTGCAAGGAACATCTTTAAATTTGTTAGGATTTTATTAGATGTTGTCAGGGGTCATACACCAAACTGGTAGGCTGGGGACAGAATCCATACTAATTTTCTCTGGACACCACTAAAGAGAAAATTTGGCAGTGGACAAGCCATCACTTCAGGGAACCTGCTACACAATAAATTCAGACAAAACTGAGTCACTTTCTTGSTCCCTCTACAGTCCTTCCACTCCAGAAGGCTCTACTGTCAGAAAGGGGCCCTTGCTGCCACCATGACAGTTCTAAGCCCCAGATTGCCTCTTTTTCACCCAGAGGCATGCAGTACCTCCAAAAGCACAAGAAGCGACACCGACATTAAAAGGCAGAACTATTCTCACTTCAACAAATTAAATATTGCATGGTAAAAGCTGTTTCATTGGATCCAAAGGCTACAATTGAGGAAAGGGAAGCAGATGTCTGTTTGCTTTATAAACTTTATATACAAGCACAGAAGCATGAGCAAAAAGAGATGGTGTCAATGGAGAAAGAATTTCCTGCAATGTTTCAACTTTCCCTCCTACTGAGGCATTACCAGGATCTGTATATTCATGGTGTACACACAAAAAATAGTATTTACTCATAATAGAGTCCAAGAAAAATGTGCAGAAAAGGCAATGACAACCAAAGTGTGAAGATATAATGATAAATTATGGCACTCAGTGACCCCCTATTACCACTCTTTCCCTTCCAAACATTTCCAGGCATATTGAGAAGCAAGTCTCTCTCTCCTGTATGAATCTTTGTTCAAAATCCAAGGAACCTGTTCAAACTACATAGCACCTGTTAATTGTGCTATGGATCTTTAAGATTGATGGGAGGTTGCACAGCACAAGGTGATATAAAGCAGCATTTTTATTCACTTGCAGCTTGTCCAAAATTAATTTGGTTTCTATATTTGCTATTTTTAAGAAGTTAGAAAAAGTAGGGTCCTTATGAGAGTGAGCTAAGCTTTTATCATGCACAAGAAGCAGCATAGAAACATGCCTCGCAAAGCTATTTGCAGGCAACCAGGGTTCCGCTGTGTTAGATAAAGAATGAAATCAAATGATGTGATAATGAAAGGTGGCAAATTAAGAAATATTTTGCAGGGTAATTTCAACTACCATGGTGGTCTGTGTAAGACACAGAAAACTTGCTGTTAGTTTGTTCAGTTACTTTTTGGGCTGGGATTTTCAGTGTTTTAGGAGTGAAAACTGAATGCCTGACTATCTTAGTCACCTTTGAAAAATCCAAGTAATGATAAAGCAAACAAGAAAAATCTAGATAAATGCAATCCATTGTTTTAGCTCTGAGGATCCAGTATTTGCTTTTTTTCCACCCAGGTGATTGCTCAGGTACTGCAAACCTGGCAAGATGACCTGCTTGCTTGCCGTTTTAAAGGCAAAAATTCAGTCTCATTCCAGAGCTGTTACCCTTAGTCTAAAAACGGAAACTGAAATGAGATCAGCAATACTTCTTTCATCACTGCTTCTGGAAAATGTTTTTTCCTGATGTGTAATACCCAATTCAATATTCCATCTGAATGCTTTTGATATGAAAATGCCAAAATCATAGCACATATGAGCATGGAACAGCTAAATCTGCACAGCAGAAGGCAGAAGAGAGCATGAACTGGCATCAGAAACCTGGACTGGAATTTATATCTTGGTTAATGTAACTTGCAGTTCGCTGGTTTGGGGTTTTTTTGGGGTTGTTTTTGTTTGTTTGTTTGTTTTTGGTTTTTGGGGGGGTTTTTTGGGTGGGGGGGTGGTTTGTGGTGGTTTTGTTGGGTGGTTTTTTTTAGTAGGGAGGTCAGGGTTTCTTAAGATTAAAGAGTCAATGAACATGGGATTCTAGGTACAGCTTCTATGACAAATCAAAGCACACAATGCTTCAAAAGAAAATAAAGCAAAAGCAAACTTAACTCCTGAAAATAAGATACACAAAAATYGACAGAAGTCAGACATTAGAAAATTTCCAGAACCTGGGTTGCAATGCAGAATTTATCATGCATACTTGTTGCATATTATCTCATTACAGTAGCTGTAAAGTTCTCCAAACTTACACAGAATAAGATTTTTAATCTTAGAACACTGTTTTTATTCATTGCTGAGATTTAAGAGTGGCCCCAGGTATAAGTGTGTGTGCCTGTACTGGTTTCAGCAGAGCCAACTACATCATCTGAGACTTTGCCTTTAGAGACAGAGCAAGCCAGCACCCAAACACCCTGGGCATTCAGGGAAGTTCAGGACATAAGTTTGCAGTTTAGGCCACCTTCTTTAACTTGCAAGAAAAAAAAAAAAACACACATCACTAAGGAACCACAGCAAGCGGTGACCTTATGAAAATGGAGACCGAAAGAACCTGATACAGGATGTTGCTAACTGGCATCCTTTTGCTGTATCTGTCACAGCCCCTACACAAAACAGGAAAGGGTTGTGCAGACCCATTGCTGGAAGACCTCAATTTCAGTCCATCAGTAATACCACTAGCACTTCAACACAGTTGGGCTTGCTAGCCTTCCAGTCAGCTCACAAACCGCAAGAGGTGATAAAACTGGCAGCTTGCATTCTAGAGAGAATCTCAAAGCTTTTTAACAAGACGACACACAACCTTATAACATAGATGATATTGTTACGAACTTCAAATACCTTTCAATAGGTAACAGACCTTTACCTTTCAATAGGTAACAGACCTATTGAAAAAAGAGCAAATATCAAATTCAGAATGTTAATTTTGGAAACAGAGTAATTGTGCCATATACTAGTCTTAAGCCTGTATTTTAACATTTCATTGGAGGAGAAAGATATTCCTGAATAGTCTTTCCTTACAGAAGTGGCTGAAAAACGCACATGGTAAGCAAAGTTGAAAAGAGAAAATACAGGAAAGTTTTTTTTAAGTGTCAGCTACAGCAATTTTAATGCTATGCAAGATTCAGAAAAAAGTTCAATTTTTAAGTTGAATTAATCATGCTAGGTTCAAGAGAGTATGGAAATTAAAGTCTGAAGTCTCAAAATCATACTTAATGCTACTTAAGGCTTCCTCTTAAAAAATAAATTACTACTCTTGGATAAGTCTAAGAACTACCTAAGCACAGAAAATGACCCTGTTAAAACACAGATATAATACTGATCACCCAGCTTTCAAGTATTATCTAAATACATAGTACGCTGAACTGGTTGAGTGGGAAGCCAGCTCTTTATTGAATTGCCCGCCAGGCTTCAAATGGACATCATTTAAAGTAAATCAAAGAATAAATTAGGTTAAGTCAGAGTACTGCTGATTATTATCAACCCCAGATATTAGATTATGCAACATTCCGATAAACCTTTATTCAAGAGCTCACAAGTTCCTCATCACTCATCAGGCATGCAGAGTTAGGTGCTAATTAAGAAAGTCGTCACTCACACAACAAGAGCTGTTACAACTTCCAAAAAAAAAAAAAAAGTCTTTTTAAAGAAAGAATTGTCACTTGGTATCTTTAAGCAGGGTTAAAGACAGGGCCCTATTTCTAAATCTGTATTCTCAACAGCTCTCAGAAACAGCAATTGGTACTTCATATCATATACTAGAAAACTTCACCCCTTAAAGCAATCTTTCACACATTGCTTCTACGCTTATCTATAAATATAATGAGCAATCAGCTCCCACAGTGGTGCCTTGCTGTCTGTCTAGAACTACTCTTTTGTAAAATTTTCAGACAGTGCTTTTGCCCATTAATAAACAAAGCAGTCAAGCTTGCCTCTTTTCACTAGTTTAGTCTCAGAATATCTAAGCTGCACACAAACCCATATATCTTTATGAGCAAATATTTGGCACAGAAACAAACTTTATTAAAGATCTGAATTTCAAGCTACGAATCAGAAATGGAATTTTTGTTGGCCTTTCTTTATATACATAGTACAAAGTACACCATTAATAAACAAACATATGCCCTAAATTCCCAGAGTCAGCTTTATAGGCAAAGCTGTCTTTATGAACATAATTTTAGATCTCCCTCAAAAAACACATTTGCTTAATAAAGMAAGCTGTATGGCAGACTATATTTGCACCCATGTTACCAGAATATACATATATAAATTAAAGACCACTGTAAATGCATATTCACAAGGATGCCTTGTGATACAACGCTTCATCTCATATCAGTTTATCCTATGGGGACATAGCAGTGGATGTCTTATTTCTCTTGAGCTTGTCCATCCTCGTTCTAAATCCAATATCTGCTTTAAATTGTTTTGAATCTAATCCACTAGGGGTTAAGAAAACTCTTGGGAAGAGGCCTTTCTAGTTTTAACCATTGGCRCTCTTACCATGGCACCAGGAACATGGGGGGCATATTAAATAGTTACAATGCCAGATACGGACACAATGCCTCTTGAGTCAGAAGCTGGGACCAGCTACAGGAAAATGTTAATGGGCAAAGACAAAGTCTCTGGATTCAAGCAGGGCAGACATTCAATGCAGCCTTCCTCTTCTTGCAGATGCATTTAGGAGAGGCACCACCTGTTTCCCCAGATGTTCATACACTCCTTTAGAAGCTAACTAATCAACAGCTAATCAACCCCAATTGTGTTATGAGAATTTTACAATTAATGGATACTCCACATGGAAAACAACCCCCAAACTTACTGTATTTCATCCATCCACAGTAGTCCCATGAATTTGTAAAAATTACAATTGCATCCATGCTTAAAAGAAATTATCCTGATGAAGCCTGGAAGAAGCCAAATTGAAGTAAAGCTGTTGAAACTTTTTCAGGGAAGCTATGCTTTATGTAAGTTATTGTACAACTTGGCCTTCTTTTTTCCAAAGAGGTTTCTCAACACCAAAAAGGCAGTGCACTCTTGGCTTTACAGGGACTACAGTTACTATTATACACTATTCTAGCCACACAGCCTCAATTCAGTGACATCATTCAGGTTACATAGCTGCCCATTTTCTTTGTTCCTGCTATTAAAGGCAAACTAAGTGTGTGATATAATGAAATGAAAGCTGTGGCACATTACTAATGTAAGCAGAAATACCTAAAGAAAATAGAAAAATGAAAAATCAGCTAAACAAATCTTAGATGCATATGCTTAAGTTTACTACAAGTACTTCCATTAAAGCATCACTTAGGTCAAAGTTTGAGGATATTTTGTAGCTTAGGAATCTATACCAGTATTTCTGCCCTGTATAATGAAGTAAGCAACTTAAAAAACAGGTATCTCAAGAGCCAGCTGATATATGGGTACTTGCAGTTCATACACATTTGCTAGCTTGTGTTTGCGATCATCTGAACTGATTTAAATATATTGCTTTCCTTTGTGGCAAACAACAATATGAAATATTTAATTGGTATTTGGTTTAGGATATTTTTGTATGTGTTGATACATTGGTTCAACTTCCTGGCTAAATTTTTTTGACCATCCTTTACTATAAGGGGCTGGAACACTGAGACAAACTGAATGCATACCATTTTATCTACACAGACTTTCATACGTTTGTGTTTAGTTTCTAGTTGAAGGGAAACTCACAGTAGTTATGGAAGAAACACAGCCCRTTCTGTCCCAAAAGCAAGCTTTCACAAATACAGAAATACTCAAGTTACATATTTGATTTTTTTTATCCCTGTCCCCTCTTTTTCCAGAGCCCTCTTCTGTCCCTCTTCAGRTGCTGAGTCCTGTTCTTTTCCTTTAATTTCTCTTAAGTAGGAAACAAATTTATTTGGTTTTACACTTGAGTCAGACTTTTAAAGCCATCACTGCCAAACTGGGCTCAACACCAAATACAAGAAGTAGATTCCCATGAACAAAAATTTTCTTCAAGCTCTATATTAAAGACCCACAGATTTAACACACACAGRCTATTTGTCTTGCATATTACATGGAATAAGGCTTTTTTGTAACCTCCATTTCATATACTGTTTATTATTTGTTCCATAGCATACACACAACATTTGATGGCTGAGAGCATAAATTATTGCAGTATTCTCAGAATCAAAGTTCACTGCCTATCTCTGTTAACTAATATGTTGCTTTTGCTTCTCTAATTTATATAACAATCTTTTTATGACTGAATTCTTCTTTCAATAAAAAGTGATCTTCCTAGAAAAATAACAAGGAGTGGATAAACACCACCTTATTTAAGTTTTTGATTATTTGCAAGACTAGATTCTCAAACTTTGTTTTATGTTGACCTTAGTCTTGGTGTATAAGAATACCAGAGACAGAATTTAACTCCACAAAATGGAATAAACTTGCTTCCCCCTCTCCCCCCATCCTTAATCCAAGCAACTGCCAATAACCAATTTAAGGTGCAGCTCCGATAGAATGCGAATGCAAGCTATGCATTTACTTTACATTTCTTCGTCCATGCTGCAGAGGTAAATGATAAAAATTTTGGAATCCAAGTAGAACTTCTGGTCCTACTGGTAAGGAAAGAAAAACAAAAGGAAAATCTTCCTAGTACCAAGAAAGACAAATTGTATATACAATTGGACTGTCAACATCACACATCTTCCAGAAGGAAAGCCAGGCCACTGAAGATTTCTCCTCCTTAAAAAGCATTAAGCACCTTCAGCTACTTTTCAGAGGCCAATTTGGTACAGGAAGAAAATCTTACCCAAGCTCATGATATGTGACACCACCAGAAAAACAAATCCTTGCGAGACAACCAGTGATAGCAAGAGCACATACAAGAGATAAGGGCACTATTCAAACTTCCCTCATGAATATTTGTTAGGAATCACATCACCCTGCAATTAGAGCACAACTTCATCAAAACCTTTCCCTAGTTTCCATATACATACCATTTAAGGGCCCAAGCCTCCTCTCTGCATCACAGCACGCATGCATAGCCACAGCGTCCTCAAGCTACAAGGGCAGCAGAGTGAAACAAAGAGCCTGGGAACAACAGAGCAGAGACTACATTTACACAGGGAAGTTTTCACAAACATATACAACTGCAGCAAGAGCAAGCTTACCCCAAATGTGAAGCAAGAGCCTTTAAAAATCTTAGACCCCAAGTCACCTCCAGAAGAGAAGGAAACCTTCCCTTCCCCTTGCTCCCACCACCCACACAGCTACTCCAACAGCGGGTCAAGGCTGTAAGGGGTGTTAACAGAAACAACGCACCTGAGTACATCAGCTCCCTCCTGAGGTGCTGCCTGAGCACCTTCCCCCAAGGGTTTGCTGCTGCCTGGAGACTGGCCCCATATAGCTTCTGCCGAGGGGAAGGGGCTGGGCCCAGGTGCGGCCCCTCAGGGCCCAGGTGTGGCTCATCAGCCTGGGCGGGGGGTGCCCTCGGGGCCGCTGTGCCCTGGTGCAAACCTTTGCTGAAGCTGCTTCTCCAGCTTCCTCGCGTGGGAGATAAGGGCTGGAGGGAGTTACTCTGTGACCTGTGAGCTACAGCACAGGGTGACAAAGCTGCAAACAGGGGCGGGCGGGTGTGCTGGTGGGTGCTGGCGGGGCCTCAGGGAGCCCTCGCCCTTGGCGGCAGGGAGTGCCTCAACGTGGGGCTGAGGGTGTGGGTTTGGGTGAGGGTTGGTGCTCTGAAATGCCCCCCCAGCCTGGAGCCATCAGGGCAGCGGGCAGTTGGGGTACGCTGTGCGAGGCCTTCCTCCCCACAGCGGCGGCAGGGAGACGCTCCTGTCAGCGCCTGGCCGGAGGGCGGTTGTGAGGGGGAAATGCAGAGAGTGGAATTCGGCCCTTTGCCTGAGGTGCCTAAACGTGAACTGCCTGCAGGGACCAGCTGAGCCCCCAGGCTCCTAAGCGTCAGCCAGCTGGGAGGGGGAGATGTCCCCAACAGGYCTCGGGAGAAGCTGCTTGCTCTGCCAGCCTCGGGGACGGGTCTGTGCGCGTCACCCAACTGGGGACACGTCACCGAAGGGGGGCTCTGCCTCTGCGGGCTTGCTTACTCTTCAGAGCCTGAGTAAAACAGACATCGGCAATGTTTCTGCCCATGATTGACCGCAAGGGTTTTGATTTTTTTAAAGGCAATTACAAAACCCAGTGTCTTCCATACCGCCAATTGTTTAAATGCCGTATCACCACTTGCCCTCCTCCTGCAACTTCTGCTGGTTTCACCACCCTCCAGCTAGCTGTTATGTAGTGGTCAGCTCAGGCTAGCTAATGAGTATGCACTTTCACAAAGGGACTTCACTTCTCATATTAAACAGCAAAAAAATAAATCGCACAGTAGTCTAGGGTACAGTGAGTTGTTAAAAGCTTTCAGAGCACTTTTTGATGCATGCAAAGAATTTCAACTCCTAAAGTCATGCCTACGGGCTTTTTTTTTAGTGTGGTGTGATCAATCTTTGGAGTTGCACCAATTCTTAATTAAGTACGTAAAGAATCTGCTTTGCCTGGCAGCTCTGTCCTACTGTGACTTTAAAAAGTACCAATTCAAAATTTTTTGAGCACTGCAAAGAATTCAGAAYGTTTCTGCTTCTAATACTCAGCATCTGTCTAGAAAACATATCAATCATATTATCACAAACAGCTGTTACATTAGACTTTTAATCAGCCATGATTTTCAAAAGAGACAAAGAATGTTGGAAGGGATGATGGAAAGTTATTGCAGAGAATGCCCTACTAGAGAACTCCAAAATCCAATTTTAGGGAGACAGAACTTTACTAAGCACTGTAAAAAATCTTCATGTACAACATATTATATTACAGACAGTATAGCTATTTGATATAAATAGAAATAAAATACTCTGACAGAATGCACGTAGAAGCAAAAGTGTAAAAGGTCCTCTGGGAAGGTATTTTGTTATTAAATATAAAAGGTATGTATCACTAGCTTGCACAGATTGCAAAGAATAAAGTTGTTGCCCAGCAGTCCATTTTCTCTTCAAGTTCCATAAATCCCATTAATGAGGGGTTATGAARCCTTATTGGAGATACAACATATCCCTTTGCTTAGAAAATGTTGATGTCCAAAAATGACCAGTTTCTCCTCTCAGTAATGTTAGTGTAAAACTGCATTACTGTGTTGGATTCAGGAGACATTACAGGGTAGCTCCTGACTCATTTTTAATAGAACATGCCAACCTGAAATAGTAATATGACTACTCCATGTTATACATCTGCCATAAAAACACAAGACTGAAGAAAAGAAAGGCTACTTCTATAATTGCTTTGTTTTTAAAACAATCCCAAACTCCTGACATTCAACTATTATAAATAGCTTCATAAAGTACTAGAAGGGATATATCATACAATCTCTTTAAAATACTTTTGAGTCCAGAGCCTTAGGGCGTCCTGAACACATCCACTCTGGGAACATCAGGCATGGTGTTTGCTCCACAGTCAGCCTCCATAAGCTTTTCTAGTCTTTGACTTGATCCTGACTCATCTCCTGACCCCTGCCTGACTTAAATGTTACCTGCTGACCCCTTTTTGCCCAGGAACGGTGTCTGGGTGTCCTGCCAGCCCTCTCTGACTACCTGTGCCTGCAGCAGAGGTTGGTGTTGCAAAGGCTGGTGCAGCTACTCGGGAGCTGTCATCTCTGTGTGAGGGATAAATCCTGGAGCTAAGGTCCTAGGGCAAATAGTCAACAGACATAACACCGATCAGCAAGTGATATAAACTTCCTGGCAACAACCAAAAGCTTTAACTTTTGTCTAGGGCCATGTACTTTTGCTTTCCTTACTCATAGGCAGGTGAGGGTTCTCCTTCATTTTGAGCTGCCCAGGCTGCTTGAAAGGGCACACTGCAGCCATTACTCTGCCTGCCTTTTGCCTGCTTTTCCAGCTGGTTATTCTAGCTGTGCCCAACAGCAGTTCAAGCTCAAAATACCATGAATAGCAAAGCCATTTGGTTTGAGAAAACTTCTGTGAGATGGGCAGGGCAGACACAGCATAAAACTGTGTCCTAGGGCAGAAAATAAGGTTATTCTGTCACACCATGATTTATGCATACATCTAAAAGAATAGCCATGGGATCATGAGGTTCTGCGAGCCTGACACGGACACCAGAAACAGTCACTCATGACAAGTGTTATCTAGAAAGTATATTAGAGGAAAGATTAGGACCCAGAAGTTCTCTACTGTCTATCTAGCTGAGACAACATTAGCAAGTTCTTTTTATTTAAGTGGTCAGAGACACACAGTGGATTGTAATTTCATTTCTGATGCTATCCTTTCCCCAGAAACCACAGATACAGATTCCAAGTATTGCTCCAATACCTACTGAAACTTATTGCACATTGCAAGCCATCACGTGAAGGACAGGTGGAAAACACATGGGAATGAATGTTCCCTTGTCCTTCAGAGCTTTTTCACACAGGTCCTAAATAACATGCATTTCCAAAGTGTTCCCAGACACAGTTTTAATTAACACTATAAATCAGATTCATAAATCAGTAAAACTTCTAGAATTACATAAGTGTGGAGTACAGAATGATTGTACAAAAAGAAAAACAAACAAACTAAAAAAACAAAAAAAACCCACCAGCATTCAAGCCTGATTAACATGGCACTACATTACCTGATCTGCCTGGCTSGCCAGAGTTCTGGTACCAGCACCAGTGATTTACAGAGTGTTTTCTGGAAAAAGCACTCCAGACRTTTCAGATGTGATCTGGGGACCTTCCATTTTCGAGGTCTGAGTGTCACCATTTTCACTGGCCTCGATGCCCTGCTTTGTGACTGGGTCAGCACTTTATAATTTTCAGTGAAAATACTTCTTTAATCTGCAAGAAAATGTTTTTCAAAAATCATAGAATCATAGAATAGTTTGGGTTGGAAGGGCCCTTTTAAGGTCATCTAGTCCAACCCCCCTGCCGTGGGCAGGGATATCTTCAACTAGATCAGGTTGCTCAGAGCCCCGTCCAGCCTGACCTTGAATGTTTCCAGGGATGGGGCATGAATCAGTAGCGCGAATCTCGTATCTTTAGRTGCCATAGGTGCAGCTGGGAGTGAGGCTGCCTGTTGAAAAGTAGTAGCCAAACTGAGCGCTGTTTTAACCTTTTCATAATAAACATTGCCAATAGTAAGTCAACAGGTAAAATATACATCCTTGAACCCTGTCTTGATGTTTGGCATCAAAAGTTCTACCTTTTCTCTCCAACCCGTACTTAAAATTCAGAGAGAACTTCCAGGTGAAAAAAATGAGAAGGAAAAAAAACCTCAAACATGAAACAAATGAATGTTTTACTAGGAAGATACCTAAATTTGTTAAAAATGCACAGAGATATAGTTTCCTTTATGTCATGYGCCTAAATGTTCTACCACTGCAGATCATTGGCCACTAACTGAAAGGAGCAGAGTAGTAAAGTTGACAAAAATTCTTCAAAGTCGTGCTTAATACCCCCTCGTATTCTGCAAAGYGGCCCCAGTGAAATAAAAAAGTAATTTTCTCAGGCATTGACYAATCACATTCAGGAAAGAAAATCCTATCATCTCTTTGGTTCCATTACAGTAAGAAACTGATCCATAAATGAAAAACAATGTAGCACTCAGAAAAGAAAAAYAATAGGAGAGTGTGTGCATTTTTTCCCAGTGCAATTAACATTATTCTGAAATATATCAAACGAAAAGCAAATACAGGAAAATAGGAATTGCCATACCAAACCAGATCCAAGATCCACTGTCCAAGACCAAAAGCTTGACATGGAAAGCAAGAAAATCCTCCACTAGGAAAGTATGAGATGATCTTTCCACTCTCTCCATTCCTGGTTCTTTTTCTTGAATCAAATCACTTGATTTGAACCCCATCATGTCTGGAAGTTGTTTATGTTTTTCCTGCTAATGGGCATTACTTTGCACGTGTATCCCAACTGACCTTCACTTCTGCTTATAGTCCCCTGTTCCTCTTGACACTTAAGTCTCCATATTCAGCAAGAAATTAGAAATGCTTTTTTAGCTGTTAGTACTCACTAATAGTCATCTTGGAAATTTGTTACACCTGGGTTGCCAACACTATGAAACACATGTCTCTGACAGCCTCTTAATTTAGGTGTGTTCTTAAGACAAGCATGTTCCAACAGCTCTTTCACTCTCCACAGTTCCTGCCTGCCCACATTAATGATAGGAATCAGCACTCCTGTTAACATGTCTCCCCATTACTGTTGCTTCTCATAAAAATGTTTGGGTTTTTCTTTTTTTTTTTTTTTTTTTTTTAAACACAGAATGTGTACAGCACATTTTTGCACAGAAAAAGGGGGACATTATCTGCTACTTTCTGAGCTACCTAAATCTTATCTTGTATTTCTCCAGAGATTCCCGGTTGAGATCTTCAGTCCTGGATTTTTATTCCATTAACTGAATTGAAACAGACATGTAAACTTAATGGATAGCTCTGAAAGTCCTAATTCCTATTCTGTACTCACTCTGCCAAACTACTGCCGCATCTAGCCCTGAGTACTTTATAATACAGCAGCAGCTGCGTGGCATATATAGCTATACAGAAATCTCACCTATGAAACACAGACTTTGTTGTAGGATCAAGATATAACTGTACAATGTAAAGGATATGGGCAGGGATTAGCCTGCCAGAGCAACTCCTCTTTACTGATCCCATCAGTTATAGGTATGTGTATGTAAAACACTTTCTCTTACTCACATTTATGTCCTGCTTCCTCTTTGATTCCCATAAAAACAAGCCACATACCAGTATTTTTTTTTCTAAAATGCTTGTTTGTTCCCCATTACTGAAGATAAACTTCAYAGTCTTTCAATGCTTCTTTATTCACAACAACGTAACACTATTTCAAAGTATTATATTCCTCACTTTCCAAATAGCCTTTGTGTCTTAATTACCAGAGTGACTTGCCCAAAATCACGCAGGAAGACCAGGGCAGAAGAAGGAGCTAAGCCTCCATCAGTGTTCCCTGGTGGGTATACATCTCTCCAGGTTAGTCTTCTTTCCTCGAAGCTGGAGTTACAGTGCCTGGCGATAATGGCTCTGATCCAGGAGAACCCCATTAGATGAAAGGCTCACATTACCTGGAAAGGTCTTAACATCAGATTATGTTCCCAAATCCCKTTCTCCTGGAAGCTAATGCATGTGAGTTTATATGCTTAGCTATTACTTAGCTCTTTAGACTTCAGAAATAAAATACAGACATACTCTTTGCCAAACATTTATTTAAAGGATTGTACYAAAGTAAGATCTAATTATTATAGATTAGTGAGTGTATGGATCAATCTTAGAGATCTCTACTTTGATACTTTAATACATATCTATGTCTTCCTACTTTTATTTCCATTCTTAATATCCTCTTATTCACTATTCTTGATACGTGCATGAGATGGGAAAGGGAACTGCTTTACTACAACTTAACATTTTTTGCTGAATTCATAGAGAATGGCTTTTCAAGCAAGCATACTCAGACTCTTGCTTCTCTTGAAGCTATACCAAAAAGGAAAAGCATAGGAACAAAACTACTTGTTTTAGATACAGCCTTGCGCATATGTCTTTGAGACAGCTGATCTAATAAACAGTGTGATCTGGCACCCATTTAAGCCAGTACAAGTTTCTCAGCACTGCCAGCACTGCCGTATTGATCCAAATAAACTCACTCAGGTACCAGGCACTATAGCTGCTCTGTCTTTGCAGTCTGCCGAGGCAAATCTGTCCTGCCTCTCAGCCAGGCTAATTAATTCTGATGAGACTGCTGGAATACCATTGCTACGCTGCGTCTGATTCATGGCTCCAAGCTCACTGCTTCAGCATTAGCTGAGGAGCTCCTACGCTGCACGCCGCTGTGCGGTGCCTTCAGATCCCCGCATTTCAGTGAACATACACTCTACATAGACTTTTAATAACATTCAAGCATTTGACAGGTTTGCCCTAGTTATATGAGAGATAAAAAGAAACTGCAAACCAATGTGTGACTCGTCACTTCCATTTTCCTCTCGAAGAGTTAATTTCAGGTACATCCAGGAGGCCATGAAAGGTTTGGCACCTAATACCATGTTCTCCTCATTCAAGGCAACAAAGGTCAAATAAGACTCTGCTTTATTTATGCAGAAAAAGCAAAGTCTATTTGCTTTAGTAATACGTTTTTGTTAGTGTTTTAATTTGGGGGTAAATGTTGGTGAAATTTAATGCTCATAAAAATGAGACATTAATGCTGGCCAGAGCAAGGTTTGGTGCAAGCGGACCCTGTGTAAACTCCCACGCATGTCTCTGTCAATGCACCTCAGTCAGGAGTGGCAGTGAAACATGGCTGCTGTCCCAGTACTGGACCTCTGCTGAGGGGAGAGTGCCAAATCTGCTGAAAAGCTCAATGGTTTGCTTGATTGCAAATAGGTTTCAAGCCCACCAGAACAGCACATTTAATTACACTTCCCTGTTGTTTAACTCTGACACTGTAACAGGTACTTGTGTGTCCTCCAACTATGCTCATGTAATTGGYCCCATCCAAAAATAAACCATGAGGTGGCAGAAGTTGTATCTGTGATGATGGTTTGGGGGATTTTTTTAATTACATGACAATTTTTAATCTACTGGACTGAGTCTTGGTATAACAGAAGCCACTTCTAAGACCAAATTCATGTTGCCTCTTGCTTTGATCATTCACACACACACACACACCAAAAAACCCCAAGAAACAACGGACGCAGAGGAAGAGAGCATTAGAAAAAGAAACAGGTGTAAGACTCTGAAAAACAGTATAACCGGGTCAATAGGAATTTCCCACTTGCTGTTCAAATTGCGTGCCTGTTTGCCAAGGAATCAAGGCTAACCACATAGAGTTTCCTCACTATATACTGCTGGCAGGCATCTTATCACTGAACCAAATTAGCAGGAAAGCATATTCTTAGATTGCCATTGGCTGAGGACCAATTTAACAGTGGGCTCCAGGTAAAACTTAAAACAGATTATTATTTGTACCGTTTTTTTCTTAAAGAAGCAGAATGTGAAAGTTAATACTGAGTCCACCACAAATGTACCCTGTGCTGTTCTCCACTTACAGGGCAGCAGAATCCTGAAACTGAATTGTTTCAAGGCACAGTAGTGTGCCAAATGCACATTTTTATGTAGACTACCTCTGTTTTCCCCTTGTTTTTGGGGAGAAGAAAGAGCTTATTACAGGAGGGAGACTTTCTGTGTAGAGGCAATATTTGTAAGCGTCAGTATCTCTGGTGCTGAAGGGCAAAAAAAAAATATATTGAATATAATCTATTAATACTCACTTCTCTTATTTAAGCCCCAACTTACTGCACAGCAAATTCACTGGAAATAATCCCACTAATTTCAGTTGATATAGGACAGAGTCCTTGCTCAGAAGAATGGTGTGATCATATTGACATCACTGGACACTTCTAAGCAACATTGCAAAAGCAGTGTGCCATGGAACTGCTTTCCCCATGCTCATAATGTGCTTTGTGGAGTAAAAACCCACACTGGGAAAACTCGGGGAAGGCTATAACTCAGGGAATTGCTTAAGCATTATCCTATTGGGTCAAAAATTTTGTTTTTCAAGAGAATGTGAAATGCATTGGGCTTAAAAAGCTCTTGGCTTATATAACAGATGCCAAAGGGCAGTCTATTCATTAGCCAAAACATAAAAGTAAAAAGGCTGCTCCAAGGCCTTGAGGCAGCACAGTTTCTTCAGCTGCRCTTCATAACAGCTGCCCTCCAAAGTCTGGTTAACGTCATCAGAAATGCTCTTTAACAGAGGACTGAGACACACTTACTGTCACAGCATCCCCTCTTTGGACAGAAAAAGACATCCTCAGTTTCCAGAGCCTTYCTTTCCAGTGCTGAGCTCTGACACGCTGGGTTCATCCTTTACCTCAAAGTAATCACAGCGGGAAAATTTGCTCTTTTCTTCTTTAATATAACCTTCTGCTCTCCTTAGTCGTTGATAAACAGTGGATGCTCAGATATTTGTTATAACATGTACTGCTGGCCCTGCATAGTTCAGTCCTCTCTGAGGAAGCTGCCTTGATGATTTGAGGATCAGGGGCAGCCTTACAGAATACGTATGCTTCGGTTTTACAGGGCAACAAGCAGGGAACCAATACGAGGGAGCAAAGGGAGTGAACGTGTTCCTTCCTATCACGTGATTTTGTTAATTTGCCATAGAAATTATTAGTACGCACTGCAATTTTTCCCTTAAATGATGCTATAAAATTATATAATTGGCTAAAAAAAAATTCTTCCTCACTAAATCTGGTGTGCCCTTTTCTGGTCTAGAAGTCCAGCAGAACAGCTGGACATCTGCATTTATTTCTTGCATACAGCCCACTTCCCCGCCGCGGAGGCATATCCCGTTCTCGCTTCTGGGCTGGGTTACCTTCTAACAGCCCTTTATATGTGATCTCGGCCTCTGAACCACTTCAGAGGAGCCATCGGCACACAGTTGTAGCTGTTCAGAGCAGTTACCATCACACGGTCACTCGTTTGTGTTTGTGATGTCTCTCAGCCAAGAGCGTCAGGTTGCAGGGGAAAGCACTGGCTGGGATGTCTACTGCAGATCAAGCTCTTGCCAAGGAAACCTGAATAAACCTTATAAAAATATTCTCTCCTTCCTATTTATCTTAGATTTTTGAAGTTATAACTATTTAATTTATCAAACTTGATGTATTGAACTATTTACCTTGGATGCTGTTGTACTTGATGGTTTTGAGCAAAGAAATGACTAATTCATAATGACAGTTGGATGAAAAAAATTGCAGCACCAGGAATTAAACTAAACAAACTCTTGATTTATTTATATTTTCAGCTACAAGCAAAAGCTTGAAGTTAAGTAATAGAGTGCTAGATGCAATTTAAAAAAATGTAATGCAGAAAGGAACCAAAGCAAAAGAAAATTCCATAAATACAAAGAAAAACATACCCACCTGCTCCATCCAAACACTTTGGAGAAGAAAAGGGAAGAGAGATTGAAATGGCTATTGAATAACATTCATTTGATGACTCCTGAGCATTTCTTTATAAAAAGAGCATGTGAGTGTGGGGCCATCTCATTTCAAGCTGCCTTACTCCTTCCCCAACGGTGCCTCCTGCTAGAAGCGTCCTGTCATGCAGCTAGCACCACTGCTGGCTTCAAGCCTGCTCTGTTTTGGCTTAATGAAGCTCCTCACCATGAAGAGGAGCCTGCAGGAAGGCTATGGAGTCCATGCACCAAAGACGACATTTGCAAGTACAAAAAACCTAGTCAATGGGCCCCAATATTCTTGAAGCCAATCTACATTTATTTGGTCCATTTGTATGTACGTCAAGGGGTTTAATTTGCAGAGCACTGGTATTGCCCTAACCGTGAAACAGACTTTTCCCATATGAATACGACCGAGACCACCGGTTCACACATGTTGTCAGTTCGTAATCGTGCGTGTCACCTACATATTAAACTAAGACAATGGCCTAGGCTTCAAGGTCTTTAAAACTCAAAATGGCTGAGACCAAAAAATTACTGTAGCCAAAACTTAACCACCTGTTTGTACTGTAGCCTTTCATGAGTTGTGATGTTTTCTGGATACATACATCTATTGGGACAAGGAACCTTTTCCTCCTTGTTTGGGCATAAGTGAGAAAAAAGGAGGAGTAAGTGGTATCCCAACTCTCTCATTTGTTAAAAACAAAATGAGAGAGATAGCGCTCTCAGAAAACAACAGCAATTATACAACACATTATATAGCTTTGTCCTTCAACAAGAGACAAGGAAATGAGATGTGGTGCTTGTTAATACATTTCTGTGCAGCAGTGCACAGTTCATGACTTCAAGGAGTAATGAATTAGGAATTCAAAATTTGCAAGCTTGAAACGGTGACTCCCACAAAACACTATCAGAAAACTGTTCCTGAAAGATGRATGTGTTGAGAGCAAGATACCTGGTTTGTGGCTATTTCTTTCCTATCTTGTCTAAGATGAACTTTCAAAATAGAACCTCAGCTGACCAGATGACGGGAGGATTCACTTAGGATGCAGAAGATGCAGATGTAGCTCACAGAGTAGAAGTGGACCTTGAATGAAAATATATATGAGCATTCTATCTGTGCTTTTCTCTCACCTCTGTATGTTTAAATTCTGCACATTTCATCATAAACTAATACTTTTTATCAATAAAGTTGCAAGTTTTATTCCAAATATTCTGTTGGCACTTAGCCTGTGGCATTGATTTTACAAGGGTCAATGGTTTTCTTATCATCTAAACGTATAAGACCTAAAATATCAGCAGTCTTCAGAAATGATAAAGCAGAGCCCATGGAATCATGCACCGTGATACAACAGCTCGGCTGCTGAGATGCCACGCTGACATCTCCTACCTCACCAACCCGGTATGAGGTCTTCACGAATAAATATGTCACAGAGTTCAACAGATGCCGTGCTATGACAAGTAATCAACCCCTGCAATGTCTAGCCAGGTGGCACAGGCACTTTACACAGCCAGCAACTCCAAAGTGGAGTCCAAGACCGTGAGAAAAGAAGACRTAAGAGAAACTTGTATCTTGACTCAGGCCAGGAAACGAGAGGCATTAAGGTAAGGCGCCCTGCCTCGACTTGCTGTGCAGGTCTGCCTGCACCTGGCCATGCTCCTGGCTGAGCCTGACTCGCCGCCGTGACTCCTTGGCCTCAGACCTGCTGCATCGCTTTGCGCTTGCCTGGGGAGCAGTGGACCCCTGCCTGGCGCTGGTTACCGTCACCAGACCTGCTCCGCTCACCTTCTTTGGGCACTGCGGGACTGTGCCCATGTGGGTGCCGTCCCTCCCCTGCCCGCCTTGTCTCACCCTCGAGCTGGGCTCCGTTTCCCTGGCAGGGCAGCTGGCTCTTCCTGGCACCCCGGGTGGGGGAAAGGGGCAGGGAGGGTGGGGTTGGGGACTGGGAGGGGAGAGGAAGGCTGTTGCAGAAAACGGACAGCTCTTCAAGTCAATGAAATGCTGAATATCCCAAATAAGGAGAAAACCGAGAAAGTTGGTATAAATATTGAAAAAAAGAAGAGGTCACCGTTCAGTAACTAAAGTAAGAGCTGCAAAAGGAAAAGGCAGAGACTGCGACTAATTGGACTGTGGGGACGAGAGCAGGGCTGTCTGCCGGGGGGAGCTGCRAGCCCTGCCCTCCCTGCGCCGCCACAAAAAGAGTCTTCCCACTGTGACTGGAGCGGGGCAAGGTGTTATTTGATAGTGGAAATGCCTCACTCTTGTTGGAAGGAGACGTAACTCTTTATGGGATAATTTATTAATGCCATTTAAGAAATTGAATTCCTGTTCCGTAAGAATTTTATTTATGCTAAATCAATACATGAAGTCAGAATTTCATTTTATGGCTGAATAGAAATTATCTTAAGAAAGCAGCATAGAAAAAGGAAACACTTAATGATACTGAACTGTTCTTGTCTTGAAATGGTTTCAATGGCATAATGATATAATAATATATTTAAATATTTCAGAAAAGAGCAGAAGTAAAAGTACACTGCTAAACTTAGAAAAAGATATTGTTATTCTCAAAATGACATATTAATATCAGTAAAATAAGATGAAAATAATTATTATTTCTTTCTTAAAAAAATAAAATCAAAATTGACACTTCTTGCTAAATGTCTGCATTTGGCAAGAATTCCGTCTTCCAGTGGTAACTTTCTATTGTCATTTTTTTACCATTTTTCTCTGCAGTTGWAGAACATGCACATTGACTTCTATTGCAACACCAGGAGAGATGACAAATAATTTTTTAGTAGCCAGTGATGCAAGCACTGATTTAGTCTGTGACAACATGAGCGCTCTGTATGCATGCAGTCTCCTGATCTCATCTGTATTTTATTTTTTGCAAATTCAGTTTTGAAAACCACTCTTATAAAGCCCATCAGCCACACAATCCAATATTGTTTCAGTGCTGCATTGCCCCCCACAAAAGTTAGCACAGGCCTACCACGTCATCCCTGTTTCTCCTATTTTTCTTTTTTTAAGCTGAGCAGCTGCCAAGTCCACAAGTCATCGATTTCTGGTTGGGAATGTAATCTCACATTTAAGCCTATGAATGACACACGTGCACGCACGCACGCACACAGACACTCTCTCACTCTGAACTAGTGCTTGCTCTTGGAGAGACACAATCTGCAGTGCTGTATAAACAAACGTCATCTTCGTTACCTCAAATGGCTCCACGTTACTGAAATGGAGCAAGCTGAATGCATTGCAGGAGCCCTCTGAAGAGAGCAAAAGGCATTTGAAGAGTTTCAGCACAGCCTGGCGGGTAAGCTCTGAAAATACAGCAGGTCCACCCCAAGGACTCTGGAGTYTTGATGTGTGCGAGCTCTGGGTCTCAGCTAACTGCCACGCAACGTCAGCCTATCGTGAGGTTTCATCTCCAAAACCAAAAATTTGATACCGAGTGCTAAAATTGGTCCAAGGTAAACTTCCTTTTTATTGTTTCCTCTGCGTGTTAGACAGTTACACTTATGACTACATTAGTACTGCTGGCCACGGTGGTGTGCAGCTGTGGGATTCAAGAGACAACCCAGCTGTAAATAGTTATATGCCTATTCCTCTGCAAAAGGTTTATTATGTTAATTTCAAAAATTCAGTAATATTGTGCATTGCTGATGCTGACAATCCTGAGTCTGAGGACATAACTATTTAATAAAACCCTGTTTTTCACTAAGGTTAAAACAATGAGACTAATATTTCACAATAACTTGTACTAAGTATAATTCCTAAATAATTATTTTTTGTCCCTAGAARGGAGATCTTTTAGTATAAACTTGCATAGTACTTTTGTAGTCATTGTCTTCCTTTCGTTTGCATTGAAAAGATTGACTTATAAAGCTTTTTTATAAAACTTTATTTCTACATTGCTGTACCTTTAAAATTGTTGGATTCTGTTCTTCTTCAGAAGACTTACGTTTTTTCTGATGTAGAGCTGATGCATATAGAAACGTGCTGTACTCTGTAAGTGAAACTTTCCTTTTCTTCTATTTCAGTTTTCCCTAGTCTAAAACACAGCACGCTGGGTCTTGGCAAAACAGTTGCTTTATGTATGGAAAAATAGCTGTGATACAGCTGTGTAGAGCCCTTGGGGAATTTCTGATATTCTTTTAGAGGCAATCTGGAGAATGCACAATGTCAGAAAACCTGGGCCTTTACAAAAGCAAGATGCCTTGTCGAAGAGATGAGCATTGCTACTGAAGAGTTTCTCTGAGGGATGTTAAATAAAGTATATAATTTCCAGYTTAATGAGACCCCTGTCTTGAGCCGCTATTCTTTCTTACTTTCTTTGCCATCTCACACAAGCAAATGGCCCGTGATGTCAGTAGTGATGTTGTAGCTCTTAGCTTCAACACTGCCACGTGTCACAGACTCGCTCCCCAGCTCTGCTTGTGCCTCTCATACAAGATTTAACTTAGGTTTCCTGTTTTGCAGCAAAGCTTGAAACCCACTGCTTGCCTCACTCCTCGGGCAAACCTCCCCCCACAGTGATGTCCTGACGGCAGCAGCCAGAGGTGGGGCAGGGGCAGGTGGGGACCCTCCTGGCCTGGTCCAGCCCCTCGGTCTCCTGTGTGTGGCCGCCAGCTCCTTCCTAGCAGATCAGTTTAGAGCAAGGGGAAGAAAGTGCTCCCTTCCCCGGCRGGGAGCGAGCTCGCTGCCGCCGGGGCTGCGGGCCCTGACGGCATCAGCCGGCTCAGAAGTGGAGGGGGGGAGTTGGTGGCCACCGGCTGCGTGTGTGGGTGGGAAAAGGAGCAGGCACAAACGTAGCCCGCGAGAGCCCAAATGCAGCAGCGGAAGCTGGGGCGCGGGAAAGCAACAGGGATTTTGTCATCTCCTTGAACGGCATTCCTGACCGCCACGGCTCCGTGCGCTGGCTGTTTTTTGTGTTGTATAACATTTATCTCAAGAAGCACAACATGGCTGATATTCATGATGTACAGACTCTGAAAAATACAACTACCTTGTTCATTACAGAGCACAAGAAACATACAAAAATCTAAACAAAAGCAAACACACAGTTCACTCCCCGCTGCAGTTACCTGACCGAGCAGAATCTTGTGGAGACTGGGATCCTTCCTTTCCCCCATCTTTGGGATCCTTCCTCTCCCTCATCTTCCCACACCAGACTCCGCTAACACAGCACTGTCACTTCTCCACACCCACTTTTCTATCAGCTTCTACCCAGCAAATTGTGGGAGAAATCCAGTCCCTTTGGTCACATAAGCCCTTGTTTACCCTCGTTTGTTGCTCAAAGTCCTCTCCCAGCTGATCTGTTCCTTAGTTATTTTTATCCTGGACTTCAGATTATAAACCGCTTTTGAACAACATCTTAGCTTGAGGCAGTGGTTAGCAGTCTTTGTGCAGCTTAGCTCTACTTGACAAAATCAACGGTTTTCATCTTACTTCGCATGGTTGTTTCTCAGCTTTTGGGCTATACCAGGTCTCCAGCCTGCTACGATGTTGTTCTTGCTCTAACAAAGCCAGAGCAGTCTCCTAGCACAGCTTATTAAGCCTGGGCTTTGTGCCTCACCTGTAATATGCTTCACTGTGTTCCTGGGAGACATAAAATTAAGCCTACAAATGAATAAGCCAAATGACTATGGAGCATCCAGCATAATGACCTTCTTCTACAAGCTCTGTGTCACCACCTCGTGGATTTTTGAAATTCAAGTGACAAGAGAGAAGGCAAAGCACCATCCCTGGCACATGCATAGAGGGTTCCTAGAAGCAATCAGAACTTCTAAGCTGTGCTAAAACAGGCTCCCTCAAATGTTACACTGGGATTTTATGAGATTTAATTGTACAAAGTGTTATTTACTTTGAAAATAATTAAAAGCCAAGAGCTCAGTTTATCCTCTTGTGACTATAACGAACTTTACTTCAAAAGTGGTTTACCCTAGGCATATAAGAGCAGTTTTAATGTAAGGCTCTGTTTCTCTGATTAGGCTAATAATGAAGACATGCATGAGGCAAAATTTAACATAGTTCTGGACTTTTCCTTCAAAATACATGCACAAATCAAGTGGCATGCATTTTTTGAAATAATATGCAGTCAAAAGAACATTGAAATCATTCTAGAAAACAATTTAAGCAAAAAAAGTCCTCCAGAATTTTTACAGCCCAGGTGCTGCAGGAGCTTAAAAAAAGCTGCAGAACCATTTTTCAAGGAATTGAAGTGTATGAGTGCCCTCAGATTTATACAAAATGAAAATTTGGGCCTAATGTTTGATTTGGGAAACATTTTCAGTTATTCCTAAAAGTGTGACTAGTCTCTGTCTCCACACTCTTAGAACAGGTAGCTGCACTGAACTCTTAATTTTACTACCTGAACTAGCTAGAGGGGCTTTACAGTGGCCAAATCTTAGAAGAAGGAAAAGAAACTAATTGTTCTCTGTCATCCAATGAGCACCATTGAGTCAATCTGCATCCAAGGCTCTCTATCCTTTTGATCTTCAAAGGTGTACTAAATTTGCAATTTTGACATGTCCCCCTAAAAATAGCCAACAGACTTTGGGCCTACAATTTTTTTAGATTATCTTCACATTTAGTCTCAAGAGCTTTTTCTCCACAGGTGACCCCCTCAGCTTTGTTAGTTCATCACCTCACACAACTTCAGCCGAAAAGGCAGTTCAGCTGACAGCCAAGGGGAATGCCGCTGCCTCTGTGATGGTTGCTGCCACTTATTCAAGCAAGACTGCCAGGAAGCGCTTGTCTGAGCTGATAATTGTGAATGAAATATTTGATCTAGAGTAACAGCAAAATTAAATTAATGTTTTAACCAAGTGTGACTGTACATGTTGTTTACATGGCTCTCTAAGTRTTTTCAATTATGTTTTGTAAAGAGAGATTAGGAACATGCAGTGATAAACTAGGAATGCTAAATCTGTTGAGTGACTGTTCCTTTAATGACTTCAAGCAAGAGAAAAATGAAGTTTCCTTCCTCTGTAATGAGAGAATCATGACACTTACCTGGGTTCACACACAGTTTTATAAGAATTAAATGGTGTGTTTTCCTGCTGAAATTTGTAATTTTTATCCATATATGGGATAGCACAAGATTTTGTGCACTTAGAAAAAAATGATAAGTTTAGAGAGTCCAATAGAAGAAAATAATTTCCACCTTGTCAACTATTAATTATCTTTTTTATTTGTTCTAAAAATGGTAGGCTAAAATCCAGCAAGAAATAGTAAAAATATCACAACTGTAACATACAAAACCTCATAATGAAAAAAAAAACCAACAACCTGTACCATTTAAAATCTACAAGGTTTGGAGGAAAAGCTTCTAAGTATTTTCCAATTCTGAAAACAGGCCAGATGCATTCATGGAAGCAGTCTCTACATTATAGTAAGCATAAGAAATAGATATGCAAGCATGCAGTGTTTTAAGCTCTAAGAGTAAACAGAATGTGCTTTCTGTCAGAATCGTTGCAATCATTCAAATGCCAATCTCCAAACTCTTCTTTGAGTCTAATATTGAAATCTCAGATTAATATATATGGAGCAACAAGGACATCTTGAGGCAAGTTAGAAAAATGCAAAAATTTCTGTTCCACGTTGATATGGGAGGACTTATAGATTCTCCGTAAGTCTGAATTCCTTGGAAATGGCACATGATGTAAATGATAAGCTCTTAAAGCTATTTGAGAAAGTCCCACAAGTTCCACAGAGTATTATTAAAGCAGTGCTTGGTGAGCATTCCTGAAATGCTACAATATATGCTTACCAGTCAGGTTAATTTACTTACTAATTGTTTTGAAGGCAGACCTGTTTTTGCAACACACTAATCTTGTGGTTCTGAGTTGCTTTTGCCTTGTTTCAGAAGTCAAAAAATTTCCTTTCCACTGCTCACTGTACATATGTTTAAGAGAAAAAGTATAAAAATAGTGAAAAGGTTTCTGAAGAAGTATTAAATGCAAATCTACACAAAAATTAAACTTTCACAGTTCTTTGTCACTCTCTACAAATTTCAAGTATTCCTTTAAATTTGTGCCTTTGAAAAACTGATATAACAGTAAACATTTTCCAAAAAAAAGGTGGGAAGAGGAAGAAATCTTATACTTCTTATTTGTTTAAGATTTTTTTGCACATGAAAAAGCACTTTTTTTTTTAATATATCCTCTAAGTTAGAACTGGAGTTGTGGGGCCGTTTGTAGAGCTTTCTGTTCCCTTAGTGCTATCCGCAGCCTTGGAATCATCACGTACTTCAGAAGGCTCATTTTCCTCTGGCATTGATGAGGTAAGATCAACAGTGATCAAATCAGTTTCCTGATCTGTTTTTTCTACTTCACTGCAAAATTCAACTTTATCTTCCTGCTGGCTGTTCTTCTTTATTTGTCCATTCTGTGCAGGGTAGGTACTGGCAATGGTGTCATACAGAAATTGGTAATGTTCCTTAAATATAAAGAGAAGAAGCCAGTATGAATGGAATGCTCAGAACCCAAGAAAAAACCCATTCTTTCTTTGTCTTCTTAAATTTTAGAAATGTAACATGTAGTTGAACATGCAAAACCGCATATGAAGCAGCTTCCACAGTTTTTGGCATACAGAATGTTGCTTCTATGGTTTATTCTGATTTCACGTGTACGTAATGTCTCTGTAACTGCCTGCGTCAGACGTTCCAAGTTGAGTCACTCAGTACCCTCTTGGTTCACAAAGTCCCCAAAATATGTTTTTTAAAGTATCTAAGTTGTAAACAACACATATTGTAAGGAGTCTAGGAAAGTCATCTAGTAACCCACCCCAATCAATGACACCTAGGTTTGGGTTGTTAGTAAATGCACAGTGTATGCCACAAAGACAAATTCCTCTGGAGTGATTTAAACAAAACAAGTCGATGGCTGCTAGCCTGTGAAATAGGGTTAACCTCCTAACTCTGCAGAAGTTAAGGGACACTGTGCATGTACAACCCTGAAGCAACTGCAGAAACATCGATTTATGCAATTTGTAATTTTATAATATGCACCCTTCCACAAAGGTGTTCTAGAATTACAACTCTGGACATCTCACAGACTCCTTCATTCTTATTARTAACGGACAATTCCCAAGTAGTGGTGAGTGGCTGTGAACGCCCTGATTAGAATTAGTGTTCCCTATGCAGAAATGATGCGTAAGGTTACGAGGATATTAGTGACCGTGATAAGTAATCCCATAACTTTCTCTGGTAATTCATAAGATTTACTTACAAAGGTGGAGACCACTCCCAGCCTGGTGCGACGAAGAGCTTTTACTACTTGGAAAACATCTATTACTTCTTCTATTTCTGCACTTTCCAAGAGGGTCATTAAAGCACAAAATACACCAGTCTGCTGTGATCCATCACTAGAAGATGATGTAAAATGTACATGTAAATTTAAAATGTAAAATCTGACTAAATGTTAGATTTATTTCAAAGTCTCCATAATTAATTACGTTTCCAAAACATTTTTTTCTGGACTGAAATTGTTACAATTAAGAATATCTGTAGGACACACAGAGGACATAGTTTAGCTAGAGGCTACCTGGATCTCATGTGGCCACATGGGTAAGACAGGGGTGAGAGAGAAATTAGAAGCTTCAGACTTACAGTCTCAACAACTGTTAGCAGGATTATCCTCTGTTTTAGATAGTATGCAAGGCTATTCCTAGAAATGGTGCTAAAAAAGTGGGCTTATGTACTGGAACGAGAGATGGACCTAAAAGCTCTGCTGGATCCTCATTAGTAGTATACTATAACAGCACTCTGACCTAGCATTTCTTCTCCTACTCAATAAGTACCAGGCAAGAGCAGCTAGCTCTGACCACCTACTCCACACCCATGCTTGCCAAAGAGAAGTGTGCTCGCTTTTCAGCACTACAATCAAAAAGGTCAAGCTTGAGCAATTCAAGGAATCTTCTAGGGAGAGCTGAGTCTCCAGACACATGGAAAGGCTTGTGGGAAAAGGTAGGCATCCCAGAATTGTGGTTGCTACATATATCCAGAACTTAGAGCTAGGTTAAGGTATGTGCTGAATTCAGACCCACCGGCAGTGGATGACGAGTGGGACGCTGCGGGTACTCCTGTTGTCCTCAGTGACTGGTCTGGCTGGGACTTTTTGTTTAAGGTTGAGAATCATGCTGACTAAATCTTTGGGGTTTTCTGGAACATCCAAGCCACTCCAGTTGTGATACTGATACTGATACACCTTCTGTGTATCTTTTGTCTGAAAAACAGCAGTGGAGATGTAGTCAGGTTAAAATAAAGATTCACGTAGTACATCTATTGCAGCTGATTTACAAAAGAAAAATTATATTCCTGAGGAACTGCATGGTGATGTGAGGTCTACCTCATGAGTATGAGGTAGGTAGACATCCAAGCTTTGCTCAAAGTACAAAAGGCAGCTGACCTCCTGAGATTCCACTACCACCATCTCAGCAATTCCCTAGATGGGAAATTTGAGCTACTTTATAGCATTTATCATGATCAGCTGCYGGTTTGGAAGAGAAAAATATTTCCATTTCTTAGAGCAGGAGGTAGGTGCAGTGGGAACTGTCCCTTCTCTTTCTTTAGGCTGTTTATAACAGGGAAACAAATTGAAAGCTTCCTTTTGGAATTTGCAAAGAAACTTTTACCTTCAAATGTGTAACATCAAATGCACGTATGGTATAGCTAGGACAAGAGGTGACATCTGTCATTTGAACTTCTACGCCGTCATACGTTTGTTTTCCTTCTCCCCAGTACTGTGCACAGAGTTCCTAAAATGGATAAAAGTACAAGTCAGTGCTTACCATGCAAACCTCCTTTTATTTTATCTTCCATATGCACTTACAGAATGTATTGACTTAAAAGTAGTAGGAGTGTCATTATATTTTAAAATATAGCATCATACACTCTTTCCCTCAAAAATTAATTAGAAAGTAAGTGAAGAAGGTAAATAATAGAACAAATTATATTGGAAATCCAAATTCCTCATCCTATGAAACACACTTAAGGGGGAATGAGAGAGCGCAGTGCAGTGTTTTCTTTGCATATAGAGGACCATTAATGTGTCAGTGTGAAGATGATGCCCTCACCTGATCTCCTTCTTTCAGCTCTGTCAGCATAACAATGACTTTGACTTTTCTTTGGAAGACCATTTGCCAGAAGTCAGASACAGTTTCCTGCAGTGGTCCCTGTGTTGCAATCATGGCTTTTGGACCCCAGTAGCCCTATAAAAGAATTTTTAAATATTTTTTTCTTAMATTCATTTGAAATGTGATTGTCAAGTAACAGAACTCATTGTCATTTAAAGAATACCTAGTGAAATAAACCAATGAACCCTTTTGCTTATAGGGAAAATACGCCTATCACAGTAGGCAATGGTCTTACAGGAATTCTACAAGCCAAATGTCATTAAACAGTATCACTTCCAGATTGACAACAAGGTATACTCATGCTGCAGTGCGTGAGACCTCACCCTGCCATTTTCTGAAAAACATATTTTTAAGGGCTAAAACATTTAATTCTACACAGCTGTTTAATTTGACGACTAAGACATTGAGTTTATACCACACAAAGTTGGTGCACCAGTCAGTTCACACTAAGCTACCCAAAAGTAAAAATACATTTACTCTGACTAGATATACTAACTGTGCAGCATTTTAAAGGATTCAGATAAATCAAATTCAGATAAAGGATTTTTAAAGGATTCAGATAAATTAAAATAAATCGAATAGCTAGTAATTCCATTAAAATCAGTTACTTCATTAGTGACCAATAACTGCTCTCCTTCTTTTGGAGGTATATATGACACCAAAACCCTACTAGTGAAAACCAGTTTTCACTAGTAGGATTTCGTATATGTGAATAACTATACTCACATTTCACTAACAGGGAAAATATTAATATGGATCAACTTGTACATAGGCAGATGCCCACTAATAGAAATACATGTTATCATGAGGCCAGTCTGAAAGCTAGTGGTTTTAAACATAACACACACACATGCAAAAAAAAAAAAAAAGTGTTTCTATGTTTAGTCTCACTATTTGAGATTGCACAGTCTAAGACCGTGTAAGGGAAAAAGGTTCATCTTAATACTGCAGCAAAATGCAGAACATTTTGATGATTAAAACTATAAATGGATTTGCCAATCGACTGTCAGATCTTTCTCCCTTATTCAGGTAAATCTTACTCTATTTGTAAAGCCAATAAGAGAATAAGAGCTCAAGCTAGAATATAGTTTTAGCTGAAAGCTTGTGAAATACTTATAGTGGATCCCCTAAGTACATACAGTTATGAAGGAAGCATTGATGTATTTGCTTGATTCCTCACAGTCGCTGTCCTCATCTGAGGAATCATCTGAATCATGTTCACCCTCCTTACCGCATTCGTCTTCGTGCCTGATCGGCACTCGGTTAAAGTCATCTGCATGGGACAAAGTGTCACTGTCACGCCACACTGCTGCTCAGGTATAGGATTAGAGGGGGACTGTCCCCACATGTGCAGGGGGGGAAGTAGATAGAAAAAGGCTAGTCTTTTCACAACAGACTGCAGAACAAAGGCCACTTCATTTGAAATAAAYACTCCCAATAACTCATATTTTTAAATACTCATCTCTTCTTTTTTAAAACACTATGAGAAGTTTCTAATTTTACAATGTTAAGAAAATTAACCAATCAAATACATCTCTGCAAGGTAATTTACTGTCCTGATTTTTTCAAAATTTAGTAGGTTTTCTTACAGAAGATAAAATAAGGGAAGGTTCGTGGAAAATACTTACATGGAATTATGTTGGCATTCCTATTTTTGCTTTTATTTTCCTCACGGTTCCCAGTGTTCTGCGTCCGCCACCCCTTATAGGAAGGTAATCTCTAAAGAAAGAGGATGTTTGGTATTATGCTTGATTAAAATGGTTCCTGGGATCATTGTCCCCTCTGGAYGCTCACATGCAGTCTTCACCTCCCAGTGCCTCACTTCTTACTTTAATTCTTTAAACTTTGGTCACTGGACTATGGTTTTAAAATGTCTGCTATACCATGTACAACGGCACAGGAAATCATGCACACAGAAACAAGTAATCATTCTGTGCTCCCCATCTTTGCTAAAAATATGAACATGAAAAGCAGGAATAAAATTTCATTAATTTACAGCTTTTTTCAGGAAGGTAAAGAAACTGTTTCTGTGCCAGAGAGATAAAATAGGACAAGTGATCTATTATGTATGATACCTCTATCTCATTACTATTGTGCAAGGCACTTTCTAATGTAAATGGTAGGTAAGGGCACTAGAGTGCAATGCTTATTTACCTGAAACTCTGCCTCCAGCAGAGAAGGATCACTCGGAGGATCTTTTCTTTTCAAATTGTTAAGATAGGAATGCAGTTCTGAGAGACTGACCTCTGTTTCTCCATACTGATTGTATTCCACCAGGGCTTGATGGATAAGGATGTACTGTGACTGGCGTTTCCCATTTAAAGGGTTTAAAAACGAAGTTATTAAACAGTAAAAAAAAAAAAAAAAAATCATATCACTTTTTAAAACCGTTATAAGAAACTATTACTCCCATGATGTCATTAGTGTTAATAATATTAAACATAACGTTAAAAAGGCATTAAATATAAGTATTAAAAATCAGAGTGGCTTCCAAATTAGACATTTTGGAGTACATTTAGTGATGAAAAGTATTGTGCAAATAAATGTAATGTCACTGAAGAAATATGCAATTGAGATTTGAAAGATCTGCAAAATGCTTAAATAAGTTAAAAACATGAATAGCATCAGTCTGTTACTTTTGTTGTATTCTCAACTCAACTGAAAAGCCCACCGAGACAGACAGTTTTTAGAACTTCAAAATTAAGTTTGACTATGCAAGCTCAATTTTGCATTTGTGAATTGTATGCCAAAAGCTGGATTATCAAATCTAAAATGTTATTCTCGGCTTCTTTTTTTAAAGCCTAAACTTACAGAGTTGAAGTTTTGAAAGCTGAAGAACCATGCTGGAATTTTTTCTCTCTCTTAATATTTTTCAGAGCTATATTTTCTATGAACAACTTCAACTGAACTGTAGCAGTACCCTAGACTGAACAGCACACTTCTGAGAAATACTGATGAWGCCCTAGCAAAGGAGTGTTCTAAGTGACAGGAGTTTTAGCAAGATACCTCTACTTGAACCATGAGGCACCGCTGCCGACGCAGCTTCACAACATAGCCATAAACATCCACTCTGCCTTCTGCATCCAGCCCCTCCAGCATGGCATCAATTCCTATATATGTCCCGGTGCGCCCAACACCGGCACTGCAAAGCAGAAAGGGATTTGATTATCGAGAGGGAATGGCATCTCCCAGTCCCACTCTGAGGGAAGCAGTCAGTGAGAGGGCAAAAGTGAAAATGTGTAACAACAGGATATGAAGCAACTGAAAACAGTTCTTGCTGTAAATTAATTGGCAACACAAACAACGATGAGTTTGTGTTTTAAATATCTTTTAATAAAAGTAAGGCCAGTATTGCCAAATGTGGTGCTTATAGCCAGAGTAGCCTGGTATTTATCTGGCTGCTTTCCAAAAGTCCAAAAGTCTGTGTATCCTCAGATTTTATTGACCTGAATATCCTTCAGAAAACAGGCCTTTTTATGCATCTTTGGCTGCCTCACTCTCAAGTAATCAAGTCAAAAAATTTGGGATCAGCCAAATACCTTTGCCAGCTTCCTTCTCTGAATAGCTTCACTTCATGTTCATTTAACGTTAACATAATTTTTGAAAAATTATATATATTTACCTGCAATGAACCACTATTGGGCCACTAAAAAAGTTGCTGAGAGCATTAATTCTGCGTCGAAGTTTGAGAAGGAGATGTGGATCCTCAGGGACTCCGTGGTCTGGCCAGCTTGTGAACTGAATATGAGTGACATCTCTTCCAGCTGTCCTTTCTCTTCCCTAGACAAAGTGAAGTGTGTTTTTTTAAAATAAATATATATGTATATACACACAAAGCCAAAGTCAAGTGCAGATATACAAAGCAGAAGAAAAATAAGGGCAACAGTCATCAAATATTGAAACAGAATTTTCAAACAGTGTGCTGTAATGTTGTAATCCCAAAGGTCTCCCAGGTTATGACATTTTTCATATTCAATTTTAATTAAAAAATAACCATGAATTAGGAATACACAATGACTCCAACAGAGGACAAGCATGAGGTTCAAAGTGTTGCTAAAAGTACTTTTTTCTCAGGTTAGCCTATGATCCAGAGTATAATATGTCTCCCCACTCTATTAATAAACAACTTGGCCAGTGTATAGCTCTGCTTACTTCAAGGAGTACAGGTTGGTAATTTTCCTATGTCTCCTAGAAGTAGCCTGCTGAGGCTACAACAGATTTAAGAAAAAAAATAAAAACAACAAACAACTTTAAACTGTAACTCAGACTTCTACTGTTCAGAAATAGATACAAGAAAACCTATGATTTTTAATGAGACTGACTCTCTTAAGTCACTTTATTAAAGCTTAAAGCATGTCAAATCTTGAGTCCTACTTTCATATGTTGCTTCTAAATTAAAAGAGAGGACATACATTTTGATAACAATGATTATAAAMCAAAATGAGAAAGACATCTCCATGGCATTCTTTTACTGGCCAAGATTTAGTATGGCTATATGGGCATTTCCCCAGTAACTGACCCTCAAATTCTTACTCAGCATTGAATTATCCAGTTGTGGCACAGTAATTTATACAGTTATTTGCCATTGGTTCAGTAATTATACATCACTATTCCATCAGAACTCCACTTTCTCACCAGGGACCACTCTTAAATCCCACAACCAATATCAGTTTTATCTGTATTAATATGATGTCAGCTGAACAGAGAGCAGACGGCTCTAAAATTATCAGTCCTCAACCTGCAGCAATCTCTCATTCCTAATGTCAGATTGTTCTAGTCACAGAGCGATATATTTGTTAAATAGTTAATTCTTAACATCCTGGTATTCTCACTGTCTTCACACTAAATTACAACTTTCTTTTAATCAGACCACTTCCTCAGTAAATTTTAATGCAACATGAGACAGCAGAATAGGAATTTCCAGCTGTAATCATGGATCAAGATGGGTGGAGTCTGTTGCTTGCCTATTTTGCTGAAGATCTGTCAGTAGATTTACTCTATGAGTCTTAATGCTTTTAGCTATGACTTACGCTCCATTTACCCTCACTGAAATATTTTCACAAAGGGCCTGAGAGGAGCATTTAGCTTTAGATGGCAAATTTTGTTCTCAGTTACGCACAGAGAAACTAATGTGATTTCAGATGTATAAAAGAGAGCAGTTAACCAGCCTTAATGATTCTACACATAGCCAAATGGTAATTTTAAAATAGTTATGTTTATAAATGCACTTGAGATTACCAGAATTTGTAATTGTCCCACTGTACAATTATCACGAGGGTAGAAAATGGTGCTCTATGAGTCCCATTGATTTTACTTGTAGAAGGCTTTGCTGAGGTACACACAAACCAGTAAAATTTCTGTGTTAAATAACTAAGGAAACCACAGTGTATTAATTTTTCCATACTTAACAGYGTATTAACAGTTTCCTCTTAAATGTAGATTCCAGAGTACTAAGGAAAATACATTTTTAAGCTGGGAAATATATATCTAACTCTAACTTGTAAGGAATGACACCTACATCTAAGAAGTTTTCTCTTAAACTATATGTTGCTTAGGGAAAAACAGCAGAGCATCTTCCATTGATGGCTGACGCTTCTCCTCTTAACAGGATCTCTCAACAATACCTACAGACTCCAAATAGACACTCCAATTCCAGTCAGTCTTACACTTTTGAATCAACTTACGTTTGCGATGTGTAGTTTCTGAATGACATAGTCTGGACACGTTTTACTTTCATTGATCTTCACAATGATGTCCCCATATGTTGCAGAGCCATTTTCCATTGATGGCCAGTACTGGGCACATTTGTTCTATGAAGACATGAAGTTAGGTGAGCAGCAGGACAGCAAAATGGCAGAGAGGTGAGAGCTAGAAGAAAGTCTGATTTAAAATAGACAGCAACTCAGTATAGTTTTTCCAACTTCTCACAGATCTTGTCCTTTCCTGAAAAGGACATCCTGCTGAGGATGTCAATGCTAAATAATTCCAAATATCCAACAATTCAGGTCTCTGACCTGAAATTTATGTCCATGGAATTTAACTTGGACCATAACGTGAGGAAAAAATCCTGTACACTAGTTGAAAAAGTGAACAGCTACCGTTGCTGTTGCCTGAAGGCTGTAGAAAAGTTTGCAGCTACTTCTGTGGCTTCTTTTTCAGTCTTCAGTGAGGGACGTTACTCCTGCCTGCCTATAAAATCAACTTGGGGATGCTGTAAATCTGCATGCTGCCAACATTTTCATCTTTAAAAGGAATTAAAACAGGAGTTCCCCTTCCTCCTGCTGTACTTGGAATAAGGAACAAAAGCAAGCCAGAAGCATCCAACCTTCCGGTTAAAGGAAGGGCAAAGACAACGGATAAAAAAAGTATTCTGTCTAGGATTTACTGAGGGCTTTGCCAGGATATCAGAAGATAATAGACAGGAGAAAAATACAAACCATACCTTTTATGACAGGTCTGTGAGGAGCTAGAGTTCTACCTCGAGCCCTTTTCTGTATTTATTAGCTGTAATTTGGGAGCTCGCCCTCTGCTACTTACAGCTGTGACTAAAGTGACATTTTCTGATAAGACTGGTAATTCCATAAGGCAACACTGTTTTGGCATGCTTTTCAACACAGGCTCTGCCACAACAAGAGAACAGCAAAGAATGAAAACAAAGGACTAAGAAGAAAATGTAATTCACCACAGTACGGCAACGCTTTCTCTTTTCAGACAAAAGGAAGGTGGAAAGATGGATGGATGGAAGGATGGATGGGTGGATAGATGGATATTTCTCACCCTCTTTCCTTCCTCACAGCGAGTCACCATGACAATAATTGTTGCCTTCTGTTCCCAGATCATTCTCCAGAAATCATCTGTGGTTTCATCCTTGGGGCCTAGCAGGAGATATTTTAAGGGAGTTTTTCAAAGAGTGCATCTACATGAAAAAACACTTGCCTTCTTGACATGCTTAGCCATGCAGTCTGAAAAGCTAACCAGAGATGATGCAAATAACAGCCACACACTTGATTTCATTATGACTGCTCCCATTAGGCTACAACATTTTAAAAGTCTCATAAATATCTTTAGTGCATAGCTGCGAAATCTGAAAACTTTTGGTGTAAAATTATACATCATGAGAAATCTGCCTTTGAAGTACACTTTATTCATCTTCACAAAATTCCCTAAGCAAAATATCATTGGCAACTTTTTCATATTAAATTTCAAAATGTCGGATTTTCAGTTTTTCTTTAAATTTACTAATGCTTTTTTACTACTCTCTAACAAAACATGGGTGAATAAAGAAAGCATATTCTTTTAAGGTTAAAAATTACCTTGTGCAGCAATGTATTTTCTTGGTTCTTTGAAGCCCTATAAAAAGTACAATGTTACCAACTTGTAGAAAGAAAGCATGAACAATTAAAGTTTGCAACTTTAAAAATAAAGTCAATATGCAACAGTCCAATAATACCAAATATATTACAAAGATGGAAAGAACTCAAATGGAAAACCTCAAAAGTGTTTGACGCATGATTAGTACAGACTACAGATTTTCTTCAATAGTGCCTAAGACTTTTTAAATAGAAGTCACTCACATCAATATAACTTGCATTGATATAGTCTGATCCTGGCTCTCCTGGGATCTCTGAGAGCTCAACACGGTTATGATCATCTGTTTAAATAATTTAAAACAAAATAATTATTTTACCTCAAGGTATTGAGAAAACAAATATTTATAAAACATGCAAAAACGGTAACAAATACTCACATGGAAGGATATCAATGTAACGATTTTTGTTCTGATTATGGCTTTTTTTGGCCTCCTTTATTGAAAATTTAGTGAAAACTCTAGGAATACTCTGTAAAATACAATGTTTCTTTTATTAGGTAAGCATATATTTAAAATAGCTTCTAGTTACAGTCAAATGCATATGGAAGAAATTTGGTACTACTGAGTCTGGAAGATAACATTCTGTTTCATACGGTACTATTTCATATATTTCTTATATCTAAAATAAACAAATTTCTTTTCCCTTAATATAAATAATATATATCTCCACAATTATATGTTATTTATATCCCCATGGCTATGCAGTAAGGGAGAGTATTAAAAATATGCATTAAAAGGTATGCATATTTTTAATGCATGAGAAGTATTTAGACTGTGTATTTTACACTTCTGCTGAAAAACACCTTCAGGAAAAAAAAAGTACCATCATCTTATAATGAGGAGAGCTTGGTAGCAAAATTAACTGAAGCCTATTCTACCTTAGATGAGAATTGACTCAATTTTCTAGATTCTTATTTTTTTATTTATTTATAACCAGTGCATATACTTCAAGCATGCTCTTGAACAGAATTCTTCCAACCACCTGGCTACAAATCTGTGGTATATTTTGAGCCGATGACAAACCTGAAATTCATCCAAGAAAAGTCTTCCTTCATCAGCAATCTTCCTCTTGTACGTGTCCAGCAATTGCTCCGAAGGTATTGGCTCTATGTTCAGAAGTTGTCTGTCATCATCTTTAACTGTGTAAATACGTTGAACATTATCGTTGAAAATGTAAATTACATTTCAGTAAACATGATTCTCGAGTTGTCAGATAAATTAATAAAAGGACAAACCTCTTTATTTTAACTAAGCATATTTATTTTTCAACAAAATGGTGTTGCCTGAGCCAGCTGTGAGCAAACAGGCCCTGGGAACACCAGAACTTGGTCAGCCTGCCGCCTGGCTAGAGACACCTGGGGAGGACGCCACGTGCCGGGACCTTGCATTAACAGCGCTTTTGTACAAAGTGGCGATCGTCACATTCAGGTCACAGCAACAGCCCCAACGCCCATGGGTTACATGGCCTTGCCCTCTACTTCAATTCTGATCATTTGTCGTCAGGGGTGAAATGGATTACTGTGCAAACAACCTACCAATGTAACAACATGTGTTGCCTACTTTTCCAAATTTTCTCCAACTTATGCTCTGAGTTGCTGTAATCCGTAATATCATCTTTATTGATAAAGTAATGATTGAACAAGTTTTAACAACTCTAACTAGACATTTATTCATTTTTCATTTACATTGAAAAGATGGGGTTTTTTAACAACCGTGTGTCTAAGCAAATAGATTTGAATATCAACACAGTATGGCTTCCCATTTAATGTAGTTAATTCCTGTGGGCTTGAATGTCATAAATTATTTTTTTCTTGAAGCTTGCTGGTATTGACTGATTCTGTCTTTCTTCATAGGTTTTGAAATCTTGTGCAAAAAGTTGCACACAATGTTCCGTTTCAGTCTTTGGGATTTGAAAGCCTTCAAAATTTTGCAGTAAAAACCAACTGGCTTATATTTAAATTCTTACTCTGAAAAAGGTGCACAGGAAAGGGAAATTCTGATTGAAGCTGCATTTGATCCTGGATTTACTCTCAGGGTTAAACGTATCACAATCATTGTCTGGGATAACAAAATTGGGTTTGTAATTAAATAATAAATAAGAGTTTTTCAAACACTGATAAACTTTCAGTTCATTTAAGTATAAATACTTCTGCTATGTATTTACTGAATACATAGTATATAAAGATACTCACCTGTGACAAGGTTCACGCCTTCAGAAGAATTGCTGTAAGAAGCAAAAGCATCTGTAAAAGCTTTGACTAGTAAGACATATATGATAATGAGTTACCTAAAAGCACTTTTGTATGTGAGCACCAAGACTGCTCATAACCAGCGACCGCATTGCAAGCTCTGTGAAACAAGGGTGCCACAACTGGGACTTGCAGGCCCTATGCAGAGGTTGTTGGGATCCTTGTCTTCCTACTCTGAGCGCTAYTGAGGAGGAGAAACAAGGGGACCACATCAAACAGCTTTACTGCTTGCATGATTTTGTCCATATCACCTGCAGCAAATGTCTTTAATTTCTTCACTGGAGTGACTGCTCACACCATCTTTGTTTCTCTTGCTAAATAAGTGACAAAAAACTAACACATACATAAAATATAATGAAATTAAGTTTAAATGCTAAGTAGCCAAGAACAATCCAGACYCTCTGGAGCTGTACAAGCAAAAATTAGTGTGCTTCCCTAAGCACAAAAGTTCACATCTGAGCAAGAGCAGCTCCCTGTCCCCCTAAGGGGAAGAGTGGGGGGGGAAGGGGTTGGAAGAGATGAGTCCCCAAGTTCTGCTGTTGCCGGGGGGCTGAGAGGTTTCTGAAGAAATTGTCCTAACCCCTCTGTCTCTACCAGCAGCAAATGCCGCCTCACACATTGCACCACCTCCCTTCACAGCAATAGCAGCAGTCAGCCTGGCTTTCCAGGGCTCTGTCACAGTCGTCAGGGAAGGCAATGACCATTCTTCTATTGCCATCCACTCTCCTACAGAACTGCCACATCACCTAGAGATGACTATAATAAAAAAAGCCTCCCTGAGATGTTGTTTTGGGTGAATAAGCATTTGAAAGGGTTCCAAGAAAGCGTGTATTATTTTCATTACTTTTAACTTAAATCAGGAAGGAAAGGTTTTCCAGATATTTGTGAATATTTTTTCACAAAACTAGTGACAAAACATTTTGTTCTAGCAGGTGAGTTCTTCTGTGCCCTGAGAAAGGGTATAGCAGAGAGATTTTAAATTTATTTCATTGTATTTGCATTGCCAGACAAACCAACAAAAATCGAGTTTCTTTTGAAAGGATTAAAAGGTAAAAGGATGTCTTTTCCCAGTATTAATGAAATATCAAACTTGTAACATTTTTGCACTGCCCATTGGGAAATCTTGTGGAAAAACAGAAAGCCCCCCCCGGCCCCTGCTTATATAAGAGAGGGAGAGAAACATGAAGCTTACCTAAGTTTTTTTTTATGAAGATCATAGATTTTGTACAGAACCAGTAGTAAAGCAATTGATGTCACAACGATCAAGAATGCCAAGAATATAATCAGGGCTTTAGAATTATCTAACAACAGAAAAAGAATACCTTTATTATTTCTTGAATACAGAATTAATGGCATTTAAAAATAACTTTTTTTCCTTTTTTTTTTTTTTTTTTAATCTGTATGCTTCCTAGAACTAGGACTCATTGATTTTTTTGTGAAAAGAACTAAACAGTTATTTTTAAGTGTTTAGTTTAAGTTTGTTATTTCAAAGTGCCAAAAACTTTTAAGCTCACAGAAAAGGAGGGAATTCTATTTCTTCATTAAGAAAACTTTCACTTAAACTCTCCATGTCCACCTGTCAAACTGCTACAACTCACTCACTGGTTCGGCATGACCATGGTTCTCTCCTGCTCTGTGTGACCTGTACACCTGAGCAGTGGAGCTCTCAGCTGATCTGGGAGTTGGGAATCCCTGACAAGTCACAGATGTTCAGCTCCTGAAATGCAGAATCTGAACACAGGAAAATAATCCTAAAGTGAATAATTTAAGTTAGAGAAATGAATTTCTAGTTACATTCGAATGTTTCCTGAAGAAACCACAGCTGTGTAACAATTCTGAATTACGGTCAATGACTTCTCAACATGATCTCTTACATGAGAGAGGATATTATGAATGAGGATATTATTTTTTCAAATGCAAATCAACTATTAACTATAAAAACAGGCAGTTTGGATTTTTAATTAGGAGCAACTGTAACGGAATTCACAATTTACACTATTACTCTACACTATGTTAAAGTCTAAAAGTTAAAATGCTGTATATATTTACTTACATCTGGTTTTTATACTCTTCTTTACTGGCTGCCCTCTAAGTTCTCCATTAAACACTAAGATCTGTATGCAGTGGGTGAGAATAATAGAGATGTTAAGACATAACAAGTAAAAATTTCTGCATAAAATTTTTTTGAAAAGCAAAGCACAATGGATATTCGAAATACATCCATCTATTTTCAATGAATCGACCTCATTGACAGCAGGATCTGCTGTCAATCTTTGTATATCTATTTATAGTACAGCTCAGGTTTCCACCTAAGCTACAGCAAGATCTACATCCAAAAATATGTAGATGACTGGGAAAAAAAGTTAGTGAAATAGGAGACACATTTTACAAAATCAAAATCAGATGTATCTCAAGGAAAAAAATCAAATCTATCTCTTATCAAATCAAACCCAAATCTCTCAAAATTTGAAAAACAACTCTGCAATATGTAATAAAACGTCATTATTTTATTTGCTTCAACAGTAAATATACAAATAGTCAACTGAATTGGGTATTTTTAATACAATTTCCTGTATGGGAAGTAATTAATAAAAGGTTAAATTATAGAAGCTAAAATAAACTTTTAAATAAGCTGCTTTCTTGCCACATTAACTTTTGAGTACTTTACCTGGTGTTAAAATACTAACTTTGTTTAGATGTGTTTCTGTTTCATAATATATTTTACATTTATCCAATCTTTTAAATTTCCTTAATAGAAATTCCTATCAGATCTAATAGGCAGCTTGAAGTTTGTATGTCAAATATTTCACACTTGTCTTGTGAAGAAAAATTAATTTTATGATTAAACTTAAAGATTTAATACTAAACAGTGGAGAATACTAACAGGATTGAATAATAGTGATTTAAATAGTAATATTCTCCTGCTGCAAATCATCCAAAAGGGGAGGAGAAGGGCTTTCAGCACCATTGCTGACTGCAGGCTGAGTTCTTACTGAGCCTACCCGATCCCTTAGGAGAAACCTCTCCTGAAGACTCAGAGGACTGTGCCCCAKTGCCCACCCTCTGCTCTAAAAGGCTGATGTGTTCAGGGGGTTGGTGGGTTCTGAATTCTGCAGCTGGGAAGAAAGCCATGGTAGGTGGCAACAACCAGAGGAGTAGCACAGGTGGCAAGAGAAAACAAGCAAGAAGCTTCTCAAATAGCGCAAGCCAGAAACCTAGCGCAAGAGTTGGCATCAAAACGTCACTAAACGAAAAAGTATGCTGGGTAGGCTCCTGTTTATTCCCTGAACAATTCGGTGTGCAGATAGAAGGGAATCGTGACATCCACCAATGCTCACAGGTCATCTATTTTTTTTTTCCTTGAGCCTTCCATAACTTGATGCAGACCCAAGCAGAAGCCAATTTCTTCTGCAAGGCTAACTGCTCACTGCAAGTGGTGTTCAAAAAGCTTACAAGAGCGCAGGGGTCTCATACTATGGGGGCAATGCAAGCACCTTTTGCTCCTGCAGGACCTCGTCTTTATTTTCCAAATACAAAGCTTTCTGAACAGAATCTGTTGGGAAAATACTGACAAAGCCTTGGAACAAAACCTAGGCTACTCAAGTTTTCTGATACTGCATTTCCTCAGGAAGCCACAGAGAAAAGAGGAAAAGATTGTGGAGAATGAGTGAAACTGGTTCCTAAAGTAATAAAACCCCGTCATTCCTACTGGTTACTTTCTTACCTAAACTTTACTGAGAGGAGCTATCAGGATATAAAAAATATTCCTACTGGCCACACTAAGAGGATCACACAAGACCATTGGTTTTGCAAGCAACAAATGCCAAAAGGGTGAAATGCCTAAAAGAAGAGACAATAGCAGGAGACCTTCAGGAAGGTGAAGCTTGTAAACAGAGGAGGATATATCTTGTATGGAAACGAGGACTGGCTTGTAAAAGGCTGATGTAAGGACATGGGAAAGGATCTGAACTGCTTTATACTAACTAGTCCCTGAAGCATCAAAAATCCTCACAGTGAAAAATTCTGAACAATTGATTTCTGAGCAATTATCTCAAGACTTAAATCTCATATTCATCATCTGATTGAAATGACACTCACATTCATTAAATGAAATGTGTTTTAAACACTAAAATATCAGTTATACTTAAGAAACTATTTTAAAACTTACGGAAACCCCAAATTTCCCTCTGTCCCAAGTACAAACAATCTATTCAGCTTGTATTTTTCATGCTGTTGGAACCTATGTGGAATAGCACACAAGGGACTGGTTGATAGGCTAAGCACGTATGCATTTTATTTCCAAAGTAATAGCTACTTTTTTACATCTGTGGCCTACAGATCCATAGATTAACTCCTCTGCCACCATATTTGTCTTCTTTCCTAAAACCAAGTATAATATGCTTAAACAATGAAAATACAGCAATATTTTATATATTTAACTTAATAAGCCTACTTACCGTAAATGTATAGTTTGTCAAGTACAAGAGATTTTCTTTTTTAAAATCACAATAATTGTCTTTGCAGTCCTTTTTTCCATCATTTTCCCAAGTCAATTCAAATACTGTTTTTTCTCCATACACTTGTTGACTTTTGCACTTAATTTGGACAGCATTATCAGCTGTCAATGTTGCATTAACATCAATCACTTGCTGTGGTTCTGTTCACAAAAGAAGTGTTACTGGTTCTATTCTCATCATTTCAAACCAAACATTTCAACAGCTGTATGTGTTCATGTCTGTTTGTTATCTTCTCTCTTAATAATTTCATACATTTTCTTCCTTAAAAATTTCAGTCCCAATTTAACAAGATAAATGAAATCAATTTTGAGTTAACCATAGGCTTATCTGAACTGGAAAAGATGTGAAGTGGAACCGAAAAGGCTGGGAAGATCAGAGCTCTACTGACAGTCAGGCTGCAAAGATAACATGATGGCAACTACGTCTCTTGCATCTGACATCATTTCCTCATTTGAGGAACATGGGACAACAGACAAAACAGGGGAACAAACAGTTTTCTGTGTGAATGTATGTTTCAAAACTTCTGTAAATGAAATTTCCTACCAGGAGTTACTAGTATATTTTAATATTTAGAATAGTATACTTTTGCCTAAAGTGTCACATTGTCTTAAATCTGGCCTAAAACCAGAAAAACTTTTTACTTTCTAATGATAAGGAATCTGTTACGTCTAACCCGTGTTTTCCAACTCTAATTTTACATGTTGTGGGAAATGGGTTTCAGACTGGGAGCACAACCCAAAGGACCTTTCATACAGAGCTTACAAAACCTTTCAGAAAGTAAATAACCTTCTGCGTAAGGCAGCTCCATTGGCCACATTTCAGTAGAACACCACCATGGAAATTTTCTTCAAAATCACTTCAATTTGCAAGCTAGCAAAGCTAGCATATTTAAAAAAAAAAAAAAAAAAGTAAAAGGCAGTTGCTTTTTTCTTCATATGAAGAGCTAAGCTGTGTGAGGCTTTACGAGCAGATCCAATATCCCATGTGGGGAGTGGCAGGATATTTTACTTGGCTGAGAGTGCAGTTATGATGTATCTGCTCTTTTTTATCCACAGAGCAGATTTGTTAGGTTCCTATTCAGCATACTACTGAAAAAGCTGTGACAAGGAGAAAGTGAACTTTTCTAGAGGCAACATGTTTGTTGAAAATGAAAACATATTTTATAAAATGTAGGATTTTTCTACTTCCAAGGAGTTGTGCTCTGCTGATATATTCTCTTGTTCAAGAAGCCATAAAACTCTTCCACTATCTGCTTGATCGTGTTATCAACTGTTGTAACAGTTGGAAAAGTTTTAATAAATACCATTAATTCATGAAGGCAAGCAACTTGTTATTTTCTCAAAAAATAACAGAACTGAGGTTGTTTTCCAGACCCATAAACTTATATTGTGGACTGTAATCTTCACCTCACTTATTAAAATATGAGTGGAGCCCCAGAAAGTGGAGGTTCCAAAATATAACATGCTCAAAATAGATAATCATAGAGAGAAAAATCATGATCATGCTCAAATTAGGGCTGTCTAAAAATTAAAGACATTTTTCACTTTCTGTTACAGTTAAGTCTCAGATCAAATGGTTTACATTATCAATCAATTAATTTATCAGCTTTTTTTTTCCATAATAATAATTTTGATCTCTGTATCCTTTCAACTATAAACTAAAATTTGTCAGCTCAATGACCCACAGTAATAGGGAGATTCCAATGTTTTCATGGATTATCTATAAAACTGGATATGAAAGCTCTGTATATTCCACAGAGGGATAGGATTCAAATTCAAAACAATAGTCTGCCAGAAGCCCCTGTATTTCCCAAAGCTCTACAGAAACACATTTAATAAAAACAGCAGTTAGATTGAATGTTCTTATGTATCCATTTCTACATACTTTTCAGAGTGCTAAAAGCAACAAAAGATTTAATTATTCCTGCTATTAGGGGAAAAAAAAAAAATCACCATTTTAAACTATCATTACATCACTAGCATGAAAATAATATTTGATTTTTCACTTTAAAAATATTTTGCTTATTCAGTGAAATTAAAGGAAATATTAATATCTTACCAGGTATAAACCATCATAGTTTCCCTATAGCTGTATCTCTATATTAGCTGAGTCTGGAGATGGTGGAACTAGAGCTAAAAAAGTGCTGGAAGAAATTAGATAAACATGGGGGTTTGGGTGGTTTTGTTTGTTTGTTTGTTTGTTTTCCCCTCAAAGAAGGAATTAAAACAGTATGAGGCTCTGTGTCTGAAGATTAAAAGGGGGGAAAAAAACCCCAACAAAAYAGAAAGGACTGCGTCTCTATTACACCTTGTCTGCATCAGGAAAATACATGTAAAGTCTGTTGGGTTTTGGGGTTTTTTTTTAGCTTTTCTTGTAGTTCTATCAATTGAACACGTATGACAAACAAAGATTCAGGACCACAGGGGTAAGCTTTTGAAAGCATAGCCCCAAAAAGGTGCACAGACCTTTCTGACAGCACAAGGGTTGGCACACATTTGGCTTTAAGCTAATGTCTTAGAAGCTGACTGTGTACGTGCGCATCCAAATTAGCCGAAAGCCGGTACAGACATCAGTATTGGCATAGCCTGGGTAACGCAGGTCTGCTTTGAGCAAACAGGCAGCTACAGAACAGAAGCTACATTCTGCACGTTTTTGTAACTTTCATGTTACAAAGAAAAACCAAATGATTTTCATTCTCTTTTTGTTTAATTTGAATCTTTTCTTTAGATTGGGGCATGATACTTTCTAAAATCTTATCAAGAATTTCAAAGGAACACAGAATTTAAAAAAAAAATCTAGTATGTATAAGAAGAATACTAATACTAAATGCATAATTAAAATAGATTAACAGTAAGTAATTAAAAAACAAACACTAATTATATGAATGTCAATAAAATTCTTTTAATGTTAATCAGTTTCTTGGCTAATAGTAATACCATATATAAAAAATAATGAAGCACAATAAGAAAGTACATATGCCCTGTGTTAGTATCAGCCTTGTTTGTAACAGTTAGCAAACAAGAGACTTACCTGCTGGTTTTGTTGTAAAGTTAATTCTTTTAGTTTTTCCCATAATTTTTCTATTATTATATTTGCTGTTCGTATATGGAGTCACAGATACAAAACCTTTGGTATAAGGTTCTAATCCACTACAAATGTAGTTAGTTGTGTCGACAGGTTCTGGCTCTTTAAGAAAAAATGAAAAATGAAATTAGTTAATGAAATTAATGAAATTTCTGTTAGGAGCACAGGAACTCTTTATCAGAGCTACCTGAAACCACTGTCACGTGTACATCTATTTTAATTACGTTGTTCTTGGTTGGTTTGTCTTGCTTACTAATGCTAAGTGAAGGCTCAGGAAGAGGAATAAATTTATTTCCCAATCAAAAAGGTAGAAAGTTGAGGTTTTGTTCTGGTTTGTTTTTTACTTTCTCAGTATGTCATTTAAATGGGTGTAATTAAAGACTAACATAAAGCGCATTGATAAAGATAGGCTGATACTTTCTTCTGTGTTCAGCTTGGGAGAGGGTTAGTAGGCAGATGTCAAAAGTCACTCTGCACACTCGGCAAGTCTGTTCTGGTATGATGTGAGAGATGTCGTGTGCTTTCAGTAGTGGCAAGCAGGACAGGGAGGAATTGCATGAGAAGCAACATGAGCGAAGCTATTACCCATACTGTAGCTGGGGCTTTGGTGGCTTGGGACACTGGGGAGCAATGGCCTTTCCATGTTTCCTTCCGGCTGCTTCAGATGTGAGCTCCCCGCACCCCAGCCTACTACCTCGGTCTCTTACACTGGCCAAGCCAGACCCACCGCAGAAACTGGTGCATGGGACTGCCACCCTTGTGGGTAGTGGTCAAATTCGGGGCATTGAGAATGGGAGAGATTATTTGTATCTGGGGAGCGCATGAGCATGACAGCCTTTGGCTCCTGTGGCAGTCCAGGTTTACAAAACATGCAGTATGTGAACAGATAGAATGAATTAACCCAGGACTAGCTTAAACCTGACATATATTTCCTGGAATCATGTATCAGGCTCTTCATTTTCAAAACATCATTTTCCAGTCCTTGTTTTGAAGAAAAGCTCACACCTGGAAAACATGGACCCAGTATAACAGATACAGACTTATCCATCTAAATGTAAGGTGGCCTAACCCAGCATATCTGAGAAGAGTGACCATTTAGTAGAAGAAAACCACCTGGCTTTACCTGTCTAAACATGTATATGCTAACTGCCATACTTAGGACCCCTGACTTTTACATACATTGCTGTTACTCAGAAGGCAGGTCCCTGTCTTCTCAGAGAATATATTAACCAGCTATAGCAGCATTTTCTGAGACAGAACACCATGCCACAAACTGATCAGGCAACTGATGATCTTATCATAACTTCTTTTTAATACAAGGAGCATGAGAACTGAAGCGTGACAGAGTTGTGTCCTGAAATGGTAAACTGAATAACCACATGGTTCAACATTAACAACCTCAAAAAAAAGAAACTTAAATGTTTGTACCAAAAAAAAAAAAAAAAAAAAAAAAATTCTGCACAGTTTGAAGAGATTCCAATATGGTGTGACAGTGCATCATGCTTGGTGCTCTGTATATATTAAAACATGCAATGAATTATTCAATACTGAAGGGGCATATACTTACTTGTGTCATTGCATGTCACCTCATAGCCATGTATAGGACCCTTTGAAATGCTGCTAGGTTTCTCCCATCTAACCGATACATTTCTGGCATCACAAACTACTGTAAGGTTTTCTGGTGCTTCTGGAGCTGTTGTAAAAGAAAAATAAAGGGGAGGAAAGGAAATGTTTGAATGAAAATGCGAAATATTCCTCTTTTTACTTACTTTGATTAAATTAAATTTCATTGGATACTAAAGCAAGATACCAAGAACACGTAATATTTTTCGTAGTCTATTTCATTCAAAGAAATTATACATACGTATAAACTGAGTATACATAAAAGCATCATATTAGAGTAATTTCATAAATTTAATTCATTCAGGACGAGGTGAATACAGCAATAAATTGTCCAACATTTCCAAATATTATACATTGTTTTGATTTCCTTATAATTTTAACAAACTTTAAATGTTTGGCCTGAATTTTTATTTGCAGGTTACTTGATTTAGGTTGATTTCCTTTTTAATTTAGAAAAAAAGCTAAGCTATTTCCAAGGAGCATGTTTTGGAAAAAAAAATCATTTTATCTGGAGACATTCTTTGCAATTATTCTATCATATCTTTCTTCAAATCAAGAATTTAACACTTGTTTTTGACTAGGCCTGCACTTTTTTTTTTTCCCTTCACTCACACTTCCTTACACTTGGCCATATTCTCACCCTAAAAAAAAAAAAAAAATAATCACAATCTCTGTGAGAAGGAGAGCAAGGCATCAGCCTGGAAGACTGACTGGGGCTGCAGAGGGAAACGAAGACTGTGACTGCAATCAAAGAACAACCACAAGGGCAGGAGACCAGGCAGGAGGAGCTGGAGGAGAACCTGAGAGTGGCTGAGCATACTGCTCAAAATATATCTTCAACCCCAGGAAACAGGTAGTGGGATTCATCGTAGGGGTTTCCAGAAATATGTGGAACATAAAGCAAAACTAAGCATTATACTTACCACCATAATCTGTTGTTATGGTGATGTTTTTGTTGACAACCTCCTTTTCAAAAAAACATACGGTACCAATGCAGTTGTACACACGGTTGGGTGATAAACTGTCCAGCTCTTTACAAGTTTGCCTTAATTCTGTAAAGTCTGGTAAATCTGTAGACACAAAAAGAGTTTTATCAATAATTTCTCACAACTCCAAAAGTAGACGGTACCATTTTAACTGGTATTTTCTCTACTATATTTATTCAATATAATTTATAATAAACTATCATAATATTCCAAACAGAAAAGTATACAACCTAATCCAATGACTAGGGTTTAGGTTCTTTTATACTAACTTCATTTGCATAGATCTTTACTTTTCATCAGTAAAGCTCATATAATTTAACTTTCTAAGAAACCAGTTTTCCCACAGAAATCAAAACATTTCATGGGAGTCTAGCAGAACCCTGGAGTGGTTTCTTAGCTCTTCAGCTCCCTGAAATGAGAAATCTCGATGCCCGGACATTCATCATGCATTTTTCTGGGACACATGAGGACATCCAGCATCCATATCTTCCCTACCACACTAGCTGCCTTTCAGCCGGCATCTCCTCAGGCTGGCCGGCTCCAAAAGCAGAGAGCCTGGACTCTCGCCATCTAGGATCCTGCAGAGCCAGCTGTCCAGGTAGTCTGCAAGGGATCAGCTCACAGCAGACCCAAAGATTGCAGGATTTCCAAACTCTCAGCTCCCCTTCAGACCATCAAGCACGACCTCAAAATCCTCAGGAGTCTGCAATTTGTGAAGCTGGTAAACTCAGGAAATGAGCTCTCTGGGTTTGACCTTTCCCCAGATCTTCAGTCTGTGGGGATGGCAGTCCCCAACCTGGCGATCCCAGAAATTCTGAACAGCCCTTCCCTCAAACTGGCACAATTAATTTAAATCTGACAGTCTCTCCTCAAAAGACAACATCAACATTGCTTTTAAAAATAAATAAATAAATAATGAACTTTAAAATATCTTAGAAGTGTTTTACCTTCGCATCTAACAGTCACGTTAGCACAGGCAAATGAGTTTTCCCAACATAACTTTGCAGATGTGTTGGTTTGATCCTCAACTTTGAAAGGATTCTCACTGCTGTCTGAAAAGAATTAATATATGTCACTGTGACATTGGCTATATTGGTTCTTTAAATAGCAATTTTTTCTTTTATATTTGTTGACTTGTTCTGCAATATCAAAATAAAATTCGCACAGAATAATATACAAAGAATTTAACAAGAAATGGAATGTAAAAATTGAAAAAGCCTACAAGAGATAAAGATAGTGCTGGTATTCAAATAATAAATGACACTTTTAATCCAACAATCTCTTCAGTGAACAAAACATCCAGCATAAATAGTAGCTTTCAAGTGCTAGCTGGTCTTGCTGTTGCTAACCTCACTCCATATGGCCAATGTAGTTAAAGTTCCCTTTTGTACTTTACAATGAGAAAATTACATTTTTTTACAACCTATTTGAAGAAAATACTGAGAGGTTTTAAGGTGCAACTTCAAAATGCAAAATATCTTGCAAACCAAGCACAAAGTATGAAAACCTTCTGTCTGATTCTCTGAAAAGAGACAAGAATAGACTAAGAAATCCAGGAAAGCTGAATTACTTCATGTAAAAAAAAAACAAAAAACAAACCTTCTATACCTACCAGGTGGAATACTAAGATAATTGTCTGAGCAATTTTCAACTCTAACTGTGTATTTCGTGCATCTCTGAAGTGTTATTGTAGAGTTGTTGGAATACACACTTATGTTCSTGTTAGCCACCGAAATAACATATTYTCTGTTTTTTGTGAGATTTTTCAAGGTAACTTGAGCCATGTTATTCTCGCCTTTTACACTTCTTATGCTGTAGTCAATAACATTATCTAAAAGAAAAAGATAAAATAGCAAACAATGATTTTATGACAATTTTTAAGAACCATTAAATATTTTATGGCACGTCCAGCACCATATGTGTTTTAAGAATCAGAAAATACAGCAAATTTAGCTGCTCCTTATTCTTTATTTTCATTTTTTATTTATCTTTTATTTTAAAAAATTGTTTAGTCAAACCAGGAAATTTCCTTAGGAAAATATTCTTCTAAATAATTCTCTAGTTAGGAAAACTAAAGAATTAAAAAGATGAACATTCCAGAACCAGATTTACTTTAATTTAAAATGTCAGTTCGAAGTGAAATACTTTGTTTTGACATATTGAATCATTTGTTTAAACAGAAATTTCAGATTTTCTTGTTCAAAGCATTTCATAACCACCTAGTAAATAATGGCTATAGCCTATTCCTGAAAATTAGAAAGGAGAGGTCTCTAATTCTGAAGAGAGATAAACCAATGTCCAAACTTTAGTTTTACTTTAGTTATGAATTGCAGTTTGCAGCATGTGATTGTCAGCATGATGGGGAAAAATTAGAGAGGGCCTAGTGGAATGAAGACAGATCTTTTCTGCAGCCCTCATTACAACAGCCTAGTGCAGGGCAATTTAACAGAACTGTAAATGGAGATGAGAAGACCAGAAAAGTTAGTAACATTAATCCTACTCTTCCAGAATTGGAAAACAGTTTATAAAATAACCTGAGATGCTAACTGATCAGTTTTACTGATCGGTTTTCTGTATTTGAGTTTACTGATTTGGTCAAATTTCAGGACTGAGAAAAATAAGGCGTTTGGTTCTTACCACAAGGTTCTTCAGTTGTCACTATGGAGGCTTCTATAAGAAAAGAAAACAAAATGAAGGTGTAGCTCAGCAGGTTTGTTTTTTTGTTCACAGAGCATTGGAGGAGGGTGACTGGTACTGCCTAAAACTCTTCATTCAATATATTCAATACAAGTAATTGTATTTTCGCTCCACTCACATTTGAATATAACCCCATTTTTTAAAAGTTATATTGGGATCATGTGTCTCATAATTTTCCAATGACATCACTGACTACAAATCAACTGGTTATTAATAACATTTCTGCATGCATAGTTACACAAGAATATTCCAAAATCACACATTCTCATAGCGGTATGATAAGCTATAGCAGTTTCCCAGGATATGTACGCTGTGGAACGGCTAACTGAACGGTATCCCACGTCACTAAAGAAACAAAATTTACCTACTTTTTGCACAGCTACTCTTACCTTTGGAAAGAGATYTATGCAACAGTACAGATTGTTTTACAACTATTTTTACACCGAAATACCCAAAAGAAATTATGAGCTGGTATTTAGAAAACCTGTATGGAAGCTTGAGCAAAGAGCTTCATCCTGAAAACAATTACTTAAAATATACTGAGGTATAAGTATTATGAAAGAGACTGATATCTAATTTTTTTCATAGAAGATAGGCCCCAGATTTGCATCCCTCTAGGCTGGGAGTCATCTGGCTGAGTAGTGCCCCCCTAATGAGAGGGTAAACTGGGAAGATCCAGTGTAGAGTTACCAAGATGGTTAGGGGCAGAAGACCCACAAGTAAAAGCTAAGCTGAGTCTGTCAAAGAGCTGACAGCAGCCTACAGCTACTTGAAGGGCAGTTACAAAGATGGTGAGAGTCCCATTCCTGGGTGTACTTTGCTCAAGCACACATATATTTCACTGAGCTGAGAAATTCCTTAAGCCCAATTGCAATAATAATGTGTGTAAGTGCTTGCAACATTAGATCCCAAGAAAACGTTAATGCTGAGGGAAGCCACCGGAAGACAGAGAAGCACACTGATCTGTGGACATATTCATACTTTTTTGCTGCTTGGGCAAACTTCTGTGAATATCAAGAGGAATACTGACACAGTAATTGACATATTTACCCTCCTACTGTGCCTCTGTGTGGAAATAATTTCTATTTTTCACTTGCTTGACAAGTAGCAAATCTGGTATCTTTAATATTACTCATAAACTATTAATAAGATTCCTAAAAACACCCTTAAGTTTAATGCAGTTGTATACATAATTTGTATGCTTAAGTTTGACAAAAGAAATTCAGAAAAAATTCCCTCATTCTAACACCTTTTCTGTGCTCGCAGTATCATAATTGAGGTAACTGTGTGCAAGTTTGTCACCTATTGTGTGAGTGGGGATGATCCCAGTGTTTGCTGGCATGCTGACTGGTGAGATGGTGCTGTGCAAGGATGTTGAATTGTAATAATCTGTAAGGAAATAAACAACATATCAGCATTAAAAAGTAAAATTCGCTATTTCATATGGCTATGTCATCAGAAATGTCTTACACTATAGACCTTCTCCACTTTTTTTGGGGGGGGGGGGGATTTTTGTAATTTAGAGAAGAGTGCTGAAAGAAAAATCGTGTTAATATATCCAATAAAACAGAATATGATCATTTAAATAGAAAGTAAGCTTTTAGGAATGTACCACTTACTAAGGAATTTTGCAATGTACAAGGACAATTTTTTTGTCATTGTTTAGGCATAATCCAGAATGGAGTCAACATAAAAATGGCGTTAATAATTGTGAACTGGGAAAAACTAAAACATTTTCCTGTGTTCTTACAGTAAAACACAATTATTTATAGTGCTTGTACTCTGGTAGTGTTTGTTTGCCAGATCACATACCTTGCTCACTATATTACTTAGTATATCTCAGTATGTATCTCCTTGCTTATAAACCACTGACAGGTTTCTACAATCTCTTTCAGGTCCATTCCTATTGCTCTTGCTTTGGTAACAGCCTCGTTGACAGCAGCTGGCATTTTGATACTACTGTGGTGGCTACACGACTTGGCCATCAGATACCAGATCCTGGAAATAATTCTGGTATTGCCACTATGCCAAATTGCAGACACTTCTTCTGTTTGATGAACCATAAACTGGAAAAGTCTACCCTGAGGCTGAATTACTTAGTTCTCCCCTACAGTTCAGAAAGCAGTGAGTGGCATCTAAAGGAAGACGGCAAACCTGATGAAGCATTCTTGAAGGCAATGGGAGTGCGTGTGGTGAGGGCAGCAGTGCTGCTGCGTGGTGGGTTGCTGAGTCCCATGGCAGGGACGGAGCCTGCGTGCGTGGAGAGGTATGTGCTGTCTGCAGGAGAGACACCTGTGGTGAGAGGTACAGCAGTTTTGTTAATGCTTCAGAGGCTGCCTGCTCAAGGAGGGACATAAAGCTGCACGCCACACCGGACTGCTGTGCTGGAGCACTCTCGTGCTGATGCCCCGTGAATTTGTTAGTAAGCCAGGCACATCGAACGCTCAAGGTGTTAGGGGCTCCAACAACTGTCAGCTGAACATCCAGTAAGTATAATCCTTTTTGGCACTGACTGCACCTCTTTCATGCTAAATGTTGTGTTTTAAAATATACTCAAATTCATGACTCAAAACCAGACTTGTCTGATATTCTTGCCTCTTAAGACAGCGTATTTCATTTCACTGGGCTGAATGAAAAGGCATTACACACTCTGTGAGATAACTGTGTGAAGGAAAAGGAAAGAAGGAATGATCAGAAAAAAACATCAACGCAGTTCTGTCATGTAAATTATAAGTTTCTTACCAGGTGTAGTCACTGCTGACTCAGCTCCTTAAAAACAGAAAGAGAGAGAGAAAGTGTAAATTAAACTTTCAAGGAATTAAATGCAATCATATGCCAAAAACATAAAAAGAAACATTCCTTCCTCCCGACTATCAGCTGAGCTTTTCCCAGGGAATTACACATTCTTAAGTAATATTTAGTGGCATCTAGCAACAACCAGACCCCCAAAATATCAAGCAGATGATATGTGGACTGATATTGTCCACACTAAAAATCACTTYTTCTTGAGCCAGGAGTCTGTGCTGTGCAGCCTGAAGGGTGGAGACAGCATCAGGAAGGCTGCGGTGGATGCCAGTTCTGCTGAAACAGGAGAAGAGCAGCAATGCCGCGGTCCCGAATTCACCATTACCTTCAGCAGTGCCTGGAGGTGAGAGTGATGTGGAGCGTGCAGGTGGAGGTGACAGAAGGGAAGGAGAGCTGGTGTTTGCCAGATTTTCATCTCCTGCTGCACAGTGGGGAAAAGATATCATCAGGTGAGCAATGCATGAAAGTGAGAGGCTCCTGCAAGCAGAAAGGCTGCCAGCTGCTCTCTGAATTATATTTCTCCCTCCAGCACTGGTAAAAAGAACACATTTACATTGCTCTCCAGTTCCTGCACAGGCTGTGCAACACATCTGCTTGGATTTATTGCAAGAGCATGGCTTGCGATTAGGCCGGCAATACCACTAATTCCAAATTCCCACCAATTTGCCTCGGATGCCTTTGTTGCGAAGAGATTTGATCATGCTTTAGCAAGGTGTGGGGCATGTGCTGATTTCAGGTGTTTGAAAACACCAGCTGAAGGGGGTGAATTAACCTGCAGCTTGCAAGAAGCCCAGACTGATTGGGGTGGTTTTGTTTTGTGCTGTTGACAGAGGAAGGACCCTCTTCCCACAGTCATCGGATACTGCTGTGGTGCCCGAGGAGCTCTACATGAATTGCAGGAAAGTGCCACTGTGACAGCTCAGCGTGAAACTCTCATCTGAGAGCTCAAGGGGAAGGGGTGTCCATAAGGAAAACACGAACTCTTAACAACAGCATGTTATAGCTTGAATTCTAATTGCCTTCTTTGAAAAGTGTGTTTCAAATCCCCACCTTTAATTTAATTAAAATTAAAAAACTAGATATGTCGTCATCACATTAACAAATTTTGCTGTAATATAATTGACCTCAGACAACATAAATCACCAGATTGCTTTAACAATGATGGAGTTAACCAATGTATGATAGAAGTAGATGTCAGTTCAGGTAAAACAGGAGAAGAGCAGCAATGCCGTGGTCCTGAATTCACCATTACCTTCAGTGGTGCCTGGAGGTGAGAGTGATGTGGAGTGTGCAGGTGGAGGTGACACAGGGGAGGGAGAGCTGGCAGTTGCCAGATTTTCATCTCCTGCAGCACAGTGGGGAAAAGATATCATCAGGTGAGCAATGCATGAAGGTGAGAAGTTCATCTATAGTAGAAAAAGGCCAATGGTTTGTATGGTTTTGTTTGAACCATGTTTCTCAGGACAGATTTGACTGGGGGATACTTAAATGTTTTCATGTTTAACAATGTATTTTGCAATCCCAAAAGCAAAAACACTCAAAATCCTTTGCATCATCACATAGCAGTGTATACAAGTACAAGCAATATCAACAAATAGAGGGTAACTTTTGCTGAATGAAGAATGACTTTATTGCTAAAAAGAGATACCAACACTAATTCTGTTGTCAAGAAAAATCCTACCTGTCTATAACCCTCACTATACAAGAGCTGGAAAGCCAAGCCTCGGCATTCCTGAAAGCCGTTTACTTTCCTTAATATTAATTTCTAAATGGCAGCACCCTTCTTGGACTATCCTGCTGCTATTTAAGAATCTCTCCAAATAACTCTTATCTTCAGGCTATAAATTACCTCCTGACTTGAGCTGGGAGTTATGATCTTTTCACATCTGTATAAAGAAGCCTCATTTTTACACTCTGTTTTGAAATCCTGACCGAAAACATTTTATATTTGTGTAATGTACAATTTCTGTTGCGAGAAAGATAGATATATATATAAAAAAAAAAAGGCAATGGCTGGAACTATGAGTTTGTTCTCATCACTATATCTTTTACTCATTTTGAGGATTAGAAGTGTCCACTTTGACATAAGAATCCTGAAAGCCATCCTGAAAGCATGCCTGTTCCCTCAAGACATCTCTCTCTAACACAGCCAACTCTCTAACAAACTTCTACTTGTTCACACGTTCTTTGCTGTGACTGTCCACAAACCTTCACCCACCCATTTGGCTCTTCCTTTCTCTCCCTTTTCCTACTAGTTCTTTCCCACTATGTTTCTTTCCTGGATTTTTTTTTTTTTTTTTGGCATGTGTGTTTTTCAGATAGCACTTCACTGTTTATAATTTCTCTGTTACTTCAGCTTCCCTACATGGTGCTTCATAACTGTTGGAGCTGTACTCTTTTGAAAATAAACTCCTTCAAACTTTAAAACAAAAATCCAGGTTTATGTGGAAAACTGCAATACTTATGAAGGATACATGTTCTGTTGCCCTGTTCATGTGCCAGGGTCAAAACCATGTGTCTCATCTCTTACACAGAAGCTCAACATAGGTAAATCACCCGGGACTCCAAAGATTTTCTCCTTATAGACCCAACAAACAGCAGCACACTTGTTGGCTGCTCAACAGCCACGGATTCTGCACCCTGTATGGACAGTTCAGAAGACTGACAACAGCCATTAAAAAAACACGGCCAGTAACGGCAAAGTCACCCGTGGAGAGTGAGCAATTTCTTTATGCTCAAAACTGTCAGGAAATGTGCATAAGCTGTGATATAAAAATGAATGTAAACAAAAGCTAAAATCTTGTAAGTACTTTTCTAGTGAGCAGTTGAATTTGCTGTGGACTGTACATTATTCAAGATCTCTTCCTACAAATTAAAATTTGGAAAAAGCCATTATTTATTTTAAAGAAAAAGTATCAACAGAAGTCAAATGAAGATCAGTAAAAATAGTAATGCAGAGCTAGCTACTTCATTCTTCATTTATAGAAGTGGGGAGGTGTGTTGCCTAAAATCTGGTCCATGAGATGAGGATATGGTCCTGCCTACAGTTTGTCTGAAATCATATGAAACTGTCAAAATAGAATTGCTCTTAATTGTAAGAATATAACCGGTAAAAATGTAGTAGACTGACAACACATTGAATAACATGGGCGTAGAAGCCACTATATTAACAGCTCTATTATATTAACCCATTTATATTTATATATCTCTCCATTGAAACACAGGACCACGTATACTTTTCAGAGCTACAGAATGTTAGCAGATGAACTTCCTAACCTGAGAGATGTTACAGATAAGAAACAAAAATATAGATGATCTTTTGAACTATCAATGTATCCTCAGCATCTGAAATCTCTGGTAAGGACTGGAACATTTATTATCAGCAATTGTATAATCTAACTCTATACTGCCAAGAAAACTTGTAAAAGCTAACATGTATATTCATTCATATTTGCCTTGAGTAATTCATTTTCCATGTATCTTCATGTTTTTTAAATTCAGTGTTTGAAAGCAGGCAGTTGGTCATTCTAAATTTCATCATAAGCTTTTTCTTTCTTCAACTGTCTTATCAGTTGAAGAATCAATTATTCCCCCTCCTTCCCAAATCGTACTTTGGTTCAGCACCTAAAATATACCTCAAGCCCAAAATTAACTTTCTGTGAGCATCTACACAGATCAACTTTCAGTTAAATAACTGTTTCCAAGAAAAGAATAAAAGGAGTTGCAGAAAAAGTCCTAAATGAAACTCTGCTCAGAGATTAGTGAAACATTTAGAAATACTTTCCAAGCTATTTACTGATCTCTAATGCAAACACGATGGAGACAAAAATATATACTTCAAGATTCCCTCTTCCAAGTGAAGTAAGATAACGTGAGCAAAAGAGGGCTCATAAGGTTGCCACAATGTTGTATTTCTGGTTGCCTCATTCACTTCCTTAGGATTCCTGTGAAAATCATTTCCTCCATCCTCTCCCTTGTAAAGTTAGGAATAATGCTGCTAGCTTAAATACAGCGTGAGGTTTATTGCTCACTTATGGTGACAGATCTAAATGTTACACATAATCATAGAACTCGAGGTTGGAAGTGACCTCAAGAGATTGTCTAGTCCAACTGCCCTGCTCAGGCCAGTGTCAACTAGAGCAGAACACTTCTTARAACAGTTTGGAAAATAATAGTCCTAGATTGCCCTTTTTTCCCTCTAAATAAGCACTGGCATTTTAACAGAATTTCATGGCAGTTTTATGTCTGTCTAAGCATTTTAAAGGTCTCCTGCTCTTCTATGATTCTATTCTATTATATGATTTATTATAGCAATGGAATAGGACGTAACTGAAAAGAATTCAATAGGTGGCACCAGAACACTAAAAAACTCCTCTCAAACAGCAAAGCAGATACATTTCCCTGCATAACCTTATTGAGAGATACTAGGTAAACTGAAGGAAAATAAAGAAGGATCCCAACACACCAGATTGTGCTACTACAATATTAATAGGCATATWGCTACAATTAATTTATTTTTCCCAAAATGTCCCACAGCTAACAAATATGTCTGAGCCACCCTCAGGTTAACAAAGTTAACTTCAAAGTCAAACCTGTCTACTCATGTATATATTCTAAAACATATCTCTGGAATCTTGAAGGCTGAAATCTAAAAACATCTTTACAATTTAATGAGGATGTCCAACCCCCAAAAAACACGCTGTGCAGTATGAAAGCCTGATGATTACCAAACTAAGCAAGTTGATCTGGGTTTAAACAGGAACTATCCCAAACTTTTTCTCAAATCTTAAACTGCATCCATAAGACATTTTAAAGATAATATGCGTAGAATAGGCTCAGATAACCCAAGTGGAAGAATTAAAGTATACAAAAACTTCCTACTACTGACAGAACTTTTCTAAGCTTCCCTTTCCCTTCTCTTGATTTGGCCACCAGTTGGTTCCTGCTGACTGACCCGAAAGATTTGCAACCCATCAGTAATGTTTGAGTGGATCCGGCCTTAGTCAGGTGCCCTGCAAAAAATACAACCGGCACATCCCACGGGAAGGTGGGAGCTTGGCTAATCGCTTTCGTTCCCTTTCCTCTCTCGCTACCAGTTGGCAGATAGACTGCAGCTGCTGCTTGAAAGAAAGGTTTTAGACGGGATGACAGGCTGTCAATGAAATACACCTAAACGCCCTTTCTCCTGAAAGCTCAAAGACATACAGGTGCTGAGCGTGAAACATGGGACTACCATATTTTGAAGAAAACTTTCAATGTTCAACAAGAAGAGTAAATGGAAAAACTCTGAAAGAAACCAGGCCACAAAAAAAAAGCCAAACGCTTCAAACCCCAAGGACAGCAGGCTGTACGGGTCACATTTGGAAGTATAGGAGCTGCTACATTCCTGCTGCAGTAGTGACTCTGCACTTGCTGCAGTGAACAGTGGTCGCACTGGTGTAAGTTGTTACTGCTCGCTGCTGTCCTCTCAGGAAAGAGAGAATGAAGTGAAAATGCTTTCCACTTGGCAGGACCATGCAACTCAACAGAAGACAACTCAGACCTAGGATATGTTAAAAGACACTGCGTTCCAAGTAAGTCCAGGGTCTGATCCTCTCGAGCAGAAGGAAACACCAGCACACATTTCCTGTGCGCGTGTGTTATTAAAGGAAACTCCAGCTGATAAGATGGAGATATTGTTGAATCCGCATTAAGAGCCTAAAAACATTACCATGTTTATATGGGCAAAAATACACTAGCTGATGATGGGGAACACGCTTTTTAATTCCATTCTGCTGCTTAATTTGCACAGTGGGTAAAATGGACCCGGTTTCGTATTTCCTGCTGGGCTGGGCAGGGGACTGCGCTTGCACGCCAGTAGCTCAGGCTGTCCCCTCTGAGCACAGGAGTGCTGCGGTATTGCATTCCTTGATGCGCACAACATAGAGAAACGTGGAAAGGAGGATCCCTTTCTGCTAATAGTGCATTTGGTGTTTTATCCAGCATGGTACCATACCAGGTGGCTCTTCACATCCAGCTGCACTCCGCGTGTCTTTGCCAGAGCTGGGGAGGGGGCAGAGGAAGCAATCCTTCCTCCCAGCCTCATGGCTACATAACCATTGGCAGACAGGTTTTTCTGCCAGGAAAAATGCTTAGTGATTCTGCAGAGCTGCTGCCCTTTCCCCAGGATCTCTCCACCCTTCGGCATATTGGAGAGACCCCAGCAACCCCAACTGAGCAGCACTTCACACAAAGCAGCTAGTGTAAGTCCAGATTCTGTCTTCCCTCTTTTTACAGCTGAACGGCACTGCTTCAGCAGGGTCAGGGCTCTTCACATCTGCACAGAAAGCAACAGGATGTGGTCTGCTTGTTCAGATGGAGTAAAGCTCTTTGAGGGGGTCTTCTAGCAAACAGCACAGACATTAGTCAGCTCCACTGCAAGCCAATACTAAATTGCAAAAAAAAAAGAACAGTTCCTGGTGGGAGGTGAAGGGTGAGTAAGGCAAGTAGCTTTACGAAATGCTGCCAGCCGCCCTTCTTTGATTTATTTTTAAACTTCAAGTGGGATGGGATGTAATTCACACCTACTTTAAGGCTCCCTTGTGCTTCCTGAACCAGCTAAAGAGACCTTAAAGTAAATGAGCATCAGGGCCAGAGATGTTACTGCTGCTTTTTGCTGCAAACACGAAATAAAGGGATCCATTGGTAGTTTATAAATAAATCTGGGCAGACCTATGAATAGGCTAGCAAACACTTAAACATCTGAGTAATTCTATACCACAGAGGACCCCTCAAATTTTATAGGTAGGATCGTGTGTGCTGAAGTGCTTTCATAACCACAGACTGCACAATTACACTTTATTCTTTATCACTAACTCTGGGGAAGAAAAAAAAACTGTTCCCAGAACTGTTCCCAGTTCCCAAAACTGCTGCTTTTTGAAAATTGATTAAAAGAATGCCATATAAAGTTCACACTAAAAATATGTGAAATTTTGCATGCTCCAAGTCAAAAAACAAATTACTCATTTGAGTTTAACATCTAGAAGTTCTCAGGTAACTGGGACATTTCAGAGGGTCCTAAAAAAAATGCCTACAGTTTTGGTCATTGAAAATGCAGCCACAAAATCACTTCAAAGTAATCCATAATCTAATTGGTAAAAATCTTCATAGCCCTACAGCAATCACAGGAATGCTATATATTTACTGTAGCTGAGAATTAAAACTAAATAAATATTAGCATTTCTCTTCCTACAGGCAATATTTACAATACTTATTTTCACCAGAAATTAGGGATAAAAAGTTGAAACTGTAAATTTTAATTTAACAGAAATTCTGAAATGTTTTGATTGAGAAATGCCAATTATTTCCTTTTGGCATCAGGGTGTAACATTCATTCCTRGTCTCCAAAATGATAATTAAAACCGTTTCCATTTGAATTTCTCAAAATATTTCCTTTTATACAAGTTCATTAATAATTGTCCCCCATAGTGGCTCCTTAACACATTGCAATCATTGCCTAAGAGCCTTGTCACTCTTTCCCACCACTTTTAATCTTTGGTTAAAGTATATATCCGGGGAGCCAAAGGCTTTTTCATTGCCAAGACACCTACCAGTGCTCAGACCTGAATTGCATTGTGGAAGGAGTAGTCTTCCTGCAAACCACATCTCAGGAATAATTGCAGGCCTACGCTACAGCTTAATATCATAGGATGTGTTATTATTTTTCTAATGAAAATTGACCTTTGAAATTAATGCTTGTTYTTGGTTCTCAACATCTATGATGCTCTCCTTGCTGTCCAGCTTCCAGGATGGGAGTTGTCTCTCTCCTCCTCAAGGAGTCAACTATAGGTGTTAAGCAGCATTTACAGCATTGGAGAAGGTGAAAAATTCAAATTAACCAGCAATCAAATACAAGGGCAGCAGCCAGAAGAAAGAGATGGAATTAAGAAGAATTTATAGCTGGCAGATACAAGGAGGAAAACAATATTTCAGGCTCAGGAAAGAGGAGGAAGTACAAACATCAAAGTTTGTCAACATTCATCAGCTAAAACAAATTAATACCAAGCATAACTTCTGCTAACTTACAGAGCCTGTCTTAAGGAAAGGATAAGAAGAAAAGCACAAGAAAAACACTGAAATAATATTTTTTTTTCTCAACTAACCTGAAATCAAATGAAATATTTCTGACCATTTAAAAAAAGGAATTTTCTGATTCTGATTACACAAAATAAATTTATGAGTTTAATTTTTCCACAGAAAAATAAAAGCACAGAGAAAAACAAATTTCCCTCAAGAAATATTAATTACATGGAAGCAACATTTGTTACCAATGATATCTAGAATTTYTCAAAACCATAAACCTGAAGTAGAACAAAAACTAAAGGCAGCAATTCAAATACTTTTTGCCGTGTACACAGTTCTTGCAAGCTTAAATATTCAGGAATGTTGTGTATTTAGCAGGCAGAAGGAAGGCATTTCTATCAATTGCACTGCATTTTAAATGACATCCTCAGTCTTCATAGGAGGACTTTAACTACGGCAACCCACTTGTATGACTACAGCTAACGACACCTTTGCTGCTCTGTGGTTTCTCTCATGCTGTTTACTTCTGTTTTTCTTCTACAGAACCCTACTCAAAAGGAAGAGGGTGCAGCATACTGTGGTTTAGAGCTTAAGTGCTTCCAAATGGTGAAACTGAGTTACCATAGCACCCACATGCTCAAGCAATCAAACCTATCTTAATGCTAAACCACAACTTCTCTAGTGCAGTCATGAAATTTCCCTATTAAACTCCTTTTCACCAAATTTGCATTTGTAATTATTTTTAGTTGTACAGGTTCACTAATACGATACAGCGGGGGGTGGCAGTCTTTGGGATACAGTCCAGGCTGCTTTGCAGGGAGTACTTGTCACCATGTGAATTGTCTACAAGAGGGAAGAATATCAAACCCTGATCTAACAGTTACTTCAACTGTGAAACGCTGGCTACTATCCACAGTCATTAAGAAACACCTATACACGAGGAATGGAAGATGGGCTGTGATATTTGCTTGGAATTTTGTGCTACATGCAAAAGAAAAACTGTGTTAATGTTGCTTTGCCTTTTGTATATTTTCCGTATTTGTGCATGTATGAAGTCAAGAGCCAGACTCACGTTGATACCATGCTAAACTTGTTTGTTGTCAAGGGCCAGTCCCTAACTTTAGTTATGACTTTTCTAGCCCTGCTGTACCTTCCTTGATCTTCCTTTCCCACATCTACCATGAGCAGAAACACACACTTGCTCCATATTGCTCTGCTTAATGATACCAACAGGGTGGTTCTGGATTTGCTGGATGCATATTGTTTATGGCAAGCAGAAGGAGGAAAGAACATGTAACTATTACATTGTCCTCTCAATGCCTACTCCCATGTTTTTGCAATTGCCACCTCTGTTAGTCCTGGGGAGCTATTGAGCACAGCCGAAGGCAGCTCAGTTTTCAAGAGTTTTGACCAGAAAAGGAGGCTGCAACCGAGAACTGACTGGCTATTGGTGAGAGTGTGAGGTAGGGACAAACTTCTTCATCTCAGACTATCTCACTAGAACCTGGTTTATTTAGATATCTGACTTGCTTCTTTATCTACCTCTGAGTTCCTTCAAGATAAAAGCATTATCTGATATTGTAGATCTCTTCCTGACTGCACATTACTTTTTACATAATTTTGCCAGCAATAGAAAATGGGTCCTTTGCACTGCAAAACAGAAACAACTTAGAAATATTTATCTAAGCTATCTTTAATCAGCTCAAATGTCAAACCATAAACAGTTTAGTACTGTATGAATAGCAGCATTTTAGCCACTGATAATATAAAGCCTGCTGAAATCAGAAATGTCTTCTGTTTGGTAGACATCTATTATCATAAAGTCCTTGGATCAACAGCTCTGTACCTACTGGGAGCATTATGTCACTGGGGACTCTAATCAGTGATTTTCAAAAAGATGCACCCAGTGATTTAAAAAAAAAAAAAGAACATTTCTTTCAAGAAATGACATCTGTCTATGAGCTTTTCCCTTTTTGTAATAATATTTTTCTCTGATCCATTGCTTATGTTAAAGACCCAAACAAAAATAGCTAACTGGCCTGGGGGAGCTGAGGGAGGAGTGGAGATAACAGAGATAAATAGTTGATATTAGGTGCTCTGAACATCTATGTCTCCAACTGACATCACCTGGATTTGCAAATACTTAGCTTTCCTACAAAATAGGATCAAAGCACAATCAAAAATGGAAAGAAAACACATAGATTCTGAAAAGAGACTGTAACATTTCCTTTAATCTTTTTTTTTTTCTTTTTTTGGTAACCTTAGATGCACATTGTATTCTGAGCCAGTAAACAGTTTTAGATGGAAGTCTGACTTCCAAGGTGAGATTGCTTCCTCTTAATTTAATTTTATTTATAATGCAGAAATATCAGTATTCCTCAAACCCAACTGTAACTGCTTGGTGCTATGTTCTACGGATGCCGTGTAAGACAACTTATGCCTGGAAAGGTTTCAGTCAGACAAGATGGAGAAAAGGCAAGGAACATTTCCAGTGTTACAAAGGGAATATTAAGATTAAAAAACAAACAAACCAACCAACCACAAAACTTGAGACAGGCATTCACAAATTCTTAGAAAAAGTCTATGCTACAAACAGGATCCTCAAACAACAATCTAGTGCTGTGTAAATTCACAAATCCATCCTTTTACTATCACAAATGGCTAGTCCCTAACAAACCACTTCTTCATTTTTTATGCATTGCAGATTTTTTTAAATGAAAAAGGACATAGAAAGGTGCCACAGGAGTGCCATGGCTTCACCTGGGCCAAGGGCTGAGGGGTGGCACACAGCCCCATGCCAGCGAGACCAGAGTGGGATGAACCACAGAGCAACAATCCACCGGAGAGCAACACTCAATACTGCTGCAAAGGTATAGCAGGTGTTCCTGGGGGCTGCTCTGGCACGCGGACAGCACCTGCCTATTGAGACCCTCGGTAGTAGGGGCTGGGGACAGAAACAGCCCAGAGCCCCACAAGTCCTTCCAAAGCTGCAGTCACAGAACACCTCTGGTTTAGTCGTAAATGCACAGGTGGTAGCTGCACCGTTCCCACAGGACAGTTCTTCCCCTCACCAGGTGAAGCTCCCAGTAATTCAGTATTGCTGCAAAAATCACACATTTCAGATAGTGCCCTGAATACAAAATTTCTCACAGTTGCAGAAGATGTCAAGTGGCTCACAGGAGTGGTGATCCGAGGACTGCAGTGATGTTCGCTGGTACTGAAGCATCCCTGTTACAGAGCCCAAGGCTGGGGCCGGGGGGAGTCAGCTGCTGTCTTTGATGAGAACAGGTCCCGTGGTTCAGATAAGCACACTGGAGTCAGAGTGAGGATCTGACTTTATCTGCTCACAAGAATGACATGACTCTTTAATTGAATTCTCTGATGGTTGTGCAGTTCAGCCTTAAAGAAAACTAGCTGCTTTATTTCACAGCAGAGTAATGCACGTGCTATTGCTCTGTACCTCCAGCGCACAGCGCTGAGTTTTACTATGCTGAGTTACTCTGCCTGCACAGCCCCAGCTTTTGAAAGATCCTTAACTACAGCAAAGGGGCACAAGTCAGAGTACAGATGTGGTTATAGCAAACCCTCCACAAAAAATTCATTTTCGAGTGATCTGCCATTTGTATTTCTACAGCTTCTTGCTCAGCGCTTAACAGGACCCCCAGCAGTCCCTGTGCTCCATGAGCCAAAGTCCCAGTCTCACATCTCCAAGCAGCAACGCTCTAAACTATCCTGCTAGTCTGTTATCTCCCATGACCCAGATTTCTTCCAGCATTAAGAGAAGATCCTAACCAGCATTGGCTGATAGACATCCAGCTTATGTTTCTTAAAAGGATAGAGAGTATAGAGGGAAAAAAAATCAGCCAGCTCAGTGGAGAACTGTTCCCATACCAACTCTGCCTGCTGGGCAGCTCCCTCACCCTYCTGGGGCTGCCAGCTGCAGCCAGCAAACTCTTTTTGTTTCAAGGGAGAGTGATTTTACTGGGTTACTAGCCTGACTTTTTTTTTTCCTCCAGACATTCAGGCCAGAAATGATCAGAATTGAATATCGTTCATAAAATATGCTACTGAATAACATTTTTGTTGTTCATAAAATATTGTGACAAATAGTATTCGCTGATCAACAGCTAAATCAACTGTATACTTGTTAGGGTGCAATTTAAAACACAGTAAAATATACGCACAAAATGTTGATAGGAAGCATCATATAGGGGTCAGATTCTACCACCATCATTCATGCAAATACTGTTTGAAAAGTAAACCCTTCAGTGAAGCATATCAATATCTTTTAGAAAAACTGCCTGTTAAAAATTATTTATATATATTTCCTATATAAACTAATATGGAATCATTCATTTTTTACTGAAAAGCAAAAATTACCAATATTTACATAAATCAAAATTTCCTATATTTGATATATAACCTGAAATCTATCTTATATTCAGCCAGCATGAGGAAAGTTGGGACTGTGACCAAGTCCTACCCAAGGATTCCACATTTTACTACTGTGTGAGTGGTCAGATGTACCCTCCATGTCTGTGCCTCTGTAATATCCCCTGCAAAGTGGAAATAATGGCACTATTCTACTAAACTGGTATATTGCAATTAGAAATTCATTAAAAATTATAAAGTTTGCAGACAAGGGATCTGAAAGTGCTATAAAAAAAAAATACGCTCACATCCGTCTGATTGCATAAACAGGAACAGTCGTAGCGCTGCAAAGAGAGAAACTCCTAGAACTCGAGCTCCCCAGAATGCCGTGCACCCACATACAAAAGCCTCCCACTATCTCAAAATCTGGATTGCAAAACCTGGGCTGTGCCCCTTCAGGGAAGCTGAGCCAGTGCTATTGAGAAGGGACCTATACTTCATGTCATCCCAGAAGCAACGATGAACAGATTTCAGAAGAGAGCTGAGCGTGCACAACTCCTGAATTCAATAAAAACTTTGAGTGAAAGTGGTTTCTCAATTCCCTTTCCTTCTTTACTTTTCTTTTGAAAATCAGATCATCAATTTTGGTTCCCAATTCTGGGCAGTTACCTGCATTTTAAATGTGTCCTATTTTTTTTTTTTTTGCCTTAAATCCTGTGCTGACCATTCTTTTCTGAAAGACAGTGTATGCTGAACGTTCCAGGAGATGAAAATAAAGGCTCAGAATGGAAGGACTCCACTCTGCTCACAGGGATTGTGGTGCCCCATATTCTGGGAAAGAACCTGAGAAATCTGAAGCTCATCTTCCTCAGGATTTGAACAAGACTAATTTCACTATTGCTTTAAATAATTCAAGGCAAAAGGAACATAAACAGTCTATGCTTCCATCTTTTGTATATGGCAAGCAATTTTCATGAGCATTTCATAAATGTTCATTTTCCTTTTTTTCCACTTTGTATTATGATTTTTTGTTTTAAAGACATTAAGTGAGTAGTCTGGAAAAGAAAAGTAAAATCAAAGGTACTAGATAAAGATGCTAGACAAGAATTTATTTAGGAAAAGAATTTTATGGACCTTTCAAAGTATAGGGACCCAGGGAAGGCCCTCAGGCCAAAGCTAAGAGAACATCCAATTTCATGCTCCAAATAATTTTACACTCTTTACATAGGCACAGCAATGCACAAGCCAGGAAATTCAGCAGACCTGTAAACATTTCTGATGTTTAATAATAAGATGTATATAGTGGCATTACACATCTTATGACAACAACAAGAACTACTCCCACTTGGAAGTGGGAGGTCAGAAACCTGATTTGATCTGTAAAACAAGTGTCAGTTTGTATAGACACATACACATAGATCGAGCAGTTTGGAAGTAGCATGTGTAATGTCTTCTGTGAGGACAGAGGGAAAAGCTGAAGCAGAAAGACACAGTATGTGCAAATGTAGGTAAGATTTTGTTCTTTCAAGGTCTATACTTTAACAGCATTTGATTGAAATACTGATTAATTTATGACCATGTGACCTGGTAAAATTAACTGCTCTTTAATTTTTAACTAAGGGAATATATCAGAAATTTTTCAGTTGTGTAGATTAAGACACTTGGAGATATTATTTAGCACCTATACAGCGTTTCATGCATATGCTGCACAAATTTGATAATACGAACAAACCAAAAAAGACAAAAAGTTCTGGTAGGTGTTCAGGAAAGCAGTTCTGCACACAAATTCATCATTGACTTCAGTAAGAATTAAGCCCATAGTTTGAATTAATATGATGTTCTSAATCAGGACTGCTACAGAGTCTGGCGTGTAAGCATGTAACAGATCCCCAATATCACCCCAGCAACAAATACAAATAGGAAGTGGGGACTGACAGGGCTTAATTCAGCATTCAGGTCTGCTGGCTCAGGAAGGCAYGTGAGCCTTTGCTCTGCCTGCCACTTGGTGCAGCAGACCAGCTCCAGCGTGGAATCACCTGGCTTTCCATGGGCTGCTCTGCAACGACGTGTATGCTGTTAGGAGTACTTGGACAAACTGAACTACGATCAAAACACTGCACAATCTACAGCACCCGCAGCCAAACTCTGTGTCAATTTGTCTGTTTTTATAACACTTCACACTGCAAACTGAAAATTTCAGGGCAGTTTCATTCATATTAAAATTATGAAAGACAATTTATAATGGTGCCCAACATTAGCAAGGCAATTGAGACCATTACACCCGAAGACTCAAACAGGCTGCAGCATTTCAGTTAGGATTTTCAAGATTACCCTCACATCCAGAAAGTTTGAAAAATCTATAAAAAAGTAAAAATATAGCTTCTGATTCCTATTTTGCTGCACAAGATTGTTTTGTAGGAAATTCCATGGTAAAGAATGCATGATGCTCTGCCCATTGTAATGTCTGCTGCAAAATCAATCGACTGAGCACTGTTAACACAATTCCAAGTCTTTCTTTCCTTTCAGAAATAAATTATGTTCTTTATGCACATTTACATAACCAAGACCCAAAGCACTTAAGGACAGACTAACTGCATCTGCAGCCATGACGGTGTAAAGCAATCTGAAATAGTGTAGTGAAAGATAAGGCAGGAAACCACCAGCCTTCTTCAGAGTGACAGGGCCAAAGAAAACCTTTACAAAGATTAGTAAACTCCCAAGAAAATAAGGAACACAGTCATCAGGGAATGGAATTCCCTACCCAGGGAATAATGTGTTTCTGTTAGGGGATGAGTAGCCAATCCTCTAGCATCACAGCAGATGGTATAAAAGACAATTGAATTAAAGGCTGTCAACTAATTTTGGCAGATGTCTGGGGCAGATAGCTGCCCCAAAGGAATATGGTTCTCTGATGAGTGGAAATGGAACTTTTACAAAACCATTCTCCAAAGAACGCAAGAAACGGCACTGAGGTCCCTAACATCTCCTACACGAGCTGACATCCCTGCTGCTCAACCCCCATCATGGCTGATTGGGAAACTGGCTGTAGCGGAGGAGCTGGCTCTGCAGAGGTGAGTGGCTGATGGCTGAGTGGGATCCCACTGCACTTGGTGGGGAACTTCTCAAATTAAACCAATTACAATCTATTTGACCATGGCTTTCTCCCTGTGAACAAGGGCCTACATTACATGAGGAATGTGGGCCTCTTGCCAGAGCATCTGCTCTCCAGCCAGGAGTGCAGGTGCATTTCCTTGTGCAAAGGTACACAATGCTAAAATGGCTTAATCGCCAAGCATGTTTTGTCTTTCAGTTTTAAGTTATTGGCAGTTGCTAATGAAAGTCATCTTCTACGTCATCAATGCTAATGAACTCTGACACTACGCTACCAAATGTGGTTGTAAAAATTCTGCTTCTGCAGCTAGTTGTGTTACCGCTTGTTCAGGGACCTCTCTGTCTTGCTTTGCTGTACCCTGTAGTCATGTCCTTTTTGGCTATGAGTCATTACAGTTAATCAGCCACATGGTCAAACTCTCATGGTCAAACTCTCATTTCAATATAAATCAAATTCAGTTTAGATTTGAGTGGCTTAACCTGGAAGGGTTCCCATTGTCTTGTTAAGTTTCTGCCTTTGGACCTTAGGGGACAAAACTGAGAGGTCAATGTTAATGTTTACCCATTAGTCAGCCTGAAGTTTCAGTTACTCTTCATATGCTGGCTTGGCAGAGATACAGAGATACCACATAAAGTAAATAAAACCCACCGCAATCCATCACCACACTAGGAAGGGGCAGAAGAATTATTTGAACACTTAAAAGTAACAAAACTGTTGTTAAATGTGTTTGGTCTCTAGTAGTAATTTTGTCCAACAAAATGTCTTCACGTGTTCCTTCGCAAGCTCTGCATTAGTGCTGACACAACAGCTTATGATACAGTGCTGATACATTCATGGGCTAAGAGAGGGGTCTGGGGCTAGCTGCAGGTCCTGCAGGGCTCCACTGCTTTCTGCACATGCACCAGACAATGCTACTCTCTGCTGGGAAGCCTAAAATTGCAAAAGCCATATGTGATTGGAGGCTACTTGCCTTTTTTTTTTTTTTTGCCTTCCCCACCCCCACCCCCCAGATGGTTAGAAGTTCCTGATTCTCTGCTTCTTCTGAAGCAGTTTCAGCAGCCTACCTCTAAACTGCAATGGTCCCRTGTTCAACGGGCTGATCCCTTCCTGCCTGGCTCTGTTCATTATCTTATCATCATGCATCTGTTTATGTCACGCTCTAAGAAACTGGTCCATGACTCTGATGATGCCTCCACAGCACAAATATCCCCATCTAAAAGATGCGTCCAGTCTCCGTAGCCTAAATACTGACCCATTCTTACACCAGAGTTTCACTATGAACTTGCAGTTGCTTCAGAATTGCCATCTAGGTGCCTCAACAGTTTGGTATCTCTCTGTCAACTTGATTAGAAATTCTGAGATTCAGAGATGACAAGATCAAAGAGATTGGTTCAGTCTTCTGCAGAGATAGTAATTTAGATCTGCTAGCCTAGCAAGCCTGTGACATGTGACCATGGCACTATGTTTATCTYCCTAGTCTTGACCAGATTTCACTGGGGGAATACTGTTTGACTCCAGGTAAACTAGCAAGCTTAACGAAAATTTGTATTTCTTTTCAGATGATAACCTACTAATTTCAGAAGAATTTCCAAAATAGACCCAGTCAGCCCCGTTTAATTGTTTATTGCTAAAGATAAATAAAAATTTAAGTTCCTACCATCATTCCTGCCAAACACAAGAATAAAAATGTCCATTTCCACCTAGTCTATAACTTCATCTGAAATGTATACGTATTCCAGAAATAGAACATAGTTGAATTTTTTTAATATTTTAAGGCTGCATATTTAACATTTTTCAAACAAGGATAAGGACAGACACAGGAACTAACAGCAAATAATGATTATAGATGTACAAGAAGAGTTGCGTTAGCTACGAATTACGGGAATGTACTCATGTTCACCTGCAAAACTAATATGGCAGACAAGTAGCCAGAGCTGTTTGCTGCTCCTCCTCTGACACCACCAGGAAGAGGCTGAGTTGCATCAGCAGAAGATCTAGCTCACAAGGCACGCTTTCAACTGTCCAGAGTACAAGGGAAATCTAGCATAACTTTTAAAGCATTTTGGTGTTTTAACAGTGTTTGGAACCAATGGACTTCTTTCAATTCCCTGGTAAATGGCAGCCTGCAAGAACTATATGGTGTCACAGGATGTGGGTGCCTTAATTTTATCTCCATTTTGCAGAGCACTGGTCTGTATTTAGCAAACCAGTTCCCAGCTTGCATTGTAAGCAAGTGCCTTCCCGTTCCCATGGCAAGGCTGCCTGTCAACCCGCAAATAAGTAAAACTTCCTCACTGAGGTAAGGTGAGTAGTAGCAATGTATAAAAATATTAACACTTCAGCCTACATAATTTGAAAACATAGAATTTTGCAAAACTAAACTACCAGAAAGTGTAGTTGCCCTAATGACTCATCTTTCATTTTTAGCATGCTGCTTTAGCTACAAGCACTGCCCAAGCAGCCTCTACAGTGACACAAGCCTCACGGTACATCACGGTATGAGACAGTTATTGTCTAAGAAATAACACTGTAGCATTACACTGCACACAGAAAAGCCAGTGACTGTCCCAGATTAGGATGATCTGAGTTGCCCAGTACAAACATCCAAAGTACTTTTTCCTCCTATAGTTCTGCTATTGCTATTTCAAATATTCTTTAATTACTGAAGGTTCATTGATCTAAAACCCAAAGAGCCACCCTTAAAAGGATGATTACTGTAGCACACCGACTACCTCCACCATAGCAACTGATTCTTAGGGAGTTGTTTGTTCTTTTTATTGTAAGTTCATATTCATAAGTCCTTCAAGAAATTTTGGGTGAATCCCACATCATTCAGCTCTGAAGCTTACTTCCTAAAGGCAACATTCACAAGCTTTATGCAGAGTTCTCTCCTAAAAGAAAAAGTAGCATCAAAAAAAAAAAAAAGGCAATGTGTCCCATTTCTTCTCTTCCCCACTGCTCACAGAAGCAAACACCCTGTACTGTTACACTGCTGTGCCCCCTTTTCCCACACCACTAGCAGATTGTAGCCAGCCCTGGTTTCTGACATTGCCTCATTCTTTCAAGCAGTGAACAGGAATCTCTCCAGGGCCGACTGCCTGAAAACTTTGTAAAAAGGCGGCTTTAGTCTTCTGTTTGATTGCTCCTATTACTTTTTAACAATCTAGCAGACCCACGGAGTTATTCACAGCTTTTCCCATACATAGGAATAATTTGTTAATTTATTATGGTTTATGTTATTTCCTGAATTAATTTCTTCTCATTTTGGTAATAATTACTTTGAATTTTACCTACGGCAGTTGATATTATCCGTAGTTAGCATCACTTCAAATGGATTTCCAGCTTTAGAAGAATACCTCCAGTACCTAAACAAACACTCCTAGCCCAGCTTTTATTTTTTTCTCTGGCTTTACTGCTCTCTCTCCATTTAGGCTCAGGCATACACTTGCACAGTGTGTTAACATAATTTCCTTACAGGTTCTAGGATTTCAGTTTATTTTTTTATATTTTCTTTCAATTCATTCTAAAATGCTTTCTCCTAGGGCTAACTTCTAAACAACACCTGTCCCAGAGAACACCAGTGCTCATATTCTGCAGAAATAGCACTGTCGACTTCAGMGGAGATGTAACTTTTACTCTGTCTAAATTATATCTAGAAGATAGCATATTTATTTGCAAGACATTACATTTATGTAACATCCTCACATCTCTCAATTTCTAATACCAAGTGTGCATAGATTTTTATAAGACTAACTCCAAATACCTAGTTATAAGACAGGACTTCTTCATGGTAAATCTCTACCAAGGCCTTAAAATGTGCAAGGACTCCTTTAGTTAGGTATACTGGGAGCTTGATACAACTGAGTGAATTAACTTTGTTTCTTTGTATGCCCGTTTTCCAGTCTAACTTTGTGGTATTTGCAGTGAGAATCTATGAATATGTGCCTTGTCCTCACAAAGAAGAATACAAACTCGATTACTGTGCACTTCCAAAGCACTGGGAATGAAATGGCGAAGGATTTTTCAGACCAACTTTAAAATGGACAGAGGGAAAATTACCGCATCTGCATATTGTTACCCGTGCTTTTCTTAAAGCAGAACATATTCTCTGTAAAAAAGTGTCCATTACAACATGACATTAAACTGAGTCCGCATTTAGAYAAAAAGTGGTGACTCACTGTAACGAGAGCAATGCAGTCACTGGAAAAGTTATACATTGCCTAACAGGTTTGGACACAGTAAGATAAGAGGCATCCAAGTGGCCTCAGATTTCACCCTTAATGCATCAATGGAAATGGATGACTATATACCAACAAACCTGAAAACTCTTCCAAGATTACAGGTCCAGATCAAGCATACCAGACACCAAAGGGGAAGCACCTCCACCTGCCATACTCTGGGTGCTGCATGAAGGAAGCCTAAATCTGCAGGAGGGAAGGGAGCAGCAACAGGTGTCAGGATGTCCCCCTGGACAGGCAGAGGGCCAAGGCTGCAAGGGGCAGCTTAAAGCGTATACTACCTGCAGAAGCGATCCAGTCAAAGATGTTTACACCTGGGCATTTCACATCATATTTCTTATCTACCTTATAATTTTTCAAGGATTTTTTAATGTCATAGCTTACATTATTAAGCTTTTGAAAAAGATGCCTATCAATACAAACAGTTTCTTTAATTTAAATAATAAAAAAACCCCAATAAATATTTCTTTCTGTCTGCTTAGAGAACAGCAAAAAATCGGTTGATTTCAATAAAGTTGCCCTGATAGAAAGATCATAAGTGCCATTGAAAATAAGTGTTCCTACCCTGGATTAAAAGTACATTTATATAAAGAAATACAGAAAGYTCATTCTGATTAATTATTAGTCTGCTGACAGTACAAAGTTAATGCAATGGACCTGGATGCGTCCTTGAAATGCCTCTGGCCTTGTAACCCAAGAAAGTGGCAGGAATTGGGTTTTGCAGAAGATGAACAACCCTTGCATCTCCAGAGAATCCTTTGAATCCCCCAGATCTGGAGAATTTGTACCGTATTATGTTTAAACTTTATTTTTTTTCTGTACCATGCAGACAACTCCTGTCCAAGTTGAGAAACTCTAAGGAATCTTTTTGACTTCCTCTATTTTCCTTGTGGCAAGGCTTCACCTATGAAGAAGGCATGAGCTGGGCTGGTGCTCGCCAATTTGATCATTACATTAATAAATGCATCAAAAGCAATATTAAAAACATGCACCAGTAAGATTGTAAACACTGGACACTTGAATAATATTAAGTCTAATTATTTTTAGCAAAGAATCATCAAAGAACTGAAATTCTGAAAGCATTTCAGATATTATAACAACAGCAGGCATGTGAAAAGCTAGTGTACCATAAAGATAATGAGCAGAGGGATCAAGCTAGGATCTATATGCAATCAAACTGGCTTCTTCTCCAGCAACTGCATTGTGAAGCTTCTAGATGGAATCTGTGAACAAGAAACCAACAGCCAACACTTCAAATACTCAGCATCACACACTGTCAGTCATTCCCAGCGTTTTTCATTATGAGTGAAATCTCCTGTGTCAGTATGAGAAGAACTCATAGGGATTTGGTTTTGAGTTTGTTTTTGGGCTAAAAGCTTTGAAGCACTTTTTGTTCTGAAATGTGGCATTACAATGAATTTCATGACAGATCATTTCCCTAATGATCACATTTCCTGTAGTGAGACTTCTCATCTGCCTGTATGACTGCACAAACACTGCAACCACACACACTCTGCAACACCCTCCACCTCCAGTGAAAACGCTATTATATGCGCACAGATTGAAACAGGACTCAAAGAGATGTGTCACTCTGACCTAAGACATAGATTAGGGGTCTGCATCACCAGCACGGCTGAACTGTTTTGATTTTGGGTTTGGATTTCTTTTAGAAGGAAAGTAGATGCTAACTCTTATAGAAATCTGCCTCACTAAGACCTATCATTACAGTCCTGGTCATGTTAATTCTCATTTGCATTTGCCTCCTGCAGTACCACAATCATTTCAGATCACAAAATTAAATGCAGCTGCTAAATGTACTGACCCCTGCTGCAAAATTACTAGTGCATTATCATTATTTCTCTGTTCTTCATTTACTCATGCTCATGCTCCAGAACATCTGAAAGGTGCCACCCTTTGATCTTACCTAACTGTCCAAGCAACTCTTTTATTTGTGCTTCAATTTGATACCCCTGCCTGGAAGCAGGTAGAAATTTTCTTTTGAAGCTGACAGCAATCTTGTCTCAGGAAGAAGGATTAATACCCTCATGTCTTCCTCCACTAGTCTTTGCTGAATATCACATTAAGTTCTTGTGCCCACCCTTTGGTAAGGTGACAAGTACTTTATGCAGAAGGTTAACCCAGGATTTCTGCAACTAGCTGAGGTGATATACAGGCCTTCTACCACTTTGCTGATTGACTAACAAGTCACTAAATGAATGGCTTATATTGCACAATAATTAAGGTTACACTCTCCTCTTGTTTTGCATTGCTCAATATGACTTTTTGCTTGAGTTTGCCACAAAATATGTGACTTCCTTTATGAAGTAACAGTCACAAACAAACAACTTAAAAGTTTGAATTCAAAAATGTTCCTTCTTGTGTCTTCATTTCCCCTCCTTTTTTTGCTTCTTACTCAGCAAAAGTTCCAGAGTATTTCTTTTTGTCCAACAACTTTCCAGGCGACCTTTTAGAAGTCAACTCTCTGGACCTGTTTCCATTTAACCAGGGAATAATGACTTTTCTTTGCTAAAGTGTTTTAAGCTCTGTGTAACAGCAAGATATTTATGAAGGTGCACTGAAGTCCATTTATGAAGCAGAAATATTTTATATCAGCTCTACAAGTTGACAATTTGCTATGATGAACAGGTGTCCCATGGCTCTTTTCTTTAGCATTTCCTTTAATAACTAATGTTTAGCAGTACTTACTAAAATAAATATGTGGTCTGATTTCTGCAAATACATACTTTTCCCTCTAATGACACAAATATTTCGCAAGGTAATATTGTAATGAAAAATGTTCTATTTTTTTTTAAGGAAATTACATTTCTTTGTCCCACCTGAAAGACAAAAATGATAGTCACTGACATGTTTCATGCAAAACCACTTACATGTGTATGAAATACTCAAGGTTCAGGTACATTCCTGAATGCAGAAATCTATTCTAAACCCTTCGACATTTAGGAAGAGTTACTGTATTTCTATTTACATACATAAAACCAYACGCTATAAAGAACTGCCATCCCATTAATGGTTTGGGAATCCTGAATGGTGGCTATATGGTGGCTAAGGGATCAAGCCTTGTGTGTCTAGACTGAGAGTGATGTATTTTACTTTCACTATAAAGAATCCCACTGAAGTTGGCTCAAATTTAAACTAGTGAATAACTCTTTGCTTTCTCGAAGGCACAGATTTAAATAAGTAAAATTAGTAAAATCTTAATAACATTTATTTTAAGGACAAGTTATTTTTTCTCAGGCAAAACTCTCACAAACATCGTTTGAAAGCTTCTCCAGGGAAGAATTTTCTGAAGGGACACTATAATCATTTCAGCAGTGCAGCTCTAACCATTATTAAGATATGAATGAGATGCCTTCCTGACTGGAAAAATAATGTATTTTTCTTAACTAAACATTGCTTCTTCCCCTCTGCATTCATTCTGCACAATATGCTTACTCTCTAAAGAAGAGAGACATTCTCAGCGACTTCTCTGAGCAAGAATTCCTCCCCCTCCCCTTTAAGAATTGCCTTTAATCTTTGTTATAAGTGGGAGAATGATAGTATTCTGCCTACACTTCCTGGAAACTCAGCATAGGCCTGTGTGTCTGCTTTTATCAAAATATCCATCAAAGGTCAGGTAATTTTCCATACTCATCTAAAGACAAAGATGCTACCTATCTTGATGAATCAGTTCAAGAGTGTTAGTGCTTCTCCCTCAAAATGAATCAGATCTAATCACTAAGAAAACRGACATTATTTCCATGACTATAAATGTGCTCATAATTACAATCTTATCAGATTCCACAGCTTATTCCACAGTGGGCCCCCAATCCAGCTCTTCCCTGGCTTTGGAATTGGCGACAGGAGACAAGGGACCAAGCAGCAAATCAGTCAGCAGTGTCTAACTAGTCAGCAGAGCTAAGCTTTGCACTAGTTCTGGCTGCTATCAGAAAGACTGAAATCAGTCTGTGCTGCAGGGATCCTAATGTGACCCAAAGAGACCAAAATATTTTCTTTTATTACTTAATTCTTATCTTGGCATTACAGCAGTAACACAAAATTTACTTGACATCTTAACTTAGAAAGACTTAAAATAGTCAACAAATCAGTTTTTTCTTCTCAAACATGTCTTACAGCTGAGCAAAGATATCAAGTATTTCTATACAGTATTTTGCACTAAAATTTCCTACCAACATCCACTTCGCAAGTGTTGGTGCTGATTAAGGATATAAAAACAAAGGTTACATCTCAAAACAGATACAATGTGATGGTTTTTCAGAAGGATCTTCCTCCTACTTCCATCTCAATTTTATGCTCCATTAAATGGAATTATACTGCCCTTTGTCCAAACTGAAATTTAACACATTCTGAAAATTGTAATTCTGCATTTCCTGATACCATGACAGAGACTGTTATAAACATTATCAATATTCATGTGATCTACTTTAAATGTGGCATCTACTCTAAAATGCTTCACTCCTTTTTGCAAGAAGCAGGAATGCCTCATAAAACAATATTTAAAGCCCTTTGTCAGATAAATAACATCAACAAATACAATCTCCGTTTTTACACCAATAATTGAAAACAATACAAAAATAATTATAACATTAATATAATAATAATTATAACATAACATGATACAAGTCACTTTCATGGACATAAATACAATAGAAACAATTGCAATCCTCAGAAATAAGTAGGAAAGACAGCTACCAACAGGTTGCTCTTGGTCAAGAGGTGCAGGAATGTGGCAGGTTTGGCACTACACTACTGCGAAGAACTGAATGTTTAACTAGACCTCACTAGGTGTGTTTTAACAAAAAAACAAACAAACAAACAAACAAAACCCAGCAACACACAACAAACCAGAATTTCGGTATTAGTTCTTCAATTCTGTTCCAAATATTGGAAGAGTAGCTATGAAAAACTTGATTTGCTTCACTTACAACATTGCCAGAAGAACTTCAGCACAGAATTACACCTTGGAAAGTCACAGATATGTGTGACTTTCACAATGTACAATGACTATTTTATAATAAAATTTTACACACATAAGCTGTTCCAAAAGACATTGTCTGGGGAGCAAAGATAAATTCAAGGGTTGGCAAATGTCCATTTGTATTGCCAGTGCAAAGCCCTAGTTCTTTTCCTTTCCTAACGCTTACGAACACTCATCAAGATCTTTTATTCTGTGATCATAGACTGCTCTCTTCATCCAGCACAGAAACGCTCCAGAGCATGCGGTGAAGGTACCTTTTGCCTGCAGAGCTAATTTCATGCATGAGCCATGGAGTTAGTGAGGCAGGGGACCACAAAAAAGAAAAGAGATCCCACAGCTAAGCAGTAAAATGCTGGTTTAGGATTATATTCCAGCTCTTTTCACAGAATTCTTATATGATGCTACAAAATCTACTTATACTAATTTTCCATACAGCAGTCACTAATAATTGGTCAGAATTTAACAGGTTCTTAATTATACCAATCGCAGAAGTGGTGATTCGCAGAAGTGGTGACCTTTCAAAACTGCAAATTAACTGAAGTAAGGGGTGCTTTAAAGAGTATGGTGCTTGTCTCAGACTAAGCTTTCTGAATCAATAGATTGATTTTCTCTTCGGATCATTTTGTCATCACAAATATGAAAATCCTTATGTGTGTAGCACTTAGCTACAGAAGATGAGCACCATCATCAAAAAACTTAAGAAACTAATATTTCTAGCTGCAGAAAGTTTTGAATAGCAATTCCATAAATATGGCCTGAACTATACAGTAAGCAACACAGATATAATAATACACTGAATATATTTTCATTCTCTACACAGAGAAGAGAATCCTGTAGTGGAAAAATGGTACGGGACAGCAAAAACTGCCATAAGATAATAGAGACAAGGCTAATTCCTGAAAACTGGGTACTTAGCTTCGCAACCTTCATGTCACTCTGTATATGTGATTTCTTAGTTTTTAAAAACATCTTCCACCCTCAGAAAAAAATCAGAAATTCTATGAAAGGGCACAATGCTGCTCTCCCCAGGGTTTATCAGCAGGACTGGGATGTGTATATCTCTTTGCTCAGATCCGACCCTTGGGGTTAAGGGAGTACTGATCGCATTAGGACATTTTCATCTTCTGTGTAGGACAGCGCTAGAAGACTTTCATCAATGAGTTTTGCAGATATTTGCTGACAGCACAGGAGTGATGGAACTYGGACTTTGGCTGCTAACTCAGGCCTTGCAGTAGAGGCTTCCTATGAGTTTTTCGTGTGTTTCTCTCTCCCCCTCCTTTCAGCTGCTCCGTTCCCCACTGCCATCTCAGTCCCAGCATCCAAGCTCTTCTCTTAAGCCAGTTTCATCACCCTTCCTCTGATGCTTTGGGGTAGCAATAGCTGTACCATCACATCCTGACTCCCCGTCCCACAACACTGATCTCCCCTCGTTTGGCTTCATATCTGATCAGAAAATCTTTCTGAATGTTAATTCTTATAACTACAGAAAATTTCACTAAAAAGATGCCGATTGCATCCACTAACACTGTAAAGACCTGACATCAGCCACAAATTAGAAGATTTATCACTCTATCAATCATTGCAATGCTTTTCAAAGACTACCTACCATAAAGATTTTAAGTGATTTTTTTAAAAAGGATGTAGGGTTACCTACCTGTTTCCTGCTACCTATGGTTGCTCATTGCACAAGGACAAGCTGACATAACAGATAGAGCTCAGATTTTAAGGAAAGGCAATATTATTAAACAGTTATTACACAATACATTAGCTTCATTCAAGACTCCACTCACAGCTGTATTTTATGATCAACTACTGTAACAGCAAACACAGCCATTCCAAACCCTTAGCTTTTCACAACAAAATCTTTTCACTCAAACTTGCAGCCATCTAGAACCCAAAAGTCCTTTTGACCCTGATGACCCTGAACTCCAAATCAGCAAATGAATCACAACCAATTCCACACAAAAAAAACCCCTCTGTAGAGTTCAATAAATATTTTTAAAAATATTCTATAGTGTAATATTGATCCAGGTCCCATTTGAATTAATTGCAGGCAATTCCCAGAGCTTGTGTCTACAGAGTTCACCATCTGATGTTCAGGAAACATGATGTCATCCTCTGCAACTCTGAAGATATGTTCTGTATTTCTTTATCCTTGCTTTTTTCAAGAGAAAAGAGTTATAGTGTGATTTTTTTTTCAGTCTAAATAAATCTGTTAGGTCAATTACAGGTCAAAATTCATTTATTATTGTTATTACTATTTATGAGCACTTAGGTATGAGAATGCTGAGCGCAACATAATTTTCTGAACTGAACAGAATATGGTCCCTCTTTTTCACATACAGATGCTGTTCACGTTAGCTCATCTTCTGCAGACAGAGTATCTGCTACAAGAATTGAGAATCAGAGGGGTGAGATTATATGCTCTCCCGTACAAGAGAGTGAATGTGTGTGTGTGTTTGTAACACATCATCTCCACATTCTGTTGTTTGTTTACCGTATTTCACTCACTGGTGAGAGAATGCAATATGTTAATGAAAGGATTAAACAGCTGGAGAAAATAATCCTTGCAAATAAATATAGTGCCTTTGTATGTGACCGGATTTTTTAATGTTTCTATATAGCAAGAGAGGAGTTTTGGAGCACCGTAAGTTTTTACCTGCAGCAGTTTTATCATTAAGAGTTATCTTCCAGGAATACGTGCATCAGTTGTTGTCACGTAAAGAAGTTAGAAGAGCACAATGCGAGACCTGCAATACTATGTAGAAGAGTTTATTTTTGATCCAGGGAAAAATTTATTCAGTKGTATGCTGCTTTGAATAAGTTGTTGTATGTCCCTTTCTCAGAAAAGAAAATAAATAGCACAGGGGATTATACAAGCTCTTTGGCTGGGCACATATGCTACTATTACTTTTTCCCTTATCTGTCTTTCCTCTTGCCTCTATACCATTCCTTTTTAAGAAGTACCCATGCTGTCCAGAATCAGATCATAAACCCTTTGAGGACAAGATCATATTTCATCCTACATTTGTACAGCACTTGGCCCAACAAGGGTGCTTGATCGCGACTGTGGCCATTAGCCCTACTGTGCACACAGGTCAGACAGTCACACACACACAGGAGCAGTTCCTTCCTGACTTTCCAAGTCTTCAGTATTCACAACTTCAGAAAAAGTTTCAGAAAAGATTAACTTGCAGCTGCACACTCCAATTTTTCACATCGTCTCAATGACCAACACATGGACATCTTCTGAAAATCTGATCATTTTCTTCTATGAAAAAAACAGTTCTCAAGTGTTTTGGAGCTTACAGTCAAAACTCTCCTCCAAACAGCTTTCTCAGCACAGCTAACAGGAAAGAAGAACTTTGAGTTTGAAGACCCCCAGTAAATTAAAAAAAAAAAAAAAAAAAAGTGGACTTTATTTTCCTGTTCTAATATGAAGTCAAAGAAAATTCAACAAAATACAGTAAAAAAACACAAAGGTAAAATAAATCCTGTAAGACACTTGAAATCATTTTCAGACTTTCCACTGATGTCACCGAGGTGAAACTTAGGTAAGCAGCAATTCTGTTGCAAAGAGAAACAGAGAGCATCAACTGCGGAGAGAGCAGCCGAAAATGGCATATCTGACATGCTCAGTGTTATTAAAATGTCTTCATTGCTCAGTGAAGAGTGTTTTTTAGAAGCTGTGGTTTGCAAGCAATCCTTCCCTTGCCATTTAAGGCATGCTCCTGCAATGACGACACACTTGTTGACACGTTTGAAGCAGAATCACTTCCACGTTCCCAACATTAACACAAAAACTTAAACCAGCTACTGCGCTAAACAMTGGTCTGTTTATGCAGGGTGGTGAAAAACTGCATCTTAGCAGGCCCTTAAGCCCAGCATTAATCACAGCAGGAAGAGAAATGCAGCCGTCGCTTTTTTATTAGCTTTTGGAATAATCTGATTCTCAAATCTTGGAATTTTTGTGGCAATTTTTCTCCTGAACTCTTCTATGATTTCTAATTAACTTAATACATCCTGTGTTGATTCAAAAAGCATCTGTAGGTGAGATTTCCATAAAGAGTATGCCTCTGTAAATACTATCTTACTACATATTAAAACTTATCTATTTTATCACTTCTAAATCCTCATGGCCAAACTGGCCAATTTTCAGAAAAGTATAAAGTGCTGAATTCAGGAGGCCAAACGTTACAGGATTTTATGAAAGTTTCACCTCTGAGTATTACAAAACCTCTAAGCATTACAAAACCTCTAAGTATTACAAAATCTTGATCCATTAATATCAAGGATAAATAACTCTTTATAGATCTCACATTCATTTCCTTGAACTGCCTCCCTCGTATTCAGCACCATTCCACTGTAAACTTTCTGAACTGTAAGTATGTAAGTTGACACTGGGTTAAGCTGTTATTATTCCTAACGTTTTCTAAGAGTGAGAGTGAGTGTATTGGGTGGCTCTCAGAAACATTTATTTCTAAGTCATTTGATTAGCAGACTAGGACAGCAAAATCAGAAATGCTACTAAGTTGTACTAACACATATTTCTTACTCTTGTTTCACATCTTTCCCTCAAGCCCCAACCACATTTCATACTTCAGACTAACACACTAGGCTGCAGGTGTGTGGAGGATGTAGAAAAGTCTTTCAGTTCTGTTAAGGCAGCACAGTCGAGCATAGAAGCATTAATGAAACTGCAAACAAGGCTAAATATTTTCGTGTACTTATTGGGCAGTCTCAAGTATCATAAATGTTATACTTCCACACACACACACAGATACATGGCATAGGCATGCACATTCACACACATTATTTGGGGATGAGGGAACTTGTATATTGCTTACAAGAGACCTAGGGCAAGAATCTCTCACTGCCATCAGGGACCAAGTAAAAAAAACTACACATAATTTTAAAAATATATGTTTCATTATCATTTAAATTCTTCCAAGAAAGAGTGATAGGAGTAAAGAAATCCTCCAGATACTCTATCCAAAACTCATTAAAACCAAAATATTTCTTTAAGGTGTATATGCATGTGATTCTGCATTCATTTTAGATATCTGAGGTCTATCTCAAGAAGATTAATTAAACTGCTGCAGTAGCAACATTGGTCATCTTTCCTTCGATTATATGAGCATATGATTTTAAATCATATGTTGGTTTACATTTATAAATGCTACCACTGAGACTCCTAAAACACCTAGTTTATTAGACAGGCTCACTATTGTATTTGCCTCTAAGTGTGGAGGATGCTTTGTAACATAAAGTCTTTTGCAGCTATGGTTCGTTTAGCACAACTTCTCATCTCATCCGCAGACATGGGAAGTAAAAAGCTGGCAGTCCTGTTCTGGTGTCTCACAAAGACTCATTGACCAACTTCAGTTATTTCACCCAACATTGGTTAAAATGGAGACTACAGTTGACGTGATCATGTTTTAGAGAATTTCAGGTTTGCTGAAGTTAAGCACAGTATGCRTTGTTCTTACTCAGCACAAAAGTATCAGCTCCCCATTGAAAACACCTGTGCTTTAGGACTGAGAACAAGGTAGAAATTTATGCACAAGTCATTTGTTTCATACTTTTCATTTTCTTTGCTTGGATACACTATTCAAAATACTCTAATGCACAACCAGTTTCTTCAGATTAATTTGTGGTGGTTTACAGGTTGCAAGAGACAAGCATCCCTCAGAATATTTAAGGAATTATGACTCTACATTTTGCAATAAGGTAAGCGTTACTACCTTCAACTTAACAGATGATGAAACTGAGATCTGGAGAAATGAAAACGACTTAACACTTCATACTATGAGCTTCTGAGACAGCCTAGACTGCAGCTGACTTCTTAGATCTTATTCTCGAAGCTTGACTATGCTCTGCCATTTATCTTACCCTTTTTTCCACCTACATATGTCTTAACTCACAAGCATCCAGAAACAGTTCAGGGACTAATACTATCTTAAATATTCCATTCACAGCTTCTGCAATGTATATGATTACCTGGAAAGGCTTTAGTAGCCTTATATTTTTGTACCGTCTCAGCTGAGGCTCCGTATTGTACTACATTTCCCTGAGTGTAGAATCTTTCAGCTCAAATGGGAGTATGCTTCATTTAACAAACTGCTATTTCCTTATATGCTGTACAGAAAGCTTCATTGTATGGCTTCATTTTTCTGTTAGCTAGTTTGATTATTTCTCTTTTTGTCAGGAGAAGAATGTATTTCAAAAGGCAATTAAAAATATTGCTCCATGGAGTCCACATTTTTGCAACAACAAAAAAACGTCATTCATGCACAACAAAAGATACCTCTAGAGCTCTGTGCAGGACGGTGGGATTATGAATGAAGAGCAGACAGATTGTAAGAGAAGACTTTGAAACTAGAGAATAGAATCCTAAGCAAGCAGGCTAGCCGAGGAGGCACCGACACAGAATATTCCAGGAATAACTGGAAGAACAGTACTGCAAAGTAGTAGTAGAAAAGAAAAGAAATGAAAAAGTAGTGGATCCTGTTAGCTATCTAACACTATGGATAATGGAAGCTGGCACTGAAGTGCTCACAGTTAGTTTCTAAAATCCTGGCACTGAAGGCCCCAAACTGCTTTACTTGAAAGGGAAAGAAACCTGGAAATAGATAAAATGCTGTAACAGTTACTGAAACACCAGTGAACAAGATCTGTTTGCAAGTGTGTGGATAGCCTGAAAATACTTCAGGACACACAGTACAACAGTCTGAGAGACAGCAAAGTTGCAGGGAAAAAAAACAGCTTTTGAGACTGTATCTGTTATTTCAATCTTGATATTTACAGGAGGAAGTCAGAGTTTTGCCACTTTAAAACTTTTTACCATTTTTTGCACAGAAGAGTTTCAGGGCCTAAAACAAGCTTTGAAAAGAGTAAACTATTTCCCCAAAAATGTTTTGGATGTTCTGTACCTCATAAGTTTGCCTGAAAGAAATAAATGCTTGATTTCTAGTTATATATGATTAAAGATGAATAAATGTGAACAACGGACCTCTCCGCACGATGCAGAAAGCAGCAGAGCTCAGGAACAATCACTGTCTCCCAGGCAGGGCTGGCAGTCAGGGCCCCAGCAGCCAGCTCAAAGGGCACGTCTGTCCCGAGCAGGTCACAGACGTCCAGTCCAGCCCTACCTAAGCTGTTACATTCCAGTAACGCACATGTTCTTGCTAGGCTTTGAAAGGAGTTCACTCACAGCCACAAAGAGCTGAACTCGTGCTAGCAAGCTTTGCCCAGCACGTGACACTTCCCTGCAGTGCCTCTYGTTCCTCTACCGTCTCGGGTGCCATCTCTGCAGCCACCCCCGCGCTGCGCTCCCCTGTGGTCCTCACCCCCGGGGCTGGCAGCACGGGAGGAACAGCCACCAAACGGAGGGGAATGACACTGGCAAGACTCAGGGCAAGTCTGTGCTGCAAAACACGGGGTAATGCAGAGACACTCGGGCTAACTCTAAACGAGGTAGCTGAATGAGTATGAAGAGATGTCAAGCCATGACAACAGAGAGTTAATTTGCTCTGCCTTCCTGATGGGCCAGATGTATGCTTATGAATATTAACTTTTAAAACTAGATCAAGAGTGTAAACAGAGGACAGAACATTTTCATGGCCTGCTGTTCTCCTTTCCTTGCTCCCAGCATGGTACAGTATATACCASAATGCAGCTGCACAGGAAAAGAGAACAGGATAATTTTCATGCACTATATACAATGCATTCACAATTTCAGTGTGGAGACTGCCTACTTGTTTAATGCATACACATGCTCCCAGGGAGGCAGGCAGTTCTGCAGATAGGTCATGGGAGTCAGAAAAACAGAACTTGATTCCTGATACTAGGAACATTTTGAGAAGTCACTTCATCCTGTTTCCTCCCCCCACTTCTTCTGCCTTATCTCATTATATATGCAATGTTTCTAACCCACTCACTGTTGATTTGTTCTTCAGAACCTAAATATATAAACGTACATTCACCAAATTAAAACTGAAGGAAGTGGTTCCAACATACCATGCCACCAAGAGCTGGATTTTCTTTAGAACTGGTCTCTGCAYGGCAGTTTTGTGGCTTTAGGTCTACACTGGTAAAACATTCTCAGTATGTCAATATACTGATGTGAGTGAATACAGAATGACTAACAAATRTCTTTCCCATACTAAGTAAGAAGACCCATTAGTGCAGAACCAATGCCTCTTGCCCTATCTGCAGCTATAATCAATATACCACAGCCATCTGCTCATTATGTTTGTGCAGGTCTAGGTGAACGGGTAAAGAAAATTACATGCTTGGTCCAAATCAGTAGCTAATTCGAGTCCAGGAATCATACAGCTATGCTAGTATGCTTCTGTGTCCCTATTAACATGTGTCCTGCTGGTGGCTTCAGTACAACACGGTAACAAAACTTGAACAGCTTCCAGTTTAGAACTGGCTTGTGCCTGGCCAGCCCAGGAAGTGAGCAGGACTGCCTGCACCTCTGTGCATACACAAACTCTCTGTCTCAGTTGATTTTGAATAAAGTATTGGAACTGTGCAAGATGTGAAAAGCAGGCAATTTGTTTCAAATGATTAAGAGATCCCTGAGTACAGGACTCTGGGGTATGTATTTCAGAAAGCCTTAAGTGCACCACTACAAAAAAAAGAATATGATACATTCCTAAACAGAACCTGCAGTGGAGCATCCATAAGACAAAAACATCAGAGGTGGTGCTCTAAAGCCTTCACTTCACTTTCTTCTGCCTTAATACCTATCCTCCTGCTAGAGCAATTCCCCTTATCCTTTATCCTACACATAAAGTGAGCCAAYATTACTAAGTTCTGCTACTTAAAAATAAGGTCTGCCAGACTCTTTCCAAAGGGATAGATTAATCTGTGAAAAAGCTTTTCACAGAAAGTCAAAGCCATAGGATGAGCTATATCGAYGCTGATGTCTGTGCGAAGAAAACATAAAACTTCCGGGTGGAAACCTCCACAGTTGTGGGGCATTGAGACTGCATGGCCCCAGATTTCGTGTGCCTGCTGAAGCTTGGAACTTTTAACTTGGAAAATAAAAAAGTCACACGCAAAACCATCAAGCAATTATTTAGTTTCCTGAAATAAAGGAAGTGGCTCAGAAGTGTGTGTAGGCTTTTGAAAGCTGTCAAATTGCTAATACTTTTGTGGAGGGTGGGAGAAGAACCCGAATTAATGATCTAATGGAAAAAAAACCTGCTTGTCCTGCAAGGATTTCTTTTTCTTTTTTTCTAAATTGAAGCAAAGGGTTTTTTTCTGTTATTTGGGGATTTTTGGGCGGGGGGAGGACGGGTGGGGTGTTGGGGGTGGGGGTTTTTTTGGGGGGTTGTTTGGGGGTTTTTTTTGGTGTTTTGGTTTTGTTTGGTTTTGTTTGTTTGTTTGTTGTTTTTGCATAAACAGGCATTGATGCATTGTATCAGGTATGTTAGCATAACTTTTTTGATTGGGAAGTCAGCCGAGCTGTTAGAAGGTGTTATGTTATCAATYTTACACTAAAGATTTTAAGAAGGACACATATGGCAACTAAAGATTTTAGTAAACCTAGCTATTCTGTGGAGGTAGAGATGAAAGACTGACAAATAATGTACAAAACACTGATGAATTTAATGGGATGTTTCAGCAGTGCAAATGTTTACAAGGACAGATCGAACTCCAAGTTTGGTGTTCATTGGTAGCATGTATTGGTTTGTATGGGTACATCCACAAATACCATTATTCCTTTATTTCTTACCAGGATAACCAGCTGGATACATGCCTTTTATCTGGGGGATTTACATAGTGAAAAAGCCTTTGYACAGGCTCCAGAAATTCCTAACTTTTTGTTTGTTTGTTTTAATGTAGTTTGATGCTCCTAAAAGTGGCTTGGTGATTACAGGAAATTAGAGATGTTTTATAGGATGTCTGCGCTTCTGGTGGAAGTCAGACAACCTTAAAATTTCTCCTGCTAGGTCTTCAAAATCACTAGGTACAATAGGGTCTTGGAGAATAATAATAATAATAATAGTAATAACAAAATAGTAATAACAAAACAAGTCCCAAAGCCCACCCAACACTTACTAACAAGAACCTGAAAATTGTTCTTGCCCTAAAACCAAGGCCTACATCACCTTTTCTGAATGTTGCTCTTCCATTAACAAGCTCCTCCCTAGAAGACTGCCCAGTTGCCCATAGCTATGAGGCAGAGTAATCTACACAGCAAAGATGAAGTATATTGGTTCTGTCACCCTGACAGGAGAATCAATCTCTGTGCCAAACTACATGTTGAAAACAAGGTCTGTGAGGTTGASTACTTGATACTACAGCAAGAGACTGTTAATTGTTTTAAGTGTACTAGAGAGGAGTTAAAACTTACCATTTTTCTTCGAGGCTTTTCTGTTTAGTATATAGAAAGGAACTGGCTCGAGCTAGACTACTGTGTGTGGACAGAGAAAATAACTATTTCTTGAAATAAAATACTGCTACCCCTCTTTCTGTCTTCCAGCCCTCTCTGTTAACTAACACATCAACTGACTGTGGAGGTGGCTGAGAGAGCAGACAGTAACCTGCCCTTTCTGGAGAAAAGGGAGCAGTGGAAAGTCTCAGAAAGACTTAGAAAATGGAAAGTAGGACAGCAGATTAAAAATWAAAAGGACAGGAAAAGCAAGAGATTTTGTTCTTTTCCTCTACAGTACAGCATTCACCTGTTTTCTTATAATATCCAACAGCTACCAACCAGATTTATTCAGTGCTGCCTCTCTTCAGAGACTTTGAAGGACAAGAGAACTAATGCTCAAGGCCTCAAATGATCTTCTTAGCTGGTTATCAACTAAAGGCAGATCATTTTCTTGCTTACATCAGTATAAACCAGGAGTTACTATAGTGACATGATGATAGAAGCATGCATAAATTCGGTGTATGTGAAAAGAGGTTTCAACCCTGCATATAGTTTGCTACCATTTCAGAATATATGTTTCAAGCCACTTTTTAGGGTGAACATTACTTTAGAGAAAAGCTTTTGTGTCTGCCATCAACTATCCCAAATTACATTAACTAGCTAAACTGATGGAAGGTACACATACATAAAATGCTGCATGTTCTTTTCAAGAAAGTATTTTCTTAAACATAGATCCATTTTTGTCTTAATATAAAGTATTACCTCAAAATTAATTGGTTTCTTGCTACTTGCATTATCTGTCACATCTAGCATGTTTTGCAAGATCAACCTCTTGGGCTCCATCTTTCTCTTACAAAATTAAAAAAAGTCAAACGACAAATTCACCTACAGTGGGGTAATTAGACAGACAATTAAAAATTTTGRAGGCTTTTTAAGAAGCAATTTTTATAGAATAAATAAATAATTTATATTTTATAAAATTAATATAAAATAAGTAATTTCCAAACTGTAGAGATTAACTTACAATGTTTAGGTTTTTTTACTAACCCCACTGCAGCAAAAATAAAAATTTGAGGAACTGTAAGCAGATTCTGAGATCAGGGAGTGGCTAAAATGGATGGGAAGATTTTTTCTTGAAGGATTTAAACACAGAAAACAAAGTACTGCATCGTGAGATGAAATCAAACATAAAGACTGTATTGAACAGGTTCACATAAGAGATCTAAATGTATTCTTTTTCAAATACAACTACAAATCTTTTTTGTTTTAAATGGTTCATATAACTCTCACGTATGACCATGCAGAAGACATTTTAGCCTTGTACATCATGCGTCAGTCTTCCTGATGTAGGTTCTGACACCATTGCATACAATTGTATTCTAGTTTCTGAACAAAGATATTATTTCTCCACTTTGCAAAACTTTTCATTTGTTTTACTTCTACAGAGGACATTAAGGGATCAAAATGAGAGAAAGAAATATCAATTGCTACCTACCTTTGACAAAAGCATCCTGTCTCAGAAATGCAACGCCAAATGCTAAGAGTTTAASCCACAAAAACATGGTTATTTCTGGAAATCAGGCGTATCCTTATGAAACAGCATGTGTGTCTCTCTGGAAAGCAAAATAAGTGTTATCTGCCTGCAAAAGAATTTCTCAGCAAAACTTGAACAAAAAAYGAGAATAACTAGGCACATACATTGCACTGCCTGCTTATCTGTGAAGGAGTTGCTTCCTCTGTTACCCCAAACTAACCACTCGCAAACTCGCTATGCAGTTTAGTGATGTCAGAGACAATTACTTCTTCAAAAAAAAKTCTTTCAGTTTCCAGGAAGTCAAGAGGGTTTTTTTAAGTTGCTGCAGTAATGCTCAGCTTCCTTAATTCAAATGAAATAGATTATTTTCAGCCATTTCTTTCTACTGAGAAGCTAAGCAAGACTTAACTTTTCAAAGGGCTGTATTTAACAAACAGTCATTCTTTCTTTGCATATTCACTTTTCTATTGCATACRTTCACTGAGTCCCTTCTACGTTATGGATGCTTCTTGAGATTTCTGTTGAGAGACAGAGAAACCCAAACTATCCRTCAACAAAACCCTTACACTGGTAACAAGGCCTTCATAAAAAGATGTATCCTCAAGTGAAGTGACTGCTGATTAAATGAAAACCTTTTAAAAATGGGATATATTTGAATCTTTCTGCAAGGATGCAATTCTAGGTATGACAGCAATACACAACAAATGGATAGAGGCAGTCTAATTATGTTTTCTGTAATGTTCAGTGCCTAATTAGATAGCTCAATGCAATTCTTTACCATGATAGTGCCAGAGGATTGTGGTCTCTTTCCTGGGGTTGATGCAAGGTACACCAAAGATATTTTCCCTCACTGCATGCACTGAGATAGTACTCAACAATTTGATAACAAATGCCCGTTATACAGTAGGTTATAAAGGGAATAAATACTGAGATTGCTTCTCTTACTGAAGGTTTTTAAAGAACCAGCAGAATCCTGTCACAAGACAGATAAAGAAGGGAAGGGAATATATTTGTGCTTATTCTTCATATCATAAATCTTTCAGAGACTTCCTAAGCATCACACAGGAAAAAGTTACACAAATTCACATAATAATTCACAGATTACATGAATGAATCAAACTCCTCATAAGATTAAACTCAGCCCTACACGTCCAACTTTGAGTCAAGTCTTATAACACAGGCCAAAATATTAGCTTCCATTAAGCAGTATGTCTCTATACAAACTGGCTGTAATAATAATTACATTGCAAACGTGTTCAGAACAAAACTGACATAGTGATATCGCTCTGACACTCCAGAGATTCCAACTTTGATATACAATAACTTCATCATCCTGGAGTTGTCGCAAATTGAATTTGGACTATAGCCATACATTGTCTGCAGCACAGACATCTTAGTCCCTGTTATCCTAGACAAAACCAGGATAACAGAAGGCCTGAAGTGTACCATCTGATGAATAGAGTGCATGATATCCTGTGGAGAATTTCACAAAAAGGCTCTCAACAAGAACCAGGCTCCATTTCTACCTTTCCTTCCCCAGCAGTTTTATACAACCTCCACTCAACTTTTCAAGCTGTGWCCCCAAGACAAATTCCTGCACAGTGAACCTTTTCCGGCTGGGTGATATTTACATAGTCTCCATAGCACTTAAATACCGCAACATATCATATATATTATTTAGTGATAACATCACACACTCTAGCCATCATACCATTCGGGTATAATATTATTACACTCATTTAACAGTTGAGAAAACATAAACAATCAACTGTTAAAATTACTGACCAAAGTTACAAATGAAACTCATGGAGGATTCAGAGACTCAAACCATATATCGTAAGTCTCAGTGGAGTGCTAAGAAGAAAAATCTCTCTTTCCGAGAGATCCTTCAATCAGCAAATTATTTCAGTGCTCATTTTCTGGCAATGAACCACTGCCCTGTAACTGAGAGAGAACAACCACCTTCACAAAAATTACATAGTGTCTTTGATTTCAGATTAGTCTCAGATGTTTTAATATTCCATCTGCTTGCAGTGCATTTGAAATACAAATTTCAGTAGTCTGTCTATTTGACATTTGTCTGTACGGACTACCGAGGAAGAAATAAAGGATATTATGGTACTAAAACACTGGCTTTTCAAAGACTCTAATTAAGGAGCCAATATTTTTACTGAGAGGTGCCATGTGCATTTTAGTCACAAAGTCCTCAAAACAGCTGCAGACCTGGCCTAAGGAGGAGGAAGGAAGTGTGTGACAAGAAGCAAACTCTTTCAAGATTTCTCCCCTTATAATAAGCCTTTGAAAGCAGGTAATTATCAACTACATACACAAAGCTAGAAGTCACACAAAAGAAAGTTCAGATTTAAGCAAAAAACATAGAATCARCCAAAGGGAATCAGTATACTCTGCTAGCATTTTCATTAGTCAGAAAAACCTAAATGTCGCGGGATATAAAGCTGTGTGCATTGGAGGACTTCAGAACTGACAGAGCAATCTCAGCTCTACTGATTAACAAAGGAGGGCAGTTTAGTTCCTCTCAGCCACAGGGAAGGTCAGGAAATGGTTGTTGTAGACTTGCTGAGTGGAAAACATGGTCCATAAAAGCAGTTGCTCCAGAAAAAGAAAGAGAAGAAGATGGTTTGAAGGGGAAATTCCTACAGCATAGGGCTGGCTGATGGCCAGGATATAAGCTCTTCTGTTTCACTGTTCTGTCAAGGAGAGATTGCTTGGTTTTGCTAGCTAAGATCACTGCACTGTGAGCAAGCCAAAGAACAGACTACAAAGTATGGAAATTTCAGTTCTAATGTGATTCAGACCTGTGCTGAAAGTGATACTATAAAGACGCTATAGTGGGATTTTACACTCATCGTCTTGTATTGAGCTCCATATCACATAGGTTCAGTCTGCAGCTTTCTATAAATTAATATATTATGGCTACACCAATGTATTTACACCCCATATATTATTTCCTATTCATGGCTCAGCCCGAATTAATCACAAATGTGTTTAAGGCTATTAGAACACATGAAGTCTTTTCCCAAACATAAACTTCAGTCTTTTTCCCAAGGATAAAGTCAAAGCCCCACTTTTGGGGGAGTGGGAGGGGATTAATTTACTCTACTTGCAGATCAAGCAATGGGCTATTAAAATAAATCATTTCTCAGGACACAGCCCTAACTTTTAATCAGCCAAATGATTATGCCAGCATGTAACTGTAAATAGTGGTATACTTCCCCTGCGCTGGAAAGAATCAAAGCCAGAACCATAAATTTGTACTATTAAGGATTTCTAAAATGACATTAAAAAACGTGTAGATGCTTAAGTTACCCATCCCTTTGGAAGTCTCTCTCTTTTGTAAGTTATAAAAAGAGACAAAATACCCAAAACAAAGAAACAACAACAACAACAAAAAACACTCTGTAAGAAGCAAATCTTTCCTTGTCTGATTTACTTATCTTGCAATACAGTAGATTTGTTAAATTACCATAAATGTCTCCATATTCTGTGCAGTTAAACACCAGCTCAAAGGGCATTTATATCACAACTGCAATAAAATTCTAAAAATATGAAGTGATAATAACAATCAGTTTTCCTTTAAATTTACATCTGAAGCCTTTGGAAAAGATCATAAATACATGCCTCCTGCTTCAAACAAAAAATTTAAAGAATAGAGCCCTTGAAATATAGAGAAAAGAAAGGGAATTCAAAGTAGAAAGAATTAAAGCAATACGTCTTTGCTCCACATGAGTTGCAAATATTGTTATGAAGCAATTCACATAATTTTACATGAAAATACATTGAAATTGTAATAATAAAATAATTAGATTCATTCTGTACTAATTAACTTAAAGCATTTTATGACATAAATGTTTCTTATATGACACTAATTATGCCATTTGAATATATTTCTATGCTGAAGCTACCATATATTTGTGGATAAATTAACCATCCCAGATCTAGTTGAAACCTTTTTTAAAAAAAAAAAAAAAAAAAATTGAAAGGCAAACAAACAAATGAAACAAACTCACAAGAAATAACAGAAACATAAAACAAGTTACATTTCAGAACTAGCTAATAGTTTACAGGAATAGATGCAGGCTATATTCAGCTTCAACACCTACAATACACCACAACTGTGTTTGATTGACAATCGCCAAAAAAACATTTGGCTCTACTGTGAGAGTGAAATTAAGTCTCAAATAAACGTACTCTTAGATTCTGTATATTCAGATACTCTATCCCTGCAATAGATTTCTGAAACAGATGATGTAAACAGGGAGAAAAATCAAATTATTCTATGGAAAGATGCAATGAAAATTCCCACTGTTTTTGATTTGCATTGATTTACACATGATCCAGATGTCCCACATGAAAATAATAATTGTTGAATAAAGAGATGATGATAAAGATATCATCAACCCTCATTCTCAATTCTCTTTCTCTCCCACCTCTGTAGTCCTTGGCTAGGTCTAATAAATGCTCACAGCATTTGATATGAGCCCTTGAACCAAGAGTCCCCCTCTGGCAGGGGATTATTTCCCTTCTAACCACATATCCACTGTTCTTGGCAGAGTGACTTGRGTTAGATGGAAAGAGGAGTCTCAGCAGAGGTGGACCTTTCAGTGCCAGCCCTCAACTGTTTCCCTAAATGGGGGAAGAAGGAGGACAACTGTTCTTGCTCACAGGGCTGAGTCTTAGCCCTAGGCCTAGTCAGTTGTCTCCATGGTTAAGCCAGGAGGGAGGTCTGGTTCTCTCACTGCTAATGGGACCGCAGCACTGGAACAAGGAGTTCTGATCCTCAAAACACACACAAGCCCATTCTTCTCCACAATCTCTCATAACACATCAGGTAAAAATGCTGTAGTTACTCAGTGACTGATCTTAACAGTACAAAAGCTCTGCCCAGATCTCAAACAATCTTAGAGCTTGCTGAGAGAGACCAAGATCTCCAATAGCCTCCACAGTCRCTGCCAACTTTCTTTCTACCGGGAGGCGTTTCTGTAGCTCTGTTTTGTAAGTTGTGCTGCACAAAGGCATCAGATTATAGAGTGCACTGGGCATGGTGTGATCCTCAAACACTGCTACACAAAGAATTGCACATTTTTTGCTTCTGAAGGCATCATTACTTAGCGGTGGTCCTGCTTGGTCAGGTCTTGTCACACTGTGTAGGCAAAAGCAAGGCAGAGGAAGAGAAAATTGAGCTGAACATGCTTGATTCTGTGGTTAAGCAGATTTCCTTTCCTGGGATATTTCACCGACTTTCAAACAAAACCAAATGGACAGCCTGGGCTGTACCTGCTCATACAGGAGCTCACAGGCAATGAAGTCGCCCATGAAGGCAATTGTACTCAAGTGGGAAACCTGCAAAAAGGGGCCACAGCATTTTCAAATACAGCTAAGAAAGGGGAAAGGATGAGCAACCACTGGAGAGTAAAAAGGTACCCATGTATGCCAGATAAACATAAGTACTTCTCCATAGCTCCCTGCTCAATGATAGCTTTATTAGGAGGTGGTTCAGGGTGTGTGGCATCTTGCTCTTTTCAGTACAGACTCCTGCCTTATTTCCTCCCTCCAACTAACAGTGATGTCTCTGTGTGTGTGTCTGTGTGAGGGAGGGAGGGAAGGACCAAGCATGACACCTCTGCCCTTGAACAACTCCATCATATGCTAATGCAGCTAAAAAATCCCTTACTATTCTTCGGGAAGAGGCCAAGGAGCTGGTTCCTACTCCAGTGAAAGGTAGAGGAAAGTAGAGAACAGCCATAAAAACCACCACTATCTACACTAGAGGCAGAGAGAGCACGTACTCTTCACCCATATAAGTGACTTTGAGACTCCCCTCTTCCACCYCAGAGAGTGTTCCCAAAACTTTTCCCTATCTCTGCCTGGTACCGCAGGGCTGGGAGGAAACAGACTGGAAAGATGGAAGGAAGGCAGGAATAGTAGTAACCAGGGTATAAGCAGCGTTTTCATACAGCCACAAGCCAAATAAATTTGTGTCTCAGGTTGGATTGTCAAGGGTTGCCCCCAAAAGATTGGGCCACCCTGTATCTGCCATCAGGTATCAATAACAGCCGTGCTTACCCTGCACTCTGATACCTACAGGGCCTGTGCCACCCAAAAGCTGTCATTTCTTATGCTTGCTGTGTTCAATGCCATAGGAACTGTGACTGAAAGATGCCAGTAAAACCACACTCTTTTTGTTCTCTCTTCATATGATTTCATGCTGCTCAGTTTCACTCTGTGTTCATTTCCCTAAGTGTTTAGCCAAATAAAGATGGGGCATTCATCTTCTTCACCCAACACAACTTCCGAGTCCAGATTTTCAAAGTCAATATGGTGTCACTTTGGCATTCATCACAAAGAATTTTAACTAGGTTGCTTTTTTTTTTTTTTTTAATTCAGGAAATGGTGTTCTTCACTGGTACCTACACCTGATGCTGTTTTGTGTTAACATGTTTATAAAATGTTCTATAAATTAGTTTTCTCAAGAAATGTAAAATTAAATTCTCTACATACTCCATACATTGCCGGGATATAAAGTTACGCACAATTTCTTTGTTTTGCATAATCTTCCTTACATGGAAGACAGCTCTTATGGCTCAGCTCAGTTACACTGATGTTCACCATGGCTGCACATCAGAATTAAACAGTTCCACAGAATCTGAAGGCACACACCTTAGCAAACACTAAAGGACAGAAGATAAATTCATCCCAAGGGCAATTCTGTTTAAATCAAGRGAGGTATCTCCATAATGCATTTCATCCTGGAAAATTAATTTGACAGCCTTACTGTGAAAACATTGTTCATGCTAAAGAATATATGTTATAAAGCTCTTAAATTTATGTTGAATATTTGCTAAGGAATTTATTTTGCACATATTTTTTCAGGCTTGCTTGCAATTGCCAACAACTATTTCTTGAAGAAAACAGTTTTACTTAATATGTCATATTGGATCAAATTATTTTAAGGTCAAGAGTAAACAATGTAGCTCTTTGTGCAGGCATACTGCTATGCTGCGATTAACCCTCAGGCAATGGTGATTTGACATCTTCACTTCATATGTTGCCTGCATGATCTATGCTGTACCTGCTCAGGACAGAGATCGTATTTTGGTATCCCTGAGACACTATTCATAATCTGGCCCAAAATGAACAATAAGTCTATGATAAGCTCTCAGGAGTGCCAGGCACTTACTTCTTGCTTACACATAAAATCATTCCAGGATAACACTAGGCACAGTTATTGTGAAATGGGTGTTCTTGAATAGCTCCGTTTAACATGCCAACTTAGAATTTGCTGCCCTTAGACAGTGGCAGCACACCCATAAGCACTGAGTCAGATTCGTGCTGAACATCTGCTCCTCCTCCTGGTTTTGAATGAGTCTGGATGCTGAGAACAGCTCAGATTTAGCTTTGTATATGGTGTTCAAACACTGCGCAATGCATGAGTTCATTTCACATTATGAAACGTCAAATAAACATTTTTACCCACAGTGTCTTTTCTTCGTATCCTTCCATCATCCAGTTTGAAAGGAAAATGAAAAGGAAGGACAACATTTATTTGAATATTTGCTACCCATGGACCACTCCTTATTGAACTCTCATTCGGAAGATCCCTTCAACAATGGTAGACTTCTCCTTCTCTTAGTCCAATTCTCCTTTTTTTTCCAGTTTCTTTTCTCCTAGTGCTAAGCTCTAGATTCTTATAGACACTTATATGACTTTGTCTCAGCAAATGAACAACCACAGCTTTAAAAAACAGTGAGCTGAATGCCAGGCAGGGAGCTGTGCTCTGCACAATCACACTGAAACTCAAGAGTACCACCACAGCTGGAGGTGCTAAATAAGCTCCCTCTGTGCAGGATCCCCCCTATTACCTTCACCAAATCCACMCTGCCTTTAGCAAAACTGATTACTTGCTTGCTGATTGCTTCCTATTAGCTAATCTCTGTCTGCTAGTTAATTTTCCCAAATTATACGCAAAATTATACACAACTATATGACACCCTGCAGTAAATGCTGTCTTACCTGCACCGTACAGAAAGTCATAGTTATGCCATATTTGCAGAAGGCCTGACAGAACATGAGTCAACGTAGTAACACCAGCCAACACAAAAGARCCCACACAGAAAAAGAAGAAAATGYCTACAGAAACAATCTTTCCCAAAGTATTTCCATTCTGTTTTCAAAATAACACTCATGTACTTCATTGCAGTTCACTGGACATTCCCTTATCTCTTGGACATTGTTTCCTGTGTGCTCTGTAGCATAAAGACATGTCTGTTTATTCTGAAGCTGGTGCTTGAAATAATCAAACAGGGTGGGGATTTTTTTTTCTTTTTTTTCTTTTTTTTTTTTTTTAAAGCACAACTTTAGCTGAAGCAAGCCAGGACCAGTGTCAGGGTAGGCTACTGAACCTGTGTTTTGGGCTGTCTTTCTACAATACAATACTTCTGAGTTAACTGCTGGTTAGTCTGTGTCGTAAATGAGTAGACCAGCTGGCTTTCTGCAAGTTCTCTGTCCAGTTTTCAGTTTTCCCCAAGTAGGTATCTTCTGTGATGTTAACTTATGTATTGTTTGTTTCTAACACTGTGTTCTGCTTCCACCCGGACTGCTTCCCACCTAGGATGCCAGATTCATTGTCATACACTATTAGCTGTGGTCCTGCAAGTCCTCCCAGTGTTTTACTATCTGTCAGATGACAGTGCTTATATCTCCAAGAGTATTTGTGTTCATTTTTCCAATAAGATACAGGATAACTTCATACCRAATGCTTTCCTAACATACAAACTATGATTATTTTTTGGATGGAAATTTATTCCCACAGCTGATTGTATTTGTTATGGTACAAAAGCACAAAAATGCCTCTGAGCAAGGTATATACAAGCATAAACCACAAATATTTACCTAGAAGGCTGGTCTGCTTACAGTGATGCTGTTGGTCATCATCTGATAGCCCATCTCTTACCCTTCTCCACATTTTGACATGATTTTTCTCTCTGGGGCTGTCCAAATGGGTTAGTTAGATGTCTCCAAAGATAAGCATGTGGCAGGTATTACTTCTTCCTCAGTGGTTTGTCAAGAAACTACTGCTATAAAGCCAAAAGGGTCCAGAAGATTTCTATAATCTTAACCCATAATATCCATCTTTGATTTGAAACAGTTAGGAAACCAGACTGATCCCATAGACTTACCTTGCACATCAGGGTCTATGTCACAACTACTTCCCTCAGTTTCTCTGCCTGCAAGCTCTTCAGTTTATATTTCACGCACACACACACACACACAGAGTAAGCCATCTTAAAATGTGGCAAGTTCATAATGCTGACACTCAGAAAAAATCTGTCTAAAGATACACTGGTTGTCTTCTTTTAGTCTCACACTATAAAAACAACAAAGTAAKTAGCGCAGGCAGTAAACTCAAAGCTTCTTTAAAGAAAAAGAGTTCTCAAAACTGGAAGGAAACATTGACAAATAGTTCACTGTAAGCAGAGACAAACTTTTCCGAGAAGTCTCTGTAGCATAAAAAGACTGCTCTGACATTGAAGACCCCATGAAGCTAAATCCTGGGACATACACTTTTGAAATATATTTTTAAAGTATTGTCCCAGAAACACTTTCTATTCAGTCTTGTGAAAGTCCATGTACCTTGCTTATTTGCCTCTTTAGTAAACATGCTAAAAAATGTGGTATTACCACCAATCTTCCCTGACTGACATAAAATGAGTCAGTRTTAAAAAAAAAATAAATCTCAATRCAGGTAAGAAAAGGGGGAAGGGTGGAGGGCAGAAGTAAAAAACGTGTGAGATGCACTGCAGTAGCATGGAAAGAAGGTTACTTGCTGTATGTTATATGTACTTCGTCAAAATATTGCAAATTGATTACTTGTCTGCAATAATAGTTACATTAAATCCAAATTTACCAAACTATCAGCCTTCTCATTTTCTCTGCTACCTCCATACTGATTTTATCCTTTCTTTTAATCAATGATGTTATTTGTCCTGGGACAGTAGAAAACACTTACTGCAGATTAAAAATGACAATGGAAGAGAAAAACTGAAGACAATACGAGATTATTCAGGAAAAATGAGATCTGCAGTTAGGACCTACCAAATTTAAGCTGGTCTGGTTGATATTTTTAGATCACATATTCATTTGGCCTTCTCCAAACTTTTACAGTGTTCGGAAAGTTCGGTGAAAATCGTCCTACTTGGGTAGCCTGGTGTCTAGTCTGAATGAGAACTGCAGAAGGTAAATCTAAGCAAAAGTGAGAGACTCAATTAAGCATTTCAATTTCATTAAAAGGATTAAAATAAGTATTATATAAAGTCATTTATACAATTTCAAATGCTTCTCTATCACKTCTTGCTAATGGCCATAATTAAAGTCAGCTAACAGAGGTGCAGAAATATTGGGAATATATACTTTTAAAGTAATAGCCAGGTAAACAGTAGGTTCTTGTGCGAGACACAAATTGTGGCAGAGAGCCAAGTAAATACTTGAGTGATTTAAAGACAGGTAAAAGAAAAGACAGCACTGGGAATTAAACCCTCTGAAATAAAGTTTTCTTTCATTATTTTTCTTTTATAGCTTATTTATATTTCACTGTAGAATATTTGTAATAAACACTCAAAGACATTTAGCACAAATTGGCTATTTTAACTGTATCAGAAAAGCTCAAGAAACATATTGCTGGGGCCTTATAAACACATACAATATGTTTACTGCATACAACACAATGGAATAGCCAARAATAGCCAGAAGAGGATGGTGGAGGAAGAGGAGGGAAAGCTTGTAATCTATCATACTGAAACAGTCCATGCTGTGATATTCCCMAAACACCTGGAATTCTCAGAGTATGTAAACAATTGAATCACAACTGGAGTAAAACAGTATCAGGTTCCTTTAGTTCAAGAAAAAAACCTTTTCACATGTCTCACAAAGAARTATCACAATTTCACAACAGCTAGTTTTATAATCTGTGCTCATGTGTACACTGCCAAAAATCTAGTCTCTATCAAAAAAAAAAAAAAAGAAGGCCTAGTATCGCTATTGTTTCTTCAGTCTGTTTAAAAAAGTGATAAAGTGTTAGCAATATAAATTCTGGCTAGCAAGAATAGCTCATTTTTCCCATATCAAGCTCAGGCTGACATACTAACTGAGGTACTGTGTTCTCCCCTCCCCAAGATCAGCATAACATATTTGCCTCTTTCTGCCTTACAGCAAGTGTTATTTCCTATACTTAGTAAGTTAGGAAATGTCACAGAAGATGAAACTCCATGCAACAAGTATTTGGCAAGATGCTCTGTCTGATGTCGTCTTCTTCTCATAAGAAGATCCGCTTTAGAGTTTATGAAATTCTGGGTTAAAATACAGAGGCATTATATAAAACTGTTTTKTATGCAAAACAAGAAATACTTGTTATCTAAACATTGCCAGTTCCTAGCGCAGAGTCAGTCTATCAAGCCTGTAAACTGGTAAAAAAAATTAAGGTTTTTCCTTCAGACAAAGGTATACTGAGAAAGATATCAACCTCATTTCAGTCTGACATCCCAGCTTTGTTTTCAGTTTGCTGATGTTCAGCAAGCTGCCCTACACTGATCAATGGAGACGCATTCTGGAGGGGTGAAGTTTCTGACAGATTTTGWCCCCTCGTCCAGTACACTGTCATTTTAGGTGGAAGAGACCAACCACTATGGAAAAATACAGATTCACAAAGAATTTTTTCTAATAAAAGCAATTAATCTGTTCATTCTCCTGTCCTCCTTCTACTGTAAACAGGAACATAATTTAAAGACAGATGATGCTAGCGAACAAAATAAGACGYGCCTGCCCTCCACTGTCTCTGACCCAGAAAATCCTTTGTGCTATTCCTTGCCCTTGGAACCTTCCTTTCTCCAAGTTTCCCACATCAGTCTGAAAAAATACCTACCAACGTCTAAACTTTCCCACTACTGTTCACAGATAGCTCGCCTTCTTAAATCATAAAAGTTTAAGGTCAGAATTATACTTCCTTCCAGCTGGAAATAATATCTTTTGCATACTACTACAATATTCAGACAGTGAGAGCGCCAAAAACCAGTCCTGAGGAAACCAAGCTCCAATCAAACCCTTGAGTTTGGGGAGTTTGGGGCAAGGTGGGGAGTTCAGTCTTCATTACCTTTTGTTTGCATGAGGAACACAAACAGGGTGAGAAAAGAGAAGTTCCAAAACTAGGTGAGAAGAGCTTTTCTCTGCTGTTTCCACAGTGGCTTCTGCTCTGCTCCAAGGGGTAACGGGAAGTAGAAAAAGTGTTTTTGAGAAAGTCTGGTTTTGATATATGTCCTAGCTCAGTGTTGGAAAGTTGAGCAGGCTGAAAATGTACATATTCTTTGTACAACCATCCAACCAGGTGAACTCTCTGAAGATCATGCATCTTTACTTATTTACCTATTTAAAAGAGTTTTATGCTTTCATTAACATTAAAATTAATTAAGAAAAAAAATCGTTTGCATTGCATGATCTACAGTAGTTAACTTATAAAACTAGTTTTACACAATTTATCTACACCAATCTTCAAAACCTCTTAAAATTGCTTATTGATCAAGTAAAAGCTCAAAAGGAAAAACAAGACCTAAAAGCTCTGACAAATAGATTATCTATCTTGAATGCAAGCAAATACCCACTTAAGTTACTTTACCGCTGAAACTACTTTTTATGCTGTGTTTATCAATAGTTTACGTATTGGAAGCAAGTTTTGTTTAACTGCAACATTAGATACATTTAATGCCTTTACTGTCAATTACGCCACAAAAGATCAGCAGCATTGTTTTCAAGACTCTCAGATTAAGACTATTGGGCCCMAAAAAAGCTATAACTGAAGTTGATATAACTGAAAAACAATAAAAACTCCCAACTGCTGCTTTCTGCTTTTGCCTCAGCTTTCCAAGCTGGTTTCACTTTCTGGTTCCTGTATGATAATTACCAAGGCCCAGCAATCGGGCAGAGTTGCAAAATTCATAACCGAGGGCCTGAATATAACCTTCTTTTCCGGCTAAGTGAAATCCAAGCTGCATTGGTGAAGCTACAATTTCGCTTATGTTGTCTCTGGTAGACCTCTTTGAAGRCGGACTTTCTGGACATCAGCTAAGGCATTTTAATGCAGCCCACTGCAGGTCCCTGAAGTTAAGAAATACTCTGGGAGCTGGAAACAGCAGTGTTGATATCCAGCCCCCCTGCTCCCCACCTTCAGTTTAATGTATTGAAACCTTTTATGCCAGTGCATGCCTTCTTACCTTTGGATTGTTTGGATGAAAAGGCTGGTCCTTTGGGGACAATCTAATTAGTATCTTGGATTTCATTTTGTACATCAGACGTACCAAGCTCCTTGTCACAGGTCTGGCTTTGTACCTGAAGTGCCACAGGAGCCAGCACTTTCTTACTGAAAGTAGAAAAGTACAGTGACAGATAAATACTACCCAAAATCTCATCTAAGGACTGCTTTAAAGATTCAGCAAAACTTTTTCAGTCAGTTGCCTCAGGTTCTTCTAAATTGATAAGCTGGTTTCTTAGCTCTTGTCATGATACATTGGATGATTGGAAGTATGCACAGAACTAAAGCATACATGACACTCRCTCCCAGATCCTGCAGGACCAACGAACCCTGCTCTGGGGCAGTGGAGGGGTTGCAGAAGTGTGCAGAAATTTGAAGTTCTGTCCAGTCCAAGTGCTGAGAGCACATCTCTGGCTCTGCCTGGCCCCTGGCTCCTCTTTCAGCTTGTTGATGGCTTCCAGTTGACAAGATAGGATTTGAACATGTTGTACGGAACGAAATGGTCCATTAGATAGCCCTCCCTAATACCAGTTTTCAGCAATACATTCGATGGGATGCATGTTATGTCTCAGTGTRTTTTGGCTTATAGTTTAACCACACATGTCAGTCTACCTATTGTATATACARTTGCAAGTATCTCCTCCTTCCCTTACCAGCTAATGTGGTGTGAGGTTGGGTTTTCTATGTTTAGAAAGCCATAGCTCTTTCTTTATGGCCATTTCTGCAGCATTCATTGAAATAATTTGAACATTTTCATCTTTGGAATACATACTCTACTACTAGGGCAGAGATCTATGTTGTCCTTCTCCTAACCTGAGGACAAGCATCTTTTTTTGCTGGATGTCCCCTGACCATACTACTGTTCAGGGAAATGCACGCTTTGATTAATCCAGCTCTGTGCAGCACACGTTCTGGACGAACAATGCAGATGTGTGTAGGAGGGAAGTGGGAAGAGGAGAGCAGAGGAGAAAAGTAGATCATGAAGTAAGAAGTGGTGATCACTCTGAGCACTGCAGACGGAAGCAAGATGCTGGTAATAATCTCAGCAGAGAAAGCATGAACACTGTGACGGTGTGCTTCACTATATCCAACTGCCTCTAGGTGTCAGGTTGCTGTGCTCTACACTCGGCTCTACAGACATTTGGGAAGTCCCAAGGAGTGTTCCAAAGGGCAATGATACACAGGATCCTCAGTGAGTGTGTAGGTGTATATAGGAACATGTACATGAGTATGTACACATGTATGAAATTGCAAAATAATTGCCAATTTTAGATGGAAGGGTTATCAGGCTAAGAGGATCCTTTACATGGTCCATGTTTGTGTAACATGGAACATGTTTTGTGTTCCATGTTACACAAAAACCTTTGATCATATACTTGTTTCAAGCAACTCATACTGCCCAGCTCAGCAAGATTAATTTTCACACTTGCTACTAAAATTAATGTCGATAACATTTAAAGGGTCACTTCTTGGAAGCTTTAAGCTCTAAGGACAAGAGAAAATACATATCTAGCAAGAGACCTGGTAACTTAGATTTATAGCTTGACCTTGAGTTATGGGAAAAGATTTTATAACTTTCAGATTTATGATTCTCCTTCCTGGAGACCCTGACTGTAAAAATGAGGCTGGACTTCAAGAAGCAAGTTCACTTCTGGTTTTCTTAACAACAGGATGGTGTCCTTGAGCTGTAGGAATCTTGTAACAATTCAGCATAAACCAGACAAGCTTTCAAGTAATCTATGTGCTCCTTTAATTGTCTTACAGCTAAAGGCTTTAAATCCAAGATGAGCTATGTACTTCCTTATGTCCACAACTGCATCGAGACATTGAGCAAAAATTCTAGCTTTTATTATGAAGCTTTYTTGAGATTATGATATTCTTTTTCTCCGTATCCAAACTTTAGAAGTACCTTTTCTTTTTCCAGATTTGTAGCCTACAAAACCTTTGCACTTTAGTATATCAGAATTTTCAAAATTATACCAAACAAAATAGCCATTCTTAGCTACAGAAAGAAATTCAGAGGTAAATGCTTTAAAACCTTATGGCCTCACTCCTGCATAATGTGTAAAACAGATCCCTTGTCCTGCGATCAATAAGATCTACTAGAATAGGATTTCACTATATAAAACTTAAATACTGTTATTGACTTGACAGCTTAAACTGATAATGACAGACATGCTTATAATGAACTATTTCGTCTATTTAGTAGTCAAGACAAAAACCTACCTGTATGTTGTTGTATTGTTTTCTGTTACAGAGTTTTGCACCTCTCATTTATCTTATTTATAAGAGTATAGGGAATTGGAGCACATGATGAAGAAGCAGAGAAAAAGAAAACTATGTTTGACAGTCTAGACCAAAAAAAAGCTAAAAAGGGGATGTTATTGCTGTCTTCAACTACCTGGTGGGTGGTTATAGAGAAGACAGAGTCAAACACTTCTCAGAGGTGCAAAATGAAAGGATGAGGAACAACAGGCACTCGATTGCATCGAGCAAAATTATGACTCTATATTAAGAACCAAAATTTCACAAGGGCAGTCATCCAGTGGAATGAGCTGCCCGGAGCAGCTGTGGAGCATCCATCCTCAGAGTCAAAACTCGATTAGAAAAGGCTGTGAGCAACTAACATTGAAGTAAGCCCTGCTCTAAGCAAGGGATACGGGCAGATAATGTCCTGAGAGCTTTGCTAGCCTAGGTTATTCTGTAAGTCTGTAACAGCATTGCATAAATATGAACCAGAAGAGTTTCACCAAGTGCTTGGGGAAGGGGGTGGAGAGTTGGTTTCTAAAATTTGTGGGTTTTTGTGGGATTAGGGTTTTTTTGTTTTCAACAGCTTCAAAAATTGGAAGTTTACTTTACAGTTACTTTCTCTTTCTTAGTTTCCAGGAGTAGCTATAAAAACCTCAGATTTTATTTTATTTTTTTCTTCAAAGGGTTGCTAGGAATAGATTTTAAATTATCAGAGGTTCCCTTTCTTATTTAGGGCCACTGACTGACCATAAGAAAAATGTATTGAGGCATTAGATGTATTTGTTTGAAATACCTGATATTGAAATTCAAACAGTTCTTCAAGCAGAATTCCTAACAAGAAGAATTTGTGACAGGGAGTCTACAAGATTTACTTTGAAGAAAAAAAAAAGTGTGTTTAAGAGACCCACAAACCTTCAAAAGAACAACTCTTTCAAAAGGCCCCACCTCACAGCTATAAGGGATTTTCAGAAGTTAATGTATTTGCATAAAGTGGAAAGACTTGCAAACTGTACAAGGCAATTACTGGAAACAGTGGTGTAATATTGAACAAAATGGTCCTGTTTTTCCTTGTTTTTTCAAAGAAATCCATTATTTCTTTCATCTACACTAAAACTATAGGCCAATTCCTGTAGTCATTACTAAAAAAAATGTCATTTTACAGACCTCCTGCTGGTCTTCTGTACAAAGAAAATGAATACTCCAATGAGGTGAAGGGCAGAAAGAAACRGAGCTTGAAAATACAGTCCATATGGAAAGAAAAACTGCATTTTAAATGCACCCAATAAATACTAGAGATCTATTACAGTGTATTTGAGCAGCTTTTGCTGACATTTATATAGCTATTTGTATGTGTCTATACAGACACATATATGCACATGTATACACACACACACACTTCAGTCCACATATAGATATCCAGATTAAAAAGTCTATCCCTTCTTTTTAGTCATAACACAGTGAAATCTACATACTCTTTGGTATCATTAGCTAATATGTCCCTGAGGTAGTGCTCTATAGTCTCTTACTGCTGCATGTTTTAAATCCACTTTGTGAACATATTAAAACTATATTTCAGSAAAAGAAGGGTGGAAAAGACAAAAGATACAGAAAAGCGGTAGTGTCTAGGTAGGCAATTCAAAGCGATCATTGCACTTACTTTTGGTTTTTCTTTTAAAAACATTTTTTTTCCCCTTCTGGTTTATGCATAAATACTTCTGCCTTCTGCATCCCACTTTTATGCTTCGCCTTATCTCTGGAATTAGCCCTAAGATGCTTCAGGGAGAGGAGGAGAGACTTTAAAATTATTTCTGCAGCACAGAGTAGGACTGGTAGAGCTTTTCATCAAGATGTGTGTGCACAAGCGCACATGTACACACCAACCAGCACACTTCCACAGAGGATTCTTCCCTGATCCGTAACTGCCAGTAAGGACTGAAGAAAAATTCCACACTGCAAGACACAGTAGAACAAGTGTCTGGTAATTTTGTACAGCAGCTCTCTAGATTTCATCAAGGGAATCTCTTCCCACTACTGTAAACACAGTAGTATTGTTCAGCCTACACACAATAATATATTTTAATCTGGCAATGCTTTCCAATGTGGCAAGAACACCTAGAAAGTAAGATAAGGCTACCTCCATTCATTCTTATTCACCTCCTTTAGTAACTAGGAATTTTTAATTAATTAAAAATTTGATTCATTTTTAAAACTATCTTAAATAATTTAAAAATATTACTAGCCATCAATCAGTTCCCACTAAATCAATTATGCTAGCTGAATGCTTCATACTGTTTAAAAACATGTTGTGTATTTGAAGAGCAAAAATGTAAGAATCCATCATGCCCAGCATAAAAATGCTATGAAAAAATCAAGGTTCTGTAGTTGCAAATATCTACATAGCTGACTAAGAATATTACAGACATAAGTATCTCCTAATTATTCTCTGCATAATTAACAAGTTAGCTCTGAAATGCTAGGACTCTGAAATGACATCACTTCTTGTGGACACTTGGATGGTGAATTCTGAGGATGGGTATGAATCAGTAACTGATTCCAGGTTTCTTTTAATATCTAGAGTTTATAGATTTGCATACAGAGCTATAACTGATAGCAGTTTGCAGAATTGTGCATGAAGTTTATTTGGGGCACTTTAATTCTACACACACCCACCCACACCCCACCCCCCACCCCCCACCCCCCCCCGAAAAGCCAGTCCTCCATACTTAATACTATGCTTTTCATTTTTTTGCCTTAAACTTCAATTTGCTCTTTTCATTTTTGGACAGATAAATATAGATATTTCCTGCCTATCTGGTATGGTGTTTTGGAGATAAAAATATTTCCAGTATTTTTTGTTTCTAAAAATATAAGTATGTATTTCTGATACCATTATTTTATCAATACCATGGATGATAATACGAAGACAGCAGTGGAACTTCAAGTTACCACAAACTATGCAGTAGAAAAAAAAAAGGCTTTCAAAACTAATCTCTTAATCCTGGCATATGATTTAAGATAACAACCCAATACAAAAATCAAAGAGTGAAAAAGTCAGTACCAATCACTGATAGAGACCTAGGCATAATCCATACTGAAAATGTTAGAAATTCTTTCCATTTTTATGGCATTTCACCAGAAAACAAACATCAAGAACAAAGAAAACCCACCTCTGGAATGAACAGTCTATGAAGAAGAAATTTTTTACTTTATGATTTCAAAAGTGAAGCAAAGGTTTTCATTTATGCCAGTCTGGAGTGACCCTGTCTTTTTTCCCCCAAGTCATTCCATTCTTATGGGAATCTGAAATATTTCTGCTTTGAAACATTCTTTTTAATGTGAGGGTTTCCTCCAAATGCAGAGCCTACTGCCACTCACCTTCTACTAAAACTCTGAGCATTAAGAGTCTGTGTAATCACTGCAGTAAATGCAATTAAATCTTCCAGCCATTTCCCAATACTTAGACTTTCCTTTGCTCAAATTTTGAAGTCTGCCACTTTAAGGTTTCGGTGCAGAGGCTGTGATTTAGTAACATTACTGAAAACCATAGGCCTGAAAACGTTTAACGGAGCTCTTGGTAATTGCATAGGAAGAAATACAGCCTCTCAGGCCTCTCCATTTCCCCACGTGAATATTGGTGCAAGCTAGAAAACGCCAGCTCTAGGAAGTATTTAGAGACTAGATGTATACAGCAGTTTTCCTACTTTCCATCCCTCGAACAAACACTAGAAATGAAGCTTCACTCATTAAAGTAACGTGGGTGCACTGCTTGTTCCCTGCTGCTGCCTGCAGCTGTTAGACAACCTGAAAGACATCATGTAGTACAGGAAAGGACTGGGTCATCTCTACATCCTCTCTAGACCAGGACACAGACGGGCTGTCCGTAGACTGTGTGGTAGAGGTCCTGTCATGCCATAGCACCCATAGTTCTTGCCTCTGGGGATGGAAGATGCCTCTTCGCTGCACCACTAATCTGCTCCTTCAGAGCTCAAGTAAACTGCTGGTAGATGAGGAACTAAAGCATCTTCATCCTCAAATGCTGGTAGGATTCAATATGCTCAAATCATGTTCCTCCAGAGAACTCTGAAGGTTCCCCTTGCAAAATTATTTTTCAGGTCAGTTTTCTAAAATAAACATAGAGAATCTTTGACAAGGGAGTGTGTTAAGATGTTATTAAGATTTGTGAGCCCAATAACAGCACAACATGCATCTAGCCACAGGCATAAGTATATTTTCACACAAACCTTTGGTTTGTTGGTAACAAGCCTATCAGATACTGTCTGTGGAGGGGGAAGGTTCCCATAACCAAGTCATCCCTTTATACTTTTAATCTGCAAACTTCAAAACAGCAAGAATTTGTATCRAGGAAGTCAAAGTTACTGTAAAGTGTCAGGTTTCTGAACTTCTTACCGCCAGTTCTCCTCCCACCCTTTAATTCACATACCTATTGACACAACTTTCTATGCTGTAGAGTCTTGTTATTTCTTCAGTATCATCATTGCTGTAATAACAAGTGTTTCACATACTGCAGAACTGCAAAAACAGAAATGTGAGAGGGTCAGAAGAAAACACTGATATCAAAGATATTACAGTGAGAGGAGGTAATTTGTACCGGGAAATTACAGGGAAATGATAGTGCTCTACCTGTAATGCTTCAAAGCAGTCCCCAGTGTAATAACACATATTCCTGTTTTTTTTCTGGAGTATATAGGACATAGTATGCACATTATAAAAAAATGTATCAACCTGTTGCTATTAGAGTCAGTTTGCACAACATCCGAAAAGCTTGACACTGTAACACAACACGGTTATTTGATGTACACAGGTGAGTGCTTCCCGCTGCAGCTCACAAGGAGAAAGCCTTACCTTTTCATCACCATTTCTATCCCTCTTCTTCCCAGGTGGGATTCATAAAAACATGGCTGTAGGAGCGAGCAAAAGGGCTGGCAGTGCTACGCATGCAGGTGGGTGCAAAAGCCTGCCTGAACCTCGTACTGAACATGAGGCTCTGGAGAGCCAGTGGTGAGAGGGAGCTGCTGGCACCTACAAAATGCAGGCGCGCCTCTCTGTACTATCACAGGTTATTTCATAAAGCCAGAGTCGTCTTTGTTCTGAAGGCAAGGAGGAGTTGAATGGCCAGAAAGAGGTAGAAAAATAATAATTTCTGAGATTCTCAGTACTTTGGCATAAGGCATTCACCCCTACCTAGAAAAGGGGGAGAAGTTAAATGGACAGCTGAACTGCTGTAATATTCTGAATTCTAGGACACATATCTACAATCACCTCTGCTATTAAGAGGAGGATCTCTGGTGGCTTGGAAGGAAAAGATCCAGTAGGGCACACTGACAGAATAAAAGCTATTACTTGTTAGGCCTTTACTAAAGAATTTCAATGGATTTAATTTAATTTCAAGAGGGTTTTGAGAGCCAATATTGCGTAGCCTTTTATCAACGGTTACCTTACCATAAGCATGAAGCTTCTTTTTTTAATGTATCTTTTGAGGTTTTTCAAAGCAATGATTTTTTCTTTTGAGACACTTCTATTATAGCCTGTGCCATGCTTTGTGAGAGAAGGTTTAATCCATGCTGCTTCTGCTCTTACCCATAGAGCCAAAAAAGAGCAATGCAAATATTCACAATATCCTCAGACAGAAATACAGAGAATACTTTCGTACTTTCATAGTAGTCTGATTCCAATTCTTTCTCTAGAAGAAGAAATCTTTCCAGGCATTTATTTCATAGACAAATTAGGCAGGTGCTCAGAATAACCAAATTGATAATAATTTGTCTATATTGTCACAGCTCCTGTCTGACCATATATTTACTAGAGAAACCTTTTCATATTAACATTAACTGTATGTTAATGAAGTTCCATTTTATATTAAAAATATAAACAAATTAAAATAAAAAGTCATCCGCCTTGTTCTTGTGATGACTTCAGAACAGAACAGATCGGTGCTCAGACATTTCCCTTTAAAATGCTGTGTGATACCAGAAATCTCGTGGCGCTCTGCAGGGCCAGAAAATACTCTCTGTGGGTAGACAAGGAACTTCCAAAATGCTCTTACTGTACAATACTTTGTTCCGCTTTGTTCTTTGCACCTCCCAGGCAAAGTTTGACCCCTAAAACTTCCGTGTAATAACCACAGAAATACAGAGCCAACATCTCCAGACAGGAGCTGTGAGGGAGACACACGAGGAGCTCTCCCATGGTGGCCCCTGCTCCATTAAGAATACAATTCCTGTCAGAAATGCACCTTTTCAGTCTGTTATGCTTCCAGGACAGTGATGCACATCATCTTTGACCTCTCCCTGGATCACCACGCCTGTTATTTTCCATCCCGCACAAAGGACAATCTCAAACCACACTGGCCCAAAAGCAAAGTTTCGAGCCGAGTCTCACCCTTCCTCTGAAACGGTGTTACGAGGGCCCCAACTTCTCCGCAGCTGGCTCCCACCAGCTCCATCTTCCTACCCCATCCCCCACAGGCCCATAACCCCACGTCCTGCTCCCTCAGCTCACATCTTCCTCCCCGGGGGGTCAGCCCGGCAGCTCGACGCCCGACTAGCAGGTGGCCTCGCAGCAGGCCTGTGGGGGCAGAAGGGGGTCTCTGCTGGGCCCCAAGCTCTGCTGTGAGGCTGGTCGTCTCCTGCCTTTAACCGAGAGCAGATAACCTACGTGGTGGCCTTTGGGTCCAGCGGCAATGGCTTCCTTCAACGTAGGAGGCCTCGCACCCGTGCACGGTGCTGCTTTTCTGTCAGCTGTAAGCATTCGCTAGCTCTAACTCTCTGATTGCGGTTCCCATGTTTTCCTCCACAAGTGATACCATAGTATTTGAATCTTAAAAAGTACTGTATGCATAAAGTAATGCTTTAAAAACGATAGTACTGGATTAGAAACACTGACGGGTTGATGACACATCATGCCATTGCCCGAAATATTCACCAGAGCTGGCTTAGACAAGATTATCTGATGCAATTTTTGCAGTGGCAGCCCTGAAAATATAAGGAAAATCTATCAGGAAGGCCTTAGATACCTCTCCTTGCTGGATAAAGCAGCAAAATTCCTCATGGTAGGAAAAAGTGAAGCGTGCTGCGTGCAGATGTGCTGGCTTTTTTTACCCTCTGCATGCAGCAGCATAAATCAACCAGCTTTTAAAGAAGTCTGACACTAGAAGTCAGGAGACATTTAACGTGCTATAAGTGTGCTTAGTTTAGCTAAGCTCTGAAATCACTTGCAAGTGAAGTATTTGAAAGAAAAGCAAAATTAATCTCAGCCTTTTTTTCCAAGCCTGTAAGAGGGACAAATGCTTTACACAAAACATACAGAGATCCTTATCAGCAGAATTACTTTCTGCAAAGGAAAACTCAAACCTCTGTGAGTTACTGACAGACTGGTTATAAAAAAAAGAAAGGAAAAAAAAAGTGTGTTTACTGCTTGAAGGCTTGACACGAAAAGTCCTTCCCCTTCTAAGATGAGGAACTGCCTGACATGGAAGACTTGCTACCCTCGCAGCCACGTGAGGAGCGAGAGAAACTGAGAACAGAAATACCGGAGACATGATGTAAAGTGGTGAATAGGCTAAAATTAGTTAACGTTTTGATTTCTTTTATGAGGGAGGGTAAGTGCTATTTATTTCTTTTTAATTAAACCAAAAATCCTAGAAGGCACTGGAAAGTGAAGAAATAGAGATTTTAAATCTCAATGCACAAACTCATGCTTGTGTATGTACATGCGTACTAGCCTAAGTACAGGTACACAGTTCTTGTTTTAGGAACACTACTTCAAAAGCAAGTCTTACAAAATAAGGAGAAAAACACCCCCATCACCTTCATAATTGTATCAGGAATAATGTCAGGAAATTTTACAAGGACTAGCTTAGCTAAGGCAATGTCTGCTCTGGTCTTAAAGACAGATTGCTAGTATTCATCATTTTTCCACCCCAGGTTTTGTGTCTTACCTTTCCAAATAATCACTTGCTTTATGAGGACTGAAAATAAAACCAGCTTTCCTTCTTCCTATTGTAGTATTAATATTTTCACTAGAAGAAAGGAAATTCTTCTTATTCCTTTTATTCACTTTCAGTTTAAGCCGGTGTTGCTCAAAGCTGGAATGAAATACAATGAAATGACTGAGTAGAAAATTAAGATTTTGTCAGAGGTCAGCAAATTGATTAAACGACCTTGAGCTACATACAAAGCAGGAACACATAAGTACAGTACAGAGGACTACAGGTTCAGCTCCTCTAGGCTGTGAAGTTGAACTATTTTCTTTGTGGTATCTTTGTTGATCTCGGTAAATCTAATTTGAGACAGTACTGAAATTTTCTGATACACTACACTTGGTTTTCTTCAAGTGAATGTTGAGCTGTGACATGGATGCGAGTTGTTGGTTAGCCTACATAGTTCAGAATATACTTACGTGACTCCCCACTTCCTCTCCCCTCCCTGCCTGCATGCATATACACTGGTGAGGCTGCGAACTTATTTTGGGGAAGGCAGCAATGCTAAAAATCATCGAGAGGATGTAATAAGGGAAGAGGCACGCTCTTTGTGCAGAAGGGTGGGAAAGAAGATAGCTGCACTGGGAAAAGAAAAAAGAGGAAACATTATTTGGAATGAAACATTGCATGCTGGGTCTGGCTGCGATGGAGTTAATTGCTACATTGCAGACTGCACGTTGTGGGCTTGTGACTAAAATTGTGTTGCTAGCACTCCAATGTTTTAGGTGTTGCTGAACAGTGCCTGCAAGGGTGTCAAGACTTTCTCTGTTCTGCACTTTGCCCCCTCCAGGGAGCAAGCTGGGGTGGGCAAGAGGCTGGGAGGGGCCACAGCCAGGACAGCAAAGGACTGACCAAAGGGATATTGCATGCCACGTAATGCCAGGTCAGCAATAAAACGGGATTTGGTCTTTTCAAAGTAGCCACTATTTGGAAGCTGACTGAGCATTGGTCTGCTTGTGGGAGGTGATAAGTGACTGCCTTTGCATCACTTCGCCTCCTCCCACCCCTTCCCCTTACTTTTTAAACTTTTTTATCTTGACCCACAAAGTTTTCTCGCTTTTTCTCTTTTGATCCTCTCCCCCATGCCACTGTGGGGCTGGGTGGGGGCTTACTTGCTGGCTGGGGTGAACACACCATACACTGTGAATAGGAAATAATCACAACCATACTGATGCTTAAGTTATAAATTAACCTGGAAGTTTTAGAGACTATGGCTTTTTTTTTTCCCCCCACTTTTTTTTTTATTATTATTTATTTTACTGTAATTATCACATGGGTAGTGAAAAAAAAAAAAGGATACATTTTTTTTTCTTAATTTTTGTCCTGGGAGTTGAAGAGATTTTTAGAAAAAATAATTAAACACACAGCTCACACTGGCTTTCTCTGAATGCTAAACCAACTATAGTTGCAAACATAATTACTCCTATCTAGACACAGGCTAAATTTAGGAGAAAATACGAGCTGGTTGACAGGTAGGTGTTCAATATAGGGTAGGCAGACTGCTATGCCAGCTGAAGCTGGGGCTGTGTCAACAGGCTTGGCCAGCAGTCAATAAGCTCACCCAGATGGTATGACAGCAATCTGCCTCTGGCAATATTTTAATATTTATTCACCTTTGCTTACCTATTTGTTCCCATATTTTTCAGGCCTCTGGGTGAAATTCAGGCTGCTGAGGTCCACTGCACTGATGTCAACAGAGCGAGAACGTCGCTGTCAGAAAACACTGTAGTAAGAATCTTAGCTTGCAGACATAGTTAAAACTTCAGTACAAAGTTCATAACCATTTTTCTTTTAATATAAGCAAACATGGTTGTTGAATTCAGAGAGAAAAGGCCATGATTTTGAGAAACGTGTGATGGTTTTCACTGCATACATTTTAATTTATGCACAAAGATCTTTTGACATTAACGCTGACAGGAGCCCACTACTCTTTCTCAACATGATAGATCTTACTCCATTTGAAGGTGCTCCATTTTCATCAGAAAAGCAGTCCCCATCATGATGTAGGAAGCAATGCAGGTGTGCACCCTGCTTTCGCTTACTTGGGCCTTTTTAGAGCAGCAAAACAACAGGCGCACACTGACACACAAAAGCATCCGCGCCAGCTGCCCTGCCTGACATGCTGCTGATTTTAACGCTTTATCATTGAATCAATGTCACTGCTTTGAAGCTGTAGCCTGAACAAAGCGTACTACTTAGTAGTCATAGCAGCTCATTTGGAAAGAATATTTTTTACTATAAAAAAGTGATGAAAAAAATTGTGTGTGCTTTGGGAAATACAGCCACAGAGACAATGCATGGGAGACCTTCAACTTAAACACATTTCAGCGGAAACTCTGCCTGCTGCCCTCCTACATACAGAAGAGCCTGTGCACACTCAAACCACAATAATAGGATGCCACAGCACTGCCTTTACTGCTCAGTGGTAGATAGCATGAATATAACAACTTCTCAGTCTAAGTAAGGCTCAATCTGAGTAACAGCAAACAGATTTTTTTCCAAATAAAATAATCTGAACTACCCGGGGTGAACTTACCCACTGGCCCTGACCTTCTCACTGCAGAGAGAAGACAGCAGCTGCACAGCCTCTGTCTAAACTAGAAATGCCTGATTTGGAGTGTTTCTGCTGGTTAAGCTGTGGATGAGCAGGGGGAGCTCAGCAGGGTCTCTCATCCCTTCTAAGATTCTTTATTTCCTTGCTCCACAGCTTTGCTTTGGGGGAGTGAGAATGCCAGAACTGAGCCCGTTTTTCCCTTTCTGACAGTGGGGATAACCAGAAAAGGTTCAGGAAATTTGGGGACTGAGATAGCTGGATGAAATGCTGAGAAGAAAAGGGAGGAGTCTTTAAAAAAGAAAAAAACCCAAACTTCTCTCTGCCCTCTCTCCCTCTGGTAACACCCCTCCTCCCCCCCATCACCGGTCACCACGTTGGCTTCTCTTCTCTAATTAAATGAGTCTGGAGCTGACTTGGAAAGAAAACCAGCAACTACGACACAGAGAAGTTCCTTATTAGCTTGTGTGATGAAGTAGGAGCCTGTTTGGTCAGTTGGTGGCTTAACCTACTTTATTTTAATGAATTATCCATGAAATGGGATACACAGAGGTGCCATGTCAACATAGTCTGAGATCATCACCGTCATCATCAGACAAGCTTTGAAATTAGTTCTAAGTGGCAGCACTTTGTGTGGAGTCTAACAAAATGTGTATAAGTACCAGCCAAAATAAATGATCATCTTCTCCCCTGCAGAGGCATGCCAGTACCTGCCTGATGCCGTGAGGAGTGCCCGCATGGCATGCCACCACACTATATATGAACTAACTACAAGGAAAATTATAAACTGAGATTTTTTTGATTCAGAAAAACATTGAAATATGTGAACTGTGACATCTGCAGCTCAAATGATCTGCCTAAGAAATATATGAATTTTTTAACAATGGAAGAGCTTTGTAATCTGTTCAAGGGTGGATTTTTTTCCCATAAAAATTAATCATATAGAACTATTTTCTGTGAAATATTAAAATTAACAGATTGTAAATATCAAAATTCAGATCATTACTGAGGCCCACATAACATAATTACAGCATTGAGAACCACTCTGAAAAATCAAAGGGTCTGACCCCTGATGCTTTCAGCGAAGTCCAGAAACTCTGAAACAGTTTAGTTTGCTAGCAGTTTTGTAACATTTCTTGCAGCAATAAGATTTGCTTGACGAGACCCTTTGCCTGGAATATACTTTTGATGTCTGAGACAAGCCTGACATTTCCGCTTCCTATTTAATTTTTAAGTAACTACTGCTTTAAAGTTCTGAGCCCAAGTTTCCTGCCCCAAGTAAACCAAATCTCTTCATTTTTTACTTTCATTTTCCACTTCTACTTTTCTTTGCCACTCAGATCATTTGGAGCTGAGCCCCAGTGGCACAACAGGTTTCCTAACCCGACAGTTGCCACATTTTCTGTACAATTGATCATCACTTCCTCTTATATAGCTGAATAAAATAAACTTCAAGGCTATGCATTAAAATCTTCTAAAAACAGTGCCATGTCTGCTCTCTTGCAGCTAGAGCAGATTTCTGATTTCAATGCTGGAGATAAGGAGGCATCTCGCACGGTTTCTGGACAAAGGAAGAAACTTCGTGACTAATAGGCTGTAAGAAATAGGCATTTTCCCGAGGGGGAGCCTGGGTGGAATTTGACTCCATGATATCACAGATCAGAAAACAAAACAACTTCCTTTTCAAAGTCTCAGTGCTACTGTCATTCAGAGCACCGCTGAAGACAGTAATAGGACAAGAGACTTCTCCCTCCATTTTCCCTCAAGCCTGCAGCTATTGTGGGGGGGGGAACTTCATAACAACAGCACACATTTCCTCATAAGGACCAGGTAACAGCCTTGCAGCAAGCAAGTAGCATGGCACAGCTGCCCTAGGGAGCCCCAGAAAAGAAAGGGCCCTACAGCAAGGGCCATTAGCAGAGAGCACCAAATAATTTTTACATATATGTCTTTTATAATATATATGCAGAAATCATATATATATACATATATGTATAAATATGTGTGTGTGTGTGTGTGTGTGTGTGTGTGTATATAAAATTGCAGCCAGAAAAACCCATTTACATGAGAAGGTGATCTCTGGTCCTGACACAACTGTGTCAGAAGAACTTGCAATAAATATGCTTTACTCATGCTATGAAGTATTTAAAACAAATCTATTTTAATTATGCATCTTGACATGTCCCCCTCCTGTGCAATGRCCAAAGTACCTTTGACAGTGGGATTTGTTGTGGTTTTTTGTAAGGATTCAAAAYATGAATGCACTGCTCATTCGTGCAGTAGTTCACAAGACAAGTAGTTCACAAGTTCTTTCCTACCGTAGGGAACAGGATGTGCATCTACAGCCACGCTCACACGTTCGTTTGACCGTTGTGTGTATTAGTAGGACTTGAAAGTAAGACCTAGACCACCAGTCATACCTTCCCAGAGCCTGTATCTTAGAGCTAATCCCCCAGTTTCCCACCACAGCACTCATCTCTGTTGTGGCAGATTAAAACACAGAGCACACCTCAACCACCACATGCTTTTTTAAACTTTAGTCCCTGATGAATTCCTTTCCAATGAAGATTTTTTTTTAAGTGAAAAAAACTCTAACTCTTTTAAAGTGAAAAAAATTCTTAACTCTTAACAAATACTGTTAAGAAGTAACACCAAGCAGAAGCCTACAACCAGTTCACTGTGTTCAACCAAAACTACTTGTTGTCTGAGTCCGATTCTTCACATTCATCGGAAGTTTTATTAAAAGGAATTTCCAAGAAACAAATTATTTTTTCCTCCGTTCCTCTGACAAGATTAACTATATTCTGCTTCAGCAATAGAAAATTAAAAAAAAAAAAAAAATCCCCGCTGAACTACAAGCCACTTGGAGTGCTCTTCTCTTCTTTTCCCAATGTGTTAATGGGACACTTCAGCTTTTCGGTGACCCTGAGGAGGGAAGAACATTCCTTTCAAGCTCGTTGCTGTGTTTTTCTGATTACAGTAGCAGGCCTTTTTGCCCAGCAGCAATCCAGGCAGAGCCGGCTGGTTTGGCGCAATCTGGAAGGCTGTTGCAATAACAGACAGAACAAAAAGCACAAGGAAGAGCCTGGCAGCTGTATAAAACTCCCTCCGAGCTCTGGTCCCTGCAGAAGTGCACCGGCCTCAGCAATCAGCATGACCAGCCAGTCTCAGGGAATCCAACAGCTTCTGCAGGCAGAAAAACGTGCCAAGGACAAACTGGAGGAAGCCAAAAAAAGTGAGTAGCTGGCCTAGTTTTACTGTARTTTTCTACTGTAAGCTCTTCAGAATTACAGTGGCTCACAGAAAAAACAACATTACTTCATCTGTATACATCACAGCTGTGCTGCTCCTATTCTCCCTTCTCACTTGCATTAGTGCTGTGCCTTGACTGCAGCCAGGCATTTAACCAATCCTGAACATTCAGAGCTTGCTTAAAATTCTGCATGCACGTGTGTGCTTGTGTGTGTGCGCACGCACGTGCCTTATTACATTAAACAAGGTTTTCTTTGTTATATTCATCCTGTCAGCTAGATTTATTCTTGCTTTATCTCAATGCCAATAATGGCATTACAGTCTTCCTTAGGTATTTAAACTAGAAGCCTACGCGCCTCTGTCTGCCAGCTCTGGAGGACCAGACTCCAAACTTTCTATTTCTCTTTGTAGGTCTTGTATAAGTTTTTCAGTGTTCCTCTTTACTTACAAAATCTAGTAACTTGCCTTCTAATCTCCGTTGAGCTTCAAAAAAATTATATGAAAACAAAGGGAGACTTCAGCACAATGATAGTAATGAAAGTCACGGTACAATCACAAGAACTGTCAGTACTGTGATAGGTCATTCATGTAAGTCTTATTACATGGTACAAGCAATCAGCAAGTGATTAAATGTTCAATTTAAAATAAACATCTTCTTTGCCGAATGCCTAAACGCCCAGGGCAAAGCATGTGTAGATATCCAATAATAATAAATTCATATATTTTTATTCTAGTCAGATATAAGCAAAAAAGTAATAATAACAAATATGAAAATGAAGGTATCTGCTAGAGTAATTTCAATCAAAAAAATAATTCTCCTGGCAGTGTTTCCATTATCTTTTTCCTTCATTTTCTGCATTCATCTCCCAGTGATGTAATGCAAAATATGGTGACCTTTTTCTCCTGAACGTAGGTACCAACCACGAGTCACTCACCTGCATTAGCAGTGAAACATTAATACTGTTTCATGGAGTTATCTTGATTTAGAAACCAGCAGCAGGAAACAACGTTGTCCTGCAGGACTCAACTAAAATGCTTTAAGATGATGCCATGTGCTGCAAGAGTGTGATGAAGGAATATATTTTGTTTTCCATGGAGAAATAGAAGCTAAACAAAAATAATTTGTGTAGTTCCTATATCCCTTCTACACAGACATTAGCATTGCTGTGTGGTCATTATTATCATGCGATGTGTTAATTTGTACAGCACACAGAAAATAAGTAGGAAGGCAATACCCCTTCCCAGAGCACTCAGCCACTGCCTGTGCCATGCAGAAGCAACAGAGGGAGGAAAAAAAAAAAGAAATCTCCCATCTTCTTAAAAGAGAAGGCTCAAGAAAAGGTGTTTGGGGTTGCTGCTCCCAGCCTCAAAGCAAGGAATAATTAAGTGATTACATAGCCAAATGAGGTGCTCTCAGTGGGATGGTTTTTCCGTTCTCATGTAGGGCAGAGAAAATGCACTGTTCCCCGGAGCAAGCAGCAAGAAAGCGTATGACCTGGAAAGGCGCAGCCCTCAGTGGAGGGAGTGGGGGTTTGGTCTCAACACAGGCTGCAGAATCAGGCCTTTAGCTATGATAGCTTGATTACCCTTTACTTTTGGTTTTGATTTTTTTGTTTTCGTTTGGTTTGCTTTTGTTTTTAAAACCATAAACGTCAGATTGGCTTTTTCTAAAACAGCTAGTTAAAAAGAGGTTTCATAAATTAAGAAACTCAAAAACCGAAAAGCATCATTATAACATAAAAGTAATGACCGAAGATGAGTGTCTTGCAGAATCCAGACATGGTTACTCTACTTTACAGGTGCATTTACTCTACTTGGCAAAAAACACACTCCCCTGTCATCACCTCAGCCCCACACAGCATGCTTGTGATAAGCACAGGACTTCTTACAGATAAAGCATCTTCCAGAAACCTCTGAGTCAGAAACTTGACTTAAACCACTGCCTACACCTACCAGGGTATTAGTGTTGAGGTAGGAGTTATTCAGCAGCTACAGAAAAACAGCTCTTCAAAATTTTCATATGAGTAAAAATATTTCATCAGTATAACTTTCTTCACTATTACTTTTAAAGCCAAACATTTATTTGCCTTTATAAAAATTATGAATGAAAATAAAAATTTCTCATACGCAAAAATCTGAGGGGAAAAAAAAGAAAAAAAAAAGAAAAAGATGGGAGTGGGGTAAAGAGAAGAGAGCCAGACTCTTTCCAGCGGTATCCATTGAAAGGGCAAGAGACAATAGCACAAATTTAAACATAAGAAAACAGCTCTATAAGTGTGAGGCAGGTCAAACCCAGGAAGAGGCTGCCCAGAGAGGCTGTGGAGTCCCTGTCCCGAGACATTCAAAACCCCGTGGGTACGGCCCCGAGCCAGCTGCCCTGGCCGAGCCTGCTCTGAGCAGGGGGTTGGAGCGGACCCCGGAGGCCCCCTCCAGCCTCAGCAGCTCTATGCAATCCCGCAAAAAACCTCAAGCATTTCTAAGAGATTTTATTCCTAGGTATAGCAGATCGAGGGCAAAAAGTTGAAATAACTGCTGATGTGGCGTATTCATCTATAGCCTAAAGACTTTGGTGGACCTTTTTGTTCATGTTAAATACTGCCAACAGTTTCCACTAGGGTGTGAACAGCAAAGCTCTTGTGAATTTTAGATCTTATCACACGAGCAAGGTCAGGCCTTAATGTTTCTGAGTCAGGTTTTTCTAAGGACGACTACACCCTGGATTTTGTGCTAAACCAAGCATTATAGCTAATCTAACAGAATAATTATACCTAGAAAATCATTATTATATTCAACATTATAATAGGTTTGCAGTGAAGCTACAAAATAAAAATTTAAAAATTTCCATGTTGTCCTTAATTTCAATATTTTTCATAGCAATGTCACTACACCACCTTAAATACCTAACTATACCAGCGTAACTTAAATACTGTGGGACAAGGACAAAAGAGATTCTTTTCGTGCCAAATCCAGTTATGCCAAGTCAGAATAACTCAAATAGTCTCTTCCCCAGAGTGATTCTGCAGTTAGATCAGCATAAAGGACTGCATAGCTTGCCTCTGAGCGTAAAAACTAAGATAAAAGGAAATACATGAAACGCAACCACTATACCCAGTGCAATCAGTTAACCTGTGCACACACAGTTCAGAGAAACAAGGCGAGGACACGCTGCCTCGGCCCGGGAAACCCCAGCCCCGATCCACCTGGTACCAGCTCAGATCAGCCCCCTCTGCTCRGGGCCTGGCACTCTGCGGATCTGGGCTGCACGTGAAAGCCAGGAACCCGTCCCGCTGGTGCAGTCCCGTCCCTGCTGAACCCTGCATATGACCTCCTTTGTCACTGCGAACAGCCGCTGCACAGCACCACTAGCCGAATGAGTCCCACTATTCTGTTTGCCTTGTAACGCGAGAAGAACCAAAGGCAGATCGCTCACAGGACACGACCAGGAAAAGCCATTTTCAAGGAAATGTGATTAGCAACACTACCCTTATGCCAACCCTCCAGTGTTTACAGTTGATACTCACATCACCAGATCAAAATGTAGTGTGAACACACATGATATTGTATATAAACAGATAATGGGCCTAGTTTTTGCTGACATATGTGCAGCTGTTTGTAATGCAAAATCCACTTTGGATAACTGAAAAATTAGCAAATAAATAGAACTGTATTTATAGACATGAAGCAAAGCAAAAATATAGTGCTAAAGCTCCTCTGTACATGCTTTTCATACTTCTTGCTCAATACCCTTCATCCTGGCTTGCGATACCTTTACTTTACAATTGGCTGATGTCATTTATACCTGACAAATTATTAATAGTTTGTTGGTAAATGCACACATACAAGGCTGAAACTATTAAATTGATTAAAGACAAACCAAAAGAGTCTGCAATCCTTTGGCCTTTTATACACAGCACTGCTTTATCTATCATTTTTGCTTTAAGCATAATTTGGATCCCAGAAATTACTGAGCATTGTCAGAGCCAAGACATCAATTCCTGAAAATCCTTTTGGGTAAAACAAGGGAAACAAATGTGTCATGAACACTGGGTTTAGCAAAACTTGTTTTCCTATAGATTTTTATATCTTGGCTTGAATTTCTAGTGCCTAATAAAATGAAAACTCAGATGAAAGATTTCAGGAAATCAGATTAAAAACAAATGTTAATCAAAATAAGATACTGTAAACTGAATTATATCCATGGCGCTCTCTTGGATAATATCCAGGACATATTTTATCTACTGAAAAAGCTATACATACTGATCAGTTGCTTCTATTGTATTTTATTAAAAGTGCAAAATAATCATCTCAAAATGAGCATCCCTAAATCCCATTTTGCAGACAATTTAACACTCTTGAAGGCAACTGAAATGGTCCTATTTAAAGAAAATATGATTAATTTTTGGCAATTTCTTCATATGACATGATTTCTATGCAGAAATTCAGCTAGAAGCCTAGATGATATGTTTGAAACAGAAAGCCAATTTTAGCATGGCAGTTTTTGGAAAGTGAGGTAACTTAGTGTTTGAGCAAATTAGAATGCAATTTTTTGCTTTCTACTGTCTTTTTCTTGCAATATCTAAAAATCCCCAACAACCTAAAAAACCTCACCAGTTCTTTAGGCTCTAACCAGATCTAGGTATTTCATTAACATCACAGAAATACCTAGAAAGAAGAATACAACCTTTCTCCATGCTAATAATGCCTTCCCAGGTTAGCTAAGAAAATCTAATACAGGGCTRACTTGTTTCAGGAAGTTGGTTAAGATCTGGCCAATTTACCACAATGCCTAGAAAGGTATAGGCTGTCAGCTACCGTAATCACGGACAAGAGCGGGCACGGAAACCAGGCACAGCACAGCCGCTTTGCTGCTCCCCATCTTCAAGGATGGGAAGGAGGGACAAAAGGGCAGCAGCAAACCTGGCCCCCACAGCATGCCCTTTGGGGCAGAAGTCTCTTCAAACTTGGAGCTTTCTGTACCTCACCTTTGTCATCCTAGAGGAAATGTCGTAGGGACAGGCTGGTTTGCCCATCCTCCGGTATTTCTTGCCCTCTTTTTGCATGATCTTGGCCAAATTTCAATGCTCTACCACCCTTCAGTGTGTGAGGTTTGATTTCAGCTTGGCTGTGCTCTGCAGAAGATCAGCAAGACTTTGAAAAGGCAATCCCGTATTGCACAACTAAGGTAGCAGACAAGTGGTTAATAACAGACTGATTAATTAATTTTGGTTTGTCTCTAGTGAAACAGCAGGTTAAGCTCTAGTTTCTGCTTAACTTAATCAGGTGCAGCATATGCACTATCGCATATGTTGGCAGTTGCCGATTCTGTCCACAACGTTGTTGAACTAGCAGTAATTTACTCACAGCTTTTCCACTTAATTAAATAGGAAGCAGCAGGTTCCTGCTGTGCCAATCCTAAAGGCATCATGGAAAAATGAAATGGCTGCCACCCTACAGTGACACCCTATGTATTGTGCTTACTCCAGTGCACTGTCAAGAGCTGACACRTATGTATGTGTATATATACTTTTTGGTTCGCTAGCTACATTGTCAGAGGCAAATGAACTGTTGTTTTACGGTTAATCTCTTTCTATTTTGTGCATTTTAAATGGATTTATTTATCTATCCGGTGGCCAAATATGCAACATATTTACTACAGATGGCCCCCCAGATGGAATTTGAAATTAAAATCCCACTGATTTTGAAATAATTTAATTTGCTATAGAGATCCAGTTCCTCAGCTGGTGAAATTGGCAGAGCTTCATCGTAGTCATTCCCCCCGACTTCCAGCTCCAGAGAATCACTCCCCAGCTCCGCTCCAGGAGGAAAACTCTATAAAAGGCTGATCAGCTCCAAATTTGGAGAGGAGAATAAGGGAACCTTCAAAATATAGGCCTACACCTGGTTCCAAATTTTGTTGTCCAGACTGATGTCAGGCTCTTATACAAATCTGCCAGTTCACGCATACTGGTCCCAAGACTTCATACAGTGAGTAGCAGAAGCTGAGGGAATCAGCCCTTGTCAAACAGATACAAACTCTGCCAAAGTACATGCTAGGTTCTAAACTGCCTCTCTGCCCCTTTGTACATAAGCACAGTGCCTTGGTGGCAGAAGGACTCTGAGAAAGATCATTAACTACACAAGAGAGCACTGCACTGATGAACTGAGAGTCAGTAAAGCTATTCAGTTCCTCACCAGGTTGCTCCTTCCTGCAAAAAGCCGTTATACAATCACAGACCCCAGGTCCCACAATAAGCACATCCACAAAATCAAGCAGTCCAGGAATCAAGACTTTAAAAGGAAATTCATATTTCAGGCATCTCTCTTCTTCTACTCACCCATCTGCAGATAATGCCTTCAGAAGGAGCCATCAACTGGGCAAATAATTTACTGCTGGATCAGGTATTTTACCCAGGCTTTTGTTGAATCTCAGATGTATCAAAAAAACAGCAGTTCTCTTCCCAAGATTCAGCTTCCTCATTGTGCCATGCTCAGTGGAAGCAGATTGCTGTATGCCACACCTTAGGCTTCAGAAGCCTGGCACAGGTGTAACCAATCCAGTGTAGCAGCCTGGGGAAAATAAATCAGAAATACTAATGCTCATCTTTCTAGCCTAGTTGGAGAATGTTCCTTAGGATTTCAGAAAAGGTACTGTTTTCAACTTTCGTGCTTGAATTGAAAGATTGGGGGGGGGGAGGGGGGGGAACCAAAAATAAAAACAACTGAAAAAGTATTTATATTGCTCAGTGATGTTAAGTAGGTGGTTACAATAAGTAAATAAATAAATGGATGTTTCACACATCAGATCAAGATGTCTTTTTCAGTTGCCTAGCCTCCACTGTCTCATTCCTGTGATATCCTAATTTAAGCAACTAAGCAATAGCTTTTTCCGCCACTGAAGACATTTCTCCTGTTAAGAAAAGGGAGCAAGCTTATCCCTTCCCACTGCTAAAATTCTAGCTGTGCAACAGAAAGAGATCCCAAAAATCAGCATCAGCCGAGGAGTCTCAAATATAACATCAAGTTTCAATGCAAGACATTTATGGCCCCATCAGTTAGAAAGTGACTTTTTCCTCACAAAGTAGCATAGTGGAGTCCTGTGGAGATCCATGCAACTTTACCAACTCTATACAAAACAGGCAGACAGAGATGCATCGCCGTAGGGTGGTAATGACATGTTCAACGTAAAAACTTAAGTATCACATTTGCATCAAACCTTTTACTCCTATCCTTTACGTAACATCCCTGCTAGACCCAGGAATGATCTTATGCCCAGTCCTGCAATGACTTAAGTGGGCTTGATTTGACAAACCCTTAGCATTTTACCTAAGACAAAGTAATTATTCACAGTGAACAAAATTAAGTAGGTAAACAAGCCTGTTCAGGAGGAAGGCTCTGGTTTCCACTACAGCCTAAAATGCCACCTGTCAGATCACCCTCCTGTTTAAAAAGAAAAGGAAAAGAAAAAGTCTTTTTAATCACTTTCAGATTTTCCATGCATTGATAGAGGATACCATTGACCTCCTTTTTCTCTTAATCACTCACCTCTGCATTTAACAAATGTTAGGGGAAAAGAGGACAAAGCCTGAAGGTTGCAACTCAGTTTGGTAGTGGTTAAGACGTACCTTGCTGTACTTTGGAAATCTGCCAGCTCTAAGCAGAATCCAGTTGGTGTGGGATGAAGGGATGCTGGCAACCAATCAATACAGCAAATCTTACAGAATAATGTCTTTTCCCATCAGTGACAACTAAAATCTGTTATCTGGCTGCTACTATTGCTGATGAAGGAAAGATAGATATTTATTTAAACACCAAGCTGTGATAAAAAAAAAAAAAAGCATTTGTGTTATGAGAAAATGTGTAGTTGCAAAAAGACTTCTGCTGTTAGTAAACCAACAAGCTTTTCATTTGATGTGTCCTTTCGCACAGGGAGTTGGTCTTAGAAGATGGGTACTTCCATGACTGGCTTTCAATCAAAAAATACCCTACCTAAATCACTTTGGCTTTTCTGACCATTCTTGTGCAAATAAAGCTGCTGTTGACTTTGCTTGAAGCTTTGTCCTTTTTACTGTGCCATGTAAAATACCTCTGACTTAAGAGATTCACCTTTTGGGATACAGTGACAAGTATGAAGTAAATCCCTGTTTCTTCCCCCATTAGGAAAGGGAAAGAGGCTGAAGCAGGCCAAAGAAGAAGCCATAGCCGAGATAGACCACTACCGGTTACAGAGGGAGAAGGAATTTAGGAACAAGCAAACAAATGTAAGTAAGAAACCTGCATATGTTCTTTTGTAGTGTCAATCTGCTCAATGGTAAAACAAATTGCTTCAAACAGTGTTACACGGAGACTTCTGCAAACCAACATTCTCATACTGGTTAAACACTGAGCTGTCACCTATGATGTGTATATGCTGCATTTTGGCTTCTTCACAGGCTTTGAATGCATTTGTAGAAGGTATTGTGGACTTTCACCACTAAAATTGTACAGATTCTGTATTTGGTTCATGCTTGTCCTTTGAAGACGTATCTCAAGGAGAAATACCTTCAGGTCCTCTTTCTTTGACTCCAGACAGACCTCATTCCTGTCTTGAAACTGGAGGTTTCAGTAAGGTGGATGTTTCAGTAAAAGCAAAGATTTAAAATCTTTCTTTCTATTTCTGTTACGCTTTAGCTGACTTTTGTGACTGCATACAGGACTGCATCTTTGATGAACTGAAATCACCAAATCTTTGGAGTTTTTCACTACGTTTTCATAGTAAAAGTGGTCTGGCTTATATTTTCGTAYCTGAATTATAGTAAATTTTATACACTTATGCCATCTTGCAGTTTTCTCTAGTATTTTCATGAAGGTTCACAAACCGTTCTCTTTTTACTTGGTAACCTTCCTCTTACGTTTTTGTTCTTGTTTTTTCCCCTGCTTGTTTTGTGTAAAGGCAAGGAAACTACGTGTGCAAAAGCAGCCACAAAAAATGCCAAAGAGGTCAAATAAAACCTGCTTTACTAACCTGTCATTTCAGTCACACTTCACATAAAACATTTTCCAGCAGAGATCACAAGCCTTAGGAACAGATATACACACACAGTCTCTAACATACACTGCCAGCCCCCAGACACGCTGTCACACAGCCAGGCCAGGTGGAATTGTCTCATATGTACAATTTCAGATGTTTACTGACAGTAAAATAAAGTAAAAACACCTCTAAAACTTGTTCTCATCTTCAGTCAAGCCAGACTTCTTGGTTTAGGTCTCAAATAGCAGAAGAGAAAAGATGTTGCTTTGCTGTGAATTCAATTTTTTCATCACAAACAAAATTAAAGCTGCAGGGAAAGGCCCTGTTTGTCGACTGAACGTTTCCCACAAGCAGGACGGAGCACATATTGCTCCTCAAATGACAGCATGTTGTACAAGATCATTGCAGTCCTCCTTCACATCCCCTGACCCCATTATGTCGAACATTTATCTACCCAGACAAATGTCATCATTATTAACCTGTGCCTGGCAGGCAGTCAGGAGTTCCAGCTAAGCCAGTGCAGAGGGAAGTCTGATGCCCAGTTCAGTTTACTGACTCAGGTATTCGGACACAAGTATTTTTAATTCTTTGATACAGTCTCATTTAATGCTATTCCTCCTCTTACTTCATGTTGCTGTATCCAAACTGGGGTAAATTTTCTCATACTGAGATGTTCCACATCAGTCCAGAATGAACAGCAGCAACAGAAAATAACGATTAATTTGAAGTTAGAGTGACAATACGCAAGATCTTTTTTCAAAATATACAAAATTTAAGCCCGGATCCCAAACCAATGTTGCTAGTGCTCATGGTGTTTATACTCAGGGTCTGAAATAACCAAACTCTGGAGATGGGAAGCCTAGTCCTGAATTTTGTGGCTTCCAAGTCAATGCAACGTTTTAGCAACTTTGGAATGACACTAGCATAAAACCAGTATGGGCAAAATAAGGAGCAGACCTTCAAGGTTAGCAGAAATCATAGACTAAGCAGAGCATTGTCTGCATTCTGACAAGAAAAAGGTCTTCAAATTCAGAAGCAGAAAAAGGAATAAAAAAATACRTAGAAGAGCAAGAATCAACTACCTCAAGTTATTAGCATGAACTGAGAGCACAGGTTCCCAGTCTACAGAGGCTCTTCTTAAAATTATAATACTTTTCTTGAGGTTTTTCAAAAGTATTTAGTAGCTGGATAACATGCAACCATATGGGATCTCTAGAAAGTTATTTTCCCCAGTGGAAAAAATCAGCTTCATAAATCTGGTCTAAGCTGTACAATCTTTCCCACATGAGACCCTTACAACTTGTCTAAAAGCCAAAATAAAATGCCAGCTAAAAATAGTTACTATAGAAAACGATAATCTTTTCCCGATATTTACAATTATGTCTATGTCCTGTATTTCTTCCAAATCGGAAAGTGTTTTACATCTGGATTACAGAAAAACATCTTGCTATGTTGCCAAGTACTGATAAATAGAATTGCAAAGGTGATTTGTGCAAAAGATCTTAACTCAGCTGCTTTTCCTTCTTTTAAGGACTAAGTTGGGCTGAAATCACATGGAAAATAAAGCTAATGATTCCTCCCTTGTTGCTGGTCATCCTCTAGGTATCCCACTAACATCACAGGTTAGCTGCAGCTGCTAGTCCACCCTAGAGAACCAGGGCAGGAACAAGAAGAACATGTTACTTATTCCTTTCTTACTCTGTCAGCGTGCAGAAATGTCTTCCGCTCTCCCCTGTGGAATTCTTTAGCTGGAAACCAATTTCTCTGCTGGTATCTGAAGGACTTTTCCATGAAGGAAGAATTCAAGGGATGTTGGGGCAGTGGGGGAGGAGGAAGCAAAGTCACGGATTTGGAATGCGTGCATCTGTTTATAACATAACCTTGCTAAAATGTTCAGTGAGTCTAGAGTCAATTAAATTCTAAGCGAATGTCCTGATATTAACTGTGCCAGAAGCTGTCTGGTATTTCGCCAGATAAGAAAATGTAACATTAAAAGACCTTGTCTGAGGCCTGTTGAGGGTTATACATCACTAACTGCTGAAGACATTTCAAGTACTCTGAAACTGTAATTATGCATTGTCAGGAAGGCTTTCCCATGTTTTGCTCCTTAGCTGCACTCACTTTCATTCTCAGTGAGGCCAAACGAAGCACACTGGTGATAGAACTTAGTTGACTAGTCATTAAAATAGAAAACATTAAAATGAGCGATATAAAAGACAAAACATGTACAATGTTGTTCCCACAGTGAGCTGGGCAACTTTCATTACATGGGGAGATTCCCGTTGCTAATGAGCATATGAAAGAGTTGCCTTTAATTCTGTTTTTATGCGTACAGTTCAACCTAGATATACCCTTACTGTTAGGAAGCACTGTGACATGTTTGTGTTATGCTTATGCTAGATGATGAAGAAAAATACAATAAACATAGTCATATATAACCCTTTATTTTGCTCAGAGGACTTCTGCTTTTCAGGTAATGGGCTCCCAAGGTAACCTCTCTGCTAAAATAGAAGAGCAAACAACAGAAACTGTCCGAAACCTCACTAGCAGCTACCACAAGAACATGGAGAGCATGATGAAAAAGCTYTTGAGCACGATATGTGACATCAACCCTGAAGTTCACCCAAACTTCAGACATGCAGTTTAAGATCCATTGATGTGCTGGGGAAGGATGTTTGTAAAAAGTAGCCTTCTTTCTTGATAAGCATAAATATTTCTTCATTTATTGTTTCTGTATGTGTGAGAAAAGAAGAACACTAAAGCCAAAAGCACACAGTTCCACATAGGCTTTTGATGTGACAAGAATTACACAGTGTTTCACAAGCGTTTTTTGGAATATTGTTCCCTGTTGGTAGCTAAGTCCTTGTCACTTAGATGGGGGCAAGTCAGCAACAGCAGAATAAATGATTATTTGACACCAGCAGTTTTTCAATGGGAGTCTTTATTCCTTTTCTTTTATAAAATGTTCTGTACTAGGATGTGGTGGTGCATAAAGTCTGTTCATCCCAATCTTTATTGTACTTCAAGTCACGTGAAATAGAATATCACAAAAACTTAAAAAAGCATTTCTGTTTCCCTTGTGACACACGGAGTGGTCAGGTTATGGAACATATAGGAACTCTCTAGCTTTTGGTCAAACAGAATAGGTCAAAACATTTTCAATTTTTGTATGCTAATTTAAAGCAAAATACAGCTGACTTGTACAGAATTAAGTTCAAAAGCGTTACTCAAAGTATTGTCCTGTGGTTTAACTACACCACAAACTTTATATAGCTTCGTTAAGTCTGAAAAATGAGAACAGGAATAATCATTATTTACAAAATTGCTTTGGTTCATGGTGCAGACTAGCACATTCATCATTATCTATACAGTTACACCGAAAGCACAGGAATCCATGAGCTCAAACTCTACACCAGTTACACTAAATGGTACCTCAGTCTACAGGTTGTTCACAGAAATCATGTCAGTTAGAGCTCACTTCTGTTACCCTAAGTGACCTTGAGTAATAATACTTCCCTCTGCAATGGCACAGATTTCCCTTGGAATAAATTCTGCTGAAGTTAGGAGAATACAATATGATCTAGTGCTTTCAATGTGAAGCCCATTCAATCTGATGGGAGGCTGATGGGAGGCACTGATGAAGTGGGGGTCTGGCACACACCTGCATCATGAACCCCCTTAATACCTTGTCTCCACTACAAAATTACACTGAATTAGAAAAGAAGCTTGAGAAATTGCAATGACTAGCAGACAATAGCCATGATTTTCAGTCCACRTAGACAGAGACAAATCATTTCAATTTCACAGCAGCTAGTCACAGGCAATCTCCTGTTCCAGCGAGGTTTACACAGCTGACATGCTGTCATGTGTAAAATGACCATAAAGCTGTAGTCAACTTAATGTCAGCAAACATGACTCCTCAAGGCTGTGCCTGGATGCTACATAATCTCCAAGCCCTGATTGTTACCGTCTCCTGTGCTTGATTATATTCTCGGGGGACGCAAGGATGCCGAGGAATGGGAAAGAGACTAGAAATCCTATTGACATCAGCTGAAAGGCTCATTTATTTAGGAGCGCTTTGAGTCAAGTTGAGATAGGCTTTGATTTACCGAGGGGATGAAGGAACTCCAGTCCCAGCCTACGCGCACGAGCCAAGGCGGGCGCCCTCCTGCAGGGCCTCCCTGCCTAGGGGCACGTGCCTCCCGTTTGGGTCRTGGCTCCAGTCCCAGTGTAGCGCTCAGCTGTGAAGCATATATTTTCTGTGAACTTAAACAGTCACCAAGGCGGACATTAATCTCTCACAAGGACTCACTGCGGTGTTCAGGACTGCTCCGCTTTCCCTTCTGGCTACCTCAGCACCCTTTCCACCGGTTATCACTTCTACACGTACAGAAATGTTGCAGGTTCAGCTGCAGAACTAAAGCAATGGGGTTTCCATTGCCAGCCGTATGGGACAACAACACACGCCCCTGCATGGCGAGAGCAGGATTGCCACAGCGTGGTGGGCAGCAAACTAGAGAAGCAGCTTTTCAGGAGGCCAGCAACCCTGATTATGTGAAATAAAGCTTTGTCTTGCTGCATTGCCCTGCTTCTTTTTATGATATTCCCCMTTTCCCTCATCCTTGCCAAAATCTGTCTTCTGTCACCAACTGCTTCTCTTGCAAAGCTTCTGCCCTCATTTCAAGGCTACTCTCTACCCTTCTGGCCCTAACGGCCACAAACACATCTCTTGATTTAAATCTTCTTTGAAATACATTATCCCATGAAGACACCCTCCATTGACAAAAACCTGGGCACGTGGTGGGGGACAGCAGAAGTCGCCGGCAGCGTGGACGAGCGCTGCCTGGAGGGGTCGGTGCAGCTGCGCCATCTCTCACGCAGTGACACTGCACTGCCACCATGGCAATGACCCGCCTGTACCCTTGCTGTCACCTGCATACCTGAGATATAAATTGGGTCTTTAAGTACTCTTTAAGTACTTTCTGAACGTGATTGTTTTCTTGAACTGCGGCCAGAATGAAGAGCTACCGCTCATGAAAAAGGAATGAATTCGTTATGATTAGCTCTTTGATCTTGAGAGGTATAAACCTGAGAGCTTTGAGCACTCTGTGCATTTGTTCTCTTCTACCATCATTCCTGCTTCTGGACAGGGAAAGGGTGGTTATACCACCACTTTTAGCTGTACAGAGTTAAAGGCCAAATTAGACTTAATGTAATTTGGCAAGATATTGGGGTTTTTTTTAAATGAAGAGTGTAAAGTACCAGCTGCATCAATGAAATATTAAGGTGCCAAGAAAATGCCTGCTGAATTTACAAGTGCACAAAATATCTTGTACGTGACATTTGCATATTCGGGATAACGGCAAATAATCATTCCATTCAAAAGAAAAAGAAATAATAGAAGCAAGGAGGTTTAATTTCAAAATGCTCTCAAATGCATAAAAAAGTAAAAATGCTTACTCTGTTACCTACAGCAGTTACCTACCACAAATGATTACAAACGACTGGTTAGGTCAGCCTTGAGCAAAACAAGCCCTCGAGGTTTAACCAATCCCTTCAGTGGTGGCTGTAAGGGCCCTGACCACGCGCTCCCTTTCCCCCCGTGACGTGCTTCTCACCGTGACTCACGCTCCCAGCTTGTCCTCAGCCCGTCCCAGTCCCCAGGGAGGTGCCCAGTGCTCCCCGCTCCCTGGCTGGGAGCAGCCCCCGACCCCAGGGAGCCCCCAGCCCCCACAGTGCCCTGACACACTGTTACCCAATAGGTACCAATGCAATTGCCAAATAAAATGGCAACATCTCACATATCACAACACAAGCAAATCTAAGAAATAGAAAGCCACATATAGATAGCATGCATGCCTTTGTAAATCTTTTTTTTCATAAATACCTCTGAAATCAGGGTCTTAGCAAACACCTGAAGAGCTCCTGTGAAGGTTTACATCTCTCCAGCCACGCTCTTCCCTTCGAAACGGTGATTACCTGACCGTGACACCACTTCAGACAGAGGGATTTTCTTCACCTCATTGGAAGTCAAACTCTGTAAGGAGTAACTATTATCCTCCCCGCCCAGTGATAACTATACATAGTGACAGTGATTAGCACTTTCAGGATTTCAATTAGTATCTTCTAAGTATTAAGAAATCAGTAATCAATAACATGAATGGGGCTGATTCAAGGTCTATGTCTGATCCCATCAAAATCAACTGCGGAACACCCACAGTGTGAGATACTAGGACTGAAACAACAAACTCGGGGAGCTTCCTAGATATGCCAAATTCTACACTGACTTACAAGAGAGGGTTAACAAGGCTTTTGCTGTCTGAAAAAGAAGAGCTGTATTAYACAATAAATTCTAAGTCAACTGATTAAAGTGCCTCAAACAACAAGTAGTGGAAAAGGTCAGAGCAGTGGAAAGTACAAGAACTGTTTCATACAACTCATGACATGGTTTGGGCTGAATTTCTCTGGCTGTTTTCCCTCAGTGTTCTCCTTTGAGCTATAATATACAAGGACGTAGTGATGTGATTCCCATTCATGGGTGATGAGGGAAGATATCAGATATCTTTCAAGTCTAAATAAAGTAAAATGAAACAGACACGAAGAATTAATATTGTGCTCTATGTAGAGGCTTTCTACTGACTTTCCCATTAATTTGTGAAGAGTTTGGGAAGTCAGAACCAGATGTTAATCTATTACATGGATTATGATATTAACTGAAATCAGATTTCATTCCTTGTATATAGTTGCATCAATTATTTTTTCCATATTAGGATATACTTGGAAGTTCATATAATCAATAAAACATAAGCCATTCTTGTAAAARATCATATATAGGATATAAGTGTATGTGTGAAGCTCTTTACAGAACAAAGTATTTCGGTCCCTGACTTAAAAGGTTGTGTAGTTCAAGGACTGTCAGCAATGTCTTCCTATAAGATGGGACGAGATGACCTGCTGTTGCAGAGCTCAGGAACTACGGCAGGACAGGTGACAACAGGCTGCCATGACATACGATCACCGGAGATGTGAACCCTCAGATACGTACTTCCACAAGCAGCCTTGCCCAGAAGCATCCTTAACTGCAGACAGAGCAGGAAAGGCATTTATCTGTAAGGATTTATTGAGCATCYGTGCAGCAAGGGGCTGCGTCGAACTTTGGGTACGTATCTAGGCAGGGTGACGCTTCAGACTGAGTCTGGGGACGAAATATAAACATGTTTTTAGGCTACTAAGCAATACCTTCCAACATTTGCAGTGGCATTGGCTATTAGCTATATTGACAGGCAGGTTATACTGTCATCAATTAAAGATATAGCTATTATGAAATAGTAACAGTTCTTAAAAAAGAATTACCCTTGCCCCTATAGTCCACTTAATGGGAATACACTACCTTCAGCTGGAATTTCTCTTAACTAAAATTGTATRAGAGCGTGCTGCATCTTTCGACTATGGATTTGTTTTTTATCAAATAATAGCGTGCAGTTTAATCAAATGTTTTCTAGACACAATTCTTCTTCAGTCCCAGCCACTTGTCAGGTTCCTACTCGAGGATGTGCTCACCAAAAGACTAACCYGTGAGAATCATACCTGTGTGGCACCCCATCGTCACCTTCTCCATAYCCTGGGGCAAAGAACATTCCCTGACTGTCCAACAACCGAATTGGGAGCCAGGTGCTACTGAAAATAAACATAAGGGGAGGAAATGATACCGGGCAAAGATTTTGGGGTGACAGCAGCAATTCAGTTCTTTTCCATTCCAGGGACCCACCACAGTCATGTGCTGCTTAAGTAGGAAACTTGAATGTCATGTAAAGTTATGTTCTGCTTCATGTATACAGTGCATACATTTCAAAATAATTTTCTCCCGTTCGTCACAGAACTAGAGGAAATGCCTGTTACACAATACACAAGTGTCATATATTCCTGCCAGGTTCACAGTGGCCTGGCCTTCACAGATTTGATTATTCCACATTTTATGATAGTATAAGGCACTTCAAACCCTGAGCCTTCCCCGAGGAATGTTAACGCTTGTTAGAAGTACATGGCCCAACCAGTATTACTACAAAACACTTGGAAAATGTGACATCGGAGTACTATTAATACACTCTATTGCACTTACAGGACATGACCGCATGCGGAAAATCTGATGACTTGCAAGCTTATTAACTTACTGAGATTCCTCGTTGCTTTTATGAAAGATATGCCACAACTGAGTTACCTGACCCAGGGTGATTCCTGAAAGTCTCTYTTGCCCCAGATATCTGATTTATTTACAGGTACATCAGACTTCAATATGCTACCAAATTTCCATATCACTTTTTGAAATACAGAAATTTTGAGTAGATCTGTGTCCAAAACCTGCTAGTTTGGTTAAAAACAAGCTTTCCATGAAATATTGTGCCAGAAAAATGACCTCAATACTTACTATTAAATAGATTTTGCTTCAAGAAACACAGTATTTATAATTCAATTCATTTGTAACAAACCAGATAGCATAAATATCAATATAAAACAGATCAGCAATGTCAATAGAACCTAATTTGTATAACCTCCTCTATATATTTCATGTAAATATTTATTTTACAATCCTGTGGCACTGATTTATTACAGAAAATAGAGGGATAGATTAAAACAGATATATAACATAAATGTAATTTAACCATGCATGTGTCACTTTGGAAAATAAATCTAGCACTTTGTGGCAGTCCTCTTTCCATTCAGACCTACTTGTGGGAAACAGTGCAAATACACGAGCAATCCCATTGCTGGCAGTGGGATAATTGATACACGTGCTTAAAATTAAGCAAAGGTGAAGCGCAGTGGCAGCTCAGAGAGCAGAATTGAGACCTACCAGCAAGGACGGGCTGCCAGGGCATGGCAGGGTGCTGGGAATCGCTCCTGCTGGGAATTCTGATCCRCATCCACAACCCGGCGGCTGCCCTCTGCCTCGCACCGGCACCACTATTCCACCGTCCCAGGAACATACACTGTGACTCTTTAACAACCTCAGGAGCTACTTTATAACCTACTTTATAACCCTGGCTCCCCATGCATCGGGAGGATGTATTTTACCTCTCACTCGTGGTTTCCCAGCTGTTAGCAGTAGTGAAGAACTTTTAATAAATGAAATAATTGTGTCTTATATCAGATTAACACTTCTTAACAACATATCTACTAATATTAGTTTCAAGGAAAAAAAGCAGCATTGTTTCCTATTAACACTTAACTGCTCTGTCTGCATGTGCTATCGGAAATGTTTCTCGTGGCACAGGCTGCTAAACCTGTTCAGCGTATTTTCCCTAATGGTTTTTCCAGTCAGCTCTGGAGGAGGTAAATTAGCATTCAGCACTTTTCGTCCCTATCGGTTCTTAAATGCCCTTTGGAGTCATCCACAAAAGTGACACTGTGACAATAATTTACTCCAAGATAAAGCGTCTGCAGAATCTTCACACATTTCCGTAAGTACTCCAATTCCTACTAACATACACAATTTTTACTTACAGATGTGTACGTATATAAGCACAAATATGTCCCATGTGTATCCTTTATATTAAAAAAGTTAAAATAATTTTCATTATTCATTCAGTTTCCGGTTTTGACCATAATTATTTACCTACCCTGGAAAAAATAAACAAAACCTAATTTCCTACCTGTTTGTGTCAAATTCAAGCCTGAATCATTCATCAGTTTCCATTTAATCACTGTTAAAAATAGCCAATATTCACCATAAAGGTTTTTAGACCTGACCTAGGAGAATGTTCTCCAAAGCAATTGCAGGTTTCCTGGAAATATTCCTTCCAAGCTTTTGGTTAAGTAGAACTGTTGTGAGAAAAACATTTTAGACTTGATTGTCGGCTGCTGGGAATCACTCTAAGTCGGATGATACCAACAGAGCAGCAATCAACTCAGTTTTGTGAAAATTTCTGAGCTTTGCATCGGCGCCTATCTCTGGCACTTACCACGCTGTGTTGTTCCATAACGTCCCAGCACTTCTGCTGCTCTGCTGATAGTACTGCTCCTGTCTGAAACCAGGTTCAGTAAGAAAAATACCCTGTGATGGAGGGAGTTGCTAGACTAACAAGGCACAAGAATAAGGACGATGTGCATGGTCACTGTTTGTGCTAGGCCTGTGTGCACTCACTTTGACCCCCAAAATAGCCCACTGTCAATGAAACGGGCTGCAGAGTACACCAAAGTAGTAAAGAGAATTTCAAAGCAGGAGCGTGTCTCAGGAAAATTGGTATTTTCTGAGAAAACTTTCAATCGGCTCAAACCTTAAATTGTGATGTTGTATTATTTTCAGTGAGAATAACTTTAAAAAGAGAACTTGCTCTGAAACACATTGTGATAGCCTCTGGAACACTGTCTGCTTGGTCAGAACAAAGGGATACAGTCATGTTCAAGGCAACATGAAAATTTGTCACAGCCTTGATCTGTACAGAAATTCAGTAATTCCACAATATAGCATGGTGCTCTAAAAATGTGATTCACTTGTTTGAGATGTGACTCGTTCAAGCACTAAGACCAATATTTATACTCTTCGGTGGTTAAGAAAGATGTCATATTCAGAAGAAAATGTGTTCTACACAGAAGCATGTGGACTTGTCAGCAAACACTGAACGCAGTCATATATACTAATACGTTATTAATTGCTTTGTGGATAGTAAAATCAAGTCSCTGATGTGCTTCAGAATGAAAATATCTTTCCTCTCTTTGAAACGGTGAGCAAACTTGTATCCTACACACAAACATGTACTCCAGCATTCCTCAAAATCTTGTGCAGCTTTTAAATTAAACTTGAGATTCATTCTCTAACACCAGGTGGAAAAAGATAAGATTAGATGTGTACTAGTTAAGGCAGCATGTAATTAAAATTCAAAGCATTAACAAAAACTGCACTATGCTGTTTATAGGTGAGATGCAGGCATAAAGTTTAATGAGCCTCTTTGTTTTCTCACCCCCCTGTGACTTGTTCCAACTCTTTTAACTATTCTTTTGCCTTGTAAACTTCAGGTCCATGAGAGGTGAAGATCAGTCTGAAGGTGCACATAACATAATGAGCGTGTCTGAGTTTGTGTTTCACCGCCTTGCTTCCGCTCAGCTGCTCTTGTGAGGCTGGAGTCTTGCAGAGTACTAACAGCAACCAAGTTCAGAAGTCAACCCATAAATTGGCACTGCAGGAGTTACAAATGTTTGCATAGGAAAAACATTAGTAGTACATGCACGAGCATTTGCTGACCTTATAGGCTACTACTGAAGTTCAGACTTCAGCATGTCTATGAAAGAGCTRGGAATTGAAAGAGCAATCTTAACAGACCTATAAACGAAAGGAAGCACACTCCAGCAACTTAGGTTTGTAAGAGGTCCAGTTCTTGACCCAAAACCTCAGGCTAATGCCCTAAGGAAATTGCTAGATGTGCAATATCCAGCTCCTCTGCACTGCAGTGGCTTTCATCAGCCATCGGGATGCCCTATATTTTTTTGTGCATTTGTTCTAGTACATCCATGAGGCAGAGAAGGTCTATTTTCCAAAGATCACACAGAGGTGCTGCTGTGACTGAAGGACTTGAAGTCATCTCTCCATGAGATAATTCTAGATATTGAATTCATCTCCCTTTCACAGGATCCTTGCTCAAATTAAACATATCTACCAGGCCAAGGGAATGTAGATGCTAGAGTAATTGGTCTGTTAGTTAGTCTCCTTCTTGTAGCCACTACTGTCACTGTGAAGAATGAAAAAACCAAAAACATAAATACCCCAAAACTTTCCTGGCCTCTTACTTTCATCAGGCCAACATTTTCTCTCACACCAAATGTAACCTGCATTTCTTTACTTCTAATGTACATTCTAATTTATTCCCACCATAACCTCTGTAATTTCTACTTACTTTATGGATTCAGCTTCCATTATCCTCTAATTACTTTTTCAAATTAGCATCTTCATGCTTTCTCCTTCTCTAACAGGAATTCCTCATAGACACACACTGCATCGCTTCATTTTCCTCCTCCAGACTCCTCATAAGAAGGTTAATTTTGCCACAAATCCTACCAAAAGAGCATGACAACTATAAAATGAATTGTGTTACGAGACTACTGACTATCATATTACCCAATAATGTCTCAATAATTTATTTGTTTTCTCATATCCCTATTCACCTGCTGGCACGTTTTGCTACAAACTCTTGGAGACAGGAACCATCCTCCCTTCCAACCTCAGCCCGGAGTCCCACCCTACGTGCAGTCCTGGTCCATGGCTGTGGTACCCAGGAGTTACCAAACACAATTTATTACTATTAAACGACAGAGTTTGTGGTCCTGTTGTGCCGAGCCCTACACAAAYTGAGGAACAGCGATCCCTGCCTCGAGCTGGTTTGCAAATCTGCTGCATATGTTTGGGCACCGATGAATACAGTCAGAGCATTGCCCACTATTGCACGTGTGAATCTGACTTTCCTGAAGTATCAATCAACAATTGTTTACAGCCTGCTTACGTTGACACAGCTCTACCAAATCACTTATGACTTGAACAAAATGTTTGCTAAAATCAGCTTAGACTGCAAAGGGGGGCAGGCTGAACTAGGGCATTAGCCTTTTCAAATGAGAAGCAGTGGGTAATTCTGACCTGTGCCTCTTACATTTGGTAGAAACCAAGAATATTCCTTGTGTTTATCCCTGGGGTGGGATTAAAAAGGCACATTATAAACTAAAAAAATTCCCATTTGCATTCTTTTTACTGAAAGACTTTAATTTAACAGGTCCGACCTGGATTAAAAATAACGACCCTCCAAATTCCAAACCTTCTTCATATAAATACCGGCTGTCCATTTACAGCATCATTTGAGCCAGTTCTTAACTTGTAGCTGGCTCCCCACCACCTGCCATTAACAGCTTGTGCAAAGCTGAACCCGATTGTACAAGGAGAGGAGGAAACCATCAAAGTTATTTTCTAACCAACCTGTGATCTATCATGCCTAACTATAGCATGCCCCTCTCTAAGCGTGCCRCTGCTCTGCTGGTGGGCAGGCTAATCTATCAGATATACAAAGAAGGGAAGGGTCTACAGCTTTGCCGTTACTGTTGGCTAATCTTACTAAAATAACAATGTCTATACAATAATCAGATGTCGGAAATAATGGGTACTGCTCTAGTTCTGCCCTCTTCTTTATTTGACTCAGTATTTCAAGAGAAAGTGATCCAGTGGCCTCTAGTTCTGACCTTTATCAAGTATTCCCGAGATCTGCAGCTCAGCTTTTCTAATCTTACCTTGACTCCTCTTGAGTGACCCCCCCCTTACAGACTTCCCAATTATCTCAATATTCACAGTATTCCCTAAAGCACCACTACATGGAACACTATTATCTCTTATCTATTTTATCTATTAACCTTAGGAACATCGGCAAGCTATTATGGGCAATCACTGTGCTTACAGAAAAGGGGCTGTGCTTTAAAGGTGTATGTGGAAATTGTTTGCCGTTTAGGGTACATGTCTCATTTTCTTCTAAAGGAAAAAGAACTAGATATTTCAGAGGCAAAGCCAATATATCTCAATTAAGCCTCCTGGCTGTTTTGCATTTGGTGAAGTACTCATATTTTTTAAAGATGTTTCTACTTGCTTGTATTTTTCCCACACATTTTCTGTTGCTCACTCCTCATAGAGAGTCCTTCAAAAGGCAAGAGCCACCTGGGGATGAAGATGTCCTCTTGTGGATCGTGGGTGTCTAGCTCTAGCCCCACACCCTGTTTTCCAGGTCGACTGCCAGGTTCTTAGGTTGGTGATGCTGTGCATCTGCCTGGGGATGGGAAACAGACTCCTGAAGAGCAGGATGCTTCAGGAGAAATAGATAGTTCGGGAGAGAAGGAGCAGTCAGCACGGAAGAGACAGTAATAGCATGAGACAGTAGTTAAAGCTGCAGAAGAGATCTACAGGAGCAAAGCTCATCGCCGTTCGTGTACCCTCAGTAGAACCAGCAAATTATTTACTAATTTATTTATTTTCTAATCAAAACGTTTGGGGCTTTTTGAAATCTGAAATTCAGAAATATCGTCCGTAAAGACAGCTGAGATCAATTTTTCCCCTTCCACTGGTGGTTTGTTTGGTGTTTTTAAATGCAGATTTGGCCGTGAGATCAGATTGTGTAAAATTGCTGAAAGGATTTGTCCGCTTCACAAACAAATCCAAGACATAACATTTTGATCTGTTGTTTTTGGTTACTGCTATTTTTTTAAAAAGGAAAAACACACCATAATCTTCCAATTTTCCAAAAAGCTCCAAATGTTTTTGAAAACTATTTCTCATTTTGAGGAGCAGAGCAACAGCAGAGGCGTACAAATGCTCTGAGCACAGGGGGAAGGAGAAATCCTTGGGGTTCTGCTGCACATTCGGGGTGAGACTTTAAAAGCACTGCTCTTATTCAGCCTCCTGCAGAGACAGGCACATATCCCAAAGTAGTCGGGGTGATTTAGAGGTGCTGAGCTCTTCTGGCGGAAAAAAAAAACCATCCCAGGTATTTGGTGCTTTCCATGTTTAAAGCTGTTGTTTAGTCACATAATTAAATTTTATTTTGAAATAGTGCGGAATGCTATCCCCGACTCGAATTCAGTGCTAATTCCATCTCTAATCAGTAGATGGCACCATGAATTCATCAAACAGGATGGAGACCAGAAAGTAGTATAAATTTATCCCCCAAAAAAGAAAAAAGAAAAAAAATAGAGGGGGAAAAAAAGCATACACCCGACTTGACACACATAAATCAGGAATTAAATTCAGAGGGTGTAACTTTCCCCCCATTCCACCCCTCCAAAAATAAAATCAGCTGTGGAGCGTGCTGTGTTGCGCCCCAATGCACAAACAGCAGCTATACCTAAAATGTCCCCAGCCTTGCCCTGTCACTGACCTACATTGTCTCATGACCTCCTGTGAGATTAAGAAAAAACAAAACAAAACAGAAAAAAAAAAAAAAAAAATTTCCTCTGTCCTGCCCTTGCTCTGAACAACGGTGTCCCCGGAGGAGAAGGCCTCCCCTGGGCTGGAAGGAGGACCCGGGAGCAACCCACCGGGGAGCTCAGAGGAGAGSCTGGCAGGCAGGGTTGCAGATCCAGCCCCGGAGGTCGAGCTGGCGTTTGGAAAGCCGCGCCGGGGGCTTCTGCTCCACGGACGAACCCCTCCAGCTCTGATACTGCAGCACGTGCACGAATGCACGCGGGGGGTCCGTGAGTCCATCCGGCTAACTACAGGCTGTTGGCAACTTTAAGGCTGAGAGCAGACGGGTGGAGAAGAGTTTGAGACCTTTTTTTCTTCCACCCAAATAGTAAAATTTCTACTTGGGATCCAAAGGCTGGTAGAGGCAGCCTCACCCCCCCTTCGCCAGCGCCCACCTCCCTGAGGGGGCACGGCGCGAGGCAGGGGCTGGGCAGCGGAGGCCTGCTGCCCGCGGCGTGTCCTTGCCAGGAGGCACGCTCTGCTCAAAGGGGCGGTTGGGCCTATCTGGGCGTTTCCTCCTGGCCCAGCCGCGCTCATCCTCACCTGCGCTGGTTGGGTAACCATTTTGACAGGCGCGCAGCCGGCACCCACCCGGTCCCTCTTCATGCCCACGGGCCTCCGCAGGGCTTGGCCGGCGGGTGCGAAGTGCAGAGAGAAGGCACGCTCCTGCGCGCACGCCAAGCGATGTGCGCGACGTGCTCACCCCCACCAAAATCTGCTGCCTTAAACATGGGCTCTCCGTGCTCTTACATCTGAACAGTGAGTGTGAAAATCCTGCCTGTCCATCTGTTCCTTAAAGGTTTCTTTCTTTTGCTGCGTGTTAGAATTTCTCCCCAAATCTTCAGCAGCACAGATCACATCAGTGACATTTATAGGTTAAGTAAATAGTATGCTGCTGACATCATCTAAGCACAGTAACAGGCACAGTCAGGTTGTCTATGGATAGCTTTAATGCTATGGACTTCAAGCTCCATTTATCTTGTTCTCAGTGAGCGGTAATTAAAATCTGCAGTAACAGAAGTATTGCTCTGAGAAGCAATAGCTCCACTATGCGAAGCACAAAAATTTTGCCAATAGAAGAGAGAGTTCAATCGACAGTTTCAACCATAGCACGGAGGTGAAAACTCTGACGTTTAAAATATAGAGAGGAAAGCAGCACAACRGTAAAAAGATGAGCCTACCTTCCATCGCATGGRGTCACYTCGCCTCAGGCCCAAGGAGGAGATGCTGTAAATTTTTGCCATCTCGGTCTCTGCACATCCGGTTGTTGCAAACTGATTTTTCTTCCTGGCCATTCCTTATTACTGTCCCAGCCTACCTAGCAGACACAACTCAGGAATTACCAATACTATCGGCAGTAACGCAATTGATTAARTATGAGCAATACCAGCTTGGGTTCTGCATTCAGTCAGAGCTCTGTAATGGCAGCACAAGGGGCCTTGCTTGTCGAGCAAGAAGGGCTTTGTGTCACTTGTCCCTAGAGCAAGGCACAAGTGAGCCTGACGGAGAAGGCAGCAAACATACTGTCAGAAGCCATATTCGCAGGGAAAAGGCAGAACAATGGAGATTAAATGACAGTGCAGAGTCACAGAATTAAGTCATCCCCGCGGCTCAGATATTCCAGGCTTCCCCGCGACACCTGCTAGAGGCAGAGGGGAGGACCTGGAGCGAGTCCCTGCAGAGGTCTCGCCGCCTGTACCAACACAGTGAGGGAAAACCTGCAAAATTGGTTGCGGCTCTTCTAAAAATCATGGGCCATGCAACTTTGTGTCCGGCTGCACACTCACTTTTTGGCCTGTTTTCCAGTCTGAAATCTGGACTGGAAAACAACAGTAGGATTGCTTTGAGTCCAACTTTTTTTTTACTCTTTCTCTCTGCACAGGAGCACACCTCCTGCCTGCCCTCCTGCTGCGATAGCGTAGTTCACTTCCAAGCGGTTGTAATAAGGAGGGAAAATAATTGCTTGCTATAAATCGAAGGAGGTTACGTAGGCCATTTACACACTGCTAACTTGGTAACTACACCGTTCTCCCGAGGGGTGGAAGGACCCTGAACCCACGCTGCCCTTTCAACAGTGTRCCCAAATCACCATGGCAGGGTACTTAGTGCCTGAGCACTTCTTCTGGATGCTCTTCCAGCTTACACAGACTGGTAAAACAACTGAACCGATCAGCTCAGTCTGTAGCAGCCTGATAGCTACCCTATCCTCCCAGGCCGACATGGAGACACCTTTGCTCAAACCTCTGGTCTGAGTCAGATGGAAAATTTAAACCTTGATATTGTCTTTCCCAGATCTGTGCTGGGAATGGTCTAAATGCTTATGCAAGATTGATAAGCAACATTTCAAAGTCTTGGTAAATAAGCTCAAAGAAGTCACCTGGCAGCAGATCCAGGCCTGACTGCATCCCACCAGCCGCAGAAGATGATGGAAACAAATCCCACCAGCCTCGGCAGAATTCACATCCATCTGCTAGTAAAAAAAATAATTTTCAAAGCATAYCTGGGCTGTGGAGCAGCCAGAGGTTTGACACACATTCAGAAAACCGTAGGACTCTACTACAGGTTAGTACCAGAGCCTGGTGAATTCAACCTGAGAGGCATGGACATTTTCAAACCGTGCAACCACGGAGCTGTGGATAATCTTCTGTCTAAATTCTGCATTTTGTTGCAAAGAAGCATTTAACTCTTCAAATGTAACATTGAGCTAATGTCAGCATTAACCTAGAAAACGTGTAGCTGTGTAACAGCAATTTCAACTCAAACTTCAGAAGCTGAAAATATTATACTTACAAAATGCACCTTATGACAGTCCACACCTAGTTTTAGACACCTCACAGACCCTTAATGGTTTGGGGTTTTTTTTCTTGGTGGGGGTTATTTTCTGGGTTTGGTAATATTTCATTTACAGGAAGGTTGAAGACTGTATGCCAATATATGCACTTGCACCATATTTCTTTAAATATGTTCCAGGAAATGCCATACTCATGAACTGCTCTGTAATGTAATCCTTCAGAATGGAGCAATTCATAAGATCCTGAGAACAAAAAAGCTTTTTCAGCAGGTATAATCAGGAAGTGAGTACATGCCACATTAGCATCCCCTAAGGGTTTCTAGTGCTCAACAAGAGTACGGCCAGCTTGTTGTTTGCTGGGAAAGCTGTCACAGGACAGACGTCCTCATTAGAGCTCCATTTTCACGTTCTCTGGAGTTCGGAGCAGAAGCTTTGCCATCTCTGCTTCGAGACCTTTACTGGTTGTAACCCAGGACGGACTYGAAGGAAAATTCTCAGCCCTACAGTCCAAAAAGTTCACAGTGTAAGAAGCAATTCACACTAAGGATAAACTGTGAAATGCGTTCTTAAAAGTGTTTTATTATCATTTTTTATTCGAGCCTGGTGCTGGAGGTAGACATCTTTCTTTGACACAAAGCCCCTTGTCCCACTACCAGTGTGAGAGCTCCAGGGACAAAACTGCAAATTGGTTTCCAAGTCTATTTTAGGAACGGTTTAACAATCAGAAGAGGAAATGTGATATTCAAATCAAATGGCTAAATTTTTCAGTATTAAGGTGATGAGGCGAGTCCTGCTCTAATAGCGGAGAATGAAGAACGAAATGCAAATATCCTAGCACAGAGAAGCTGCGCATGGTCCAGCRCCTGCTGAAGTCACGCGTCTCTGCCTGCTGACTTTGGTAGGGGTTAAGGCCGTAGAGGAGCTCCTGGGGGACAGAAAACCAGGGGGCTGGGGCTGGCATCCCTCTCCCGGCGCACCACGGGCAGCCCACGCAGCATCACGCGCTGCAGTGGGCGATGCACAAGGTGAGCAGCACCCTTGCTGCAGCACGCAACCCCCAGCACACCACGATAAAACTCCAGCTGCCCAACGGTCTCCAACGAGATTATCCACCAGGGAACATTTACCCAGCACCATCGCAGGAAGACCCCGAAAAGCAGTAGTTTAAGGGACACGGCAGCTCTAAATATTGTGCTTTCCTTCTCGCTGCTGGAGCAGACTCAGTTCGAACAGGATAACGAATTACATGAGGCTGGCATGTCAGGCAATAACCCTCCAAACTCGGAGGCGCACGCCTCTGGGGCCCGGCCGGTCAGCAGGATGCGGTACGGACCCTCGGGCCATGCCACAAAGGCTCTACCTGTGCGGTACGGCTGCATACGGCAGCGAAGTGTGGCTTGTACAGACATTGAAATCCAGTTCATCACAAACTGTTTCCAACAATAAGAGAATATAAATACACTCACAATATACAGAAGCAAACCTAGATTTGTTTACAATTAGCAGAGAAAGGTTTCTTAGTGTTTTTATTAAGCTATTGTTGATTGGTACGGTTACTTATTGTTCACTTGCGAAAGTGGAAGCCTTTTATAGCTCTTCTGCCATAGAAGTAAAACAAACGTTAGCAGGTGACGGCATAACTCAACTGCACCGAAGAGAATGGTGCAACGCTAATTTACATGAGCAAAGGATCCAGCTTCCAGGGTCCTCTGTGTTTTCAAATTAAAATGGACACACTGCAACCTTTAGCCTAAAAGAGGGTAGCCTGGTATAAAAAGTACTGAAAAACCACTGCTGGTTCAAAACCAGCTGTGCCTTTGTACTAGCTTTTTTTGTAGAGCATATTGCATGCATTTTCTTGGCCGGATTCACAAAACAATGCAGCCAACCACACACAACACAGCGGGTATGAAATTCAGCCACGTGCTGCTTTGAGTGTGTCTGCAGGTACCACTGCTCCAAAAATCCAAATCTAAATGTTATCAGCACTTGAGGCAAGTCACTGCTCTGAAACACCTCTACTTATGGGAAATCTGTACTACCCTGCTTGTCTAAGGGTTTGTCTACACAGGGGAGATTTACAGAGGCAATTATACTGCTGTAACTGAGCACTAAACCTCTGCAGGCACACTGATGCAACTCCCTAGTACCAAAGTATTTATTTGCAGTTCACATTAAATTGCTTTGAATGCAATATAATTATTATACTTGCATAATCATAAGAGGAAATATCCCTTTGCAGACAGCTTCTAAGAGGTGAAGGCTTTTCTGCCCTGGAAAAGACTAGGCAGATACACATAATGTATCATCAGATTTTTTCTTTCTCTGATTATCTGTATCTCTGTTAGTAGCCTGCATGTCAGGCAGCGTGGGCTGACGAAGGGGGCACAGGTTCAAGACAACTAGTGTCTCATCTCCGGTTTTCACATGTTGAGTGACACCAGGTAAGTCACCTGTTCTTCTTGCCTTTGGGTTTGTGGTAAAACCAGCATTGTTTCTGGCAAGTCAATAGAGGAGAAATGATAATTTAATACAGTCAGTGTTTCCCCAACTCTGATACTTTTTGTTCTCAACATTGACTAAAATAAACCAAAACATCTATTGCTCCAGTGTTCCACATTACCACGGTCCCCACACAAATATGATTCCTCTGCTCAACATACTCAGTCCCGGCACTTTCAAAAAGATTGCATATTCAGAAACAACGATCCGAGCTCAAAACTGAGCTCTTTCCTGTGTGAATCTAACTGGTGTAATTCTCCAGAGACGGGTGAGGAAGAGCGAAGACAAATTTGAATAAACTTCCTCTGAAGCCACAGAGGAAGGAGAAGTTCTTTGTTTCRGCATGGTGTTTTACCTGCAGTGCTGCAGAGATGCACATGGTGACTGCCATCTCGCATGTCCAAAAATAGGTCCTACAACACTATCTTGCCCTGCTAGACGAATGGGATGCACAGTAGGTCCACTACCTGGTTTAAATGACCTTGAAGTCTATTTGCTGATAGGTCAGTGTTGGTCTAGTCCCAAAACCCACACCTGTGTATTTAAAAGACTCACCGCAATCAAAGAGCTGTGCTGTGCCGCTGCTCCAGAGCATGACGGGCTGCTGCAGAAACAGCGGTACCTCCAGCCAGGCACTGGGTCATGGGAGCCCACATGCTTCTGGAGACCCTAATACAGCGTCTCCCACTCATTTACCAGCCTCTGCCACGGCTGCCCATTCCCAGTAAAGGCGTTAGGTGGTCTCCGTAGGCACACATCTGAGGTGCTGCTTCTTATGCCCTCTCTCAGGCTCCGTTAGCACTAAGCTGGTGCAGTACGGTGGTCTGCTGGTCTGGGATGGGCCACCTTGCCCGGGGCAGAAAAGCAAAAATATGGTCAGCTATGAGGAGAAGAAACCRCTGGGGTGTGCTGCCCTTCATTTCCTCAGCATACTGTGCAGGCCCTAACTAGTGGGCTTTCATAGGGGATCAATAATGTCATGTATTCGAGGGCTGGATGATGCCTGGACCGTCAAAATGACTCCAGACTTCCTTTGGGGTAGCTAAGTCAGAGCCTCCTTTTCTGAGGTTGATTTTCTTTTCTTGCTTAACTGACAGGGGGGAGCTAGGGACAGTCTTTCTTCTTATTTTCAGGTGCCTGCCAGCACACAGGGGTGTGGGCACAGCCACTGGAGACTCCAGCAGGCACCCAGCCCCAGCGAAGCAGCAAAGCCAGCACCCTTGCCTCTCCATGGCACCCATGAGGCATGCTGGGCAGGGAACGCCGCAGCGGGGACAGACCGGCCTGACATCAAAACCATGTCTCCACCGTGCCGGGGGCACCACACCATGCTGCAAAGGCCCCATCAAGAGCACAGCTGCCCTCTGCCCTCCACTTTGGGTCTGGACCCTGCGTGATGCCCTACATTGGCTACACACTGCACCCTGCCCGTGTTTCACATGATTCTCAGCGTGCTGGAAGCATTTCAGAGACAAAAAGTCACGAGCAACGTGAGGGCTAAACAGATTACAGCTTGACATAAATGAGAGAAAGACTGTACCCCTTCAAACCCAACCTGCAAATAAGCGAAAAAAGCCAGTGCTCCCAAGGCAATGGTCTGAGATGATTCAGATTAAAAGCCAGTGATGTGCCATTATACTCCTGAGCATACCTTGGTATATAAATTTTTCCCCTAGTATTTTTGAATAACAAAGTGTAAATCATGTGAAAAGGCATGTGTCCCCTTCTCCACCCAGCTGGCACAGGCCACGGTCAGGAGGCTAAAAGAGATGACGCATCCTGCGAAATGTCCGTGAGAAATGAAACATGGTGAACGTGCCAACGTGTCCCATTAGAAAGAATGGAGCAAGGCAGAAACATGCTGGCACACAGTCCTTCAGGTCAGCCTTACCATTCTCCAGATATAATATGACCTGGAAAGTGTTAGATTTCAGCTGCCATCAKAGGCTTTCAGGAATATGAAACTATTGACCTTCTTTTTTCTCATAACATGGAAGATTTCCATCCATACTGTTCTCCACAAAGCAGTAAGAACGAAAAAACTGGGAACATCTCGCACAGGAACAGTTTTGGTTAAATAAACACTAAGGTGAAGATATATAAAGACAGCGCTTGTGTGCCACCCATCTAGCACTTAGTCTTGCACACTGAAATGTCTGCATGAATTCCTGGACTCACTGAGATTTGAAATTTTATCCCTCGAGAACAGGTGGGAGCATTACACGGAAGAGAAAAGGGATTTCAAGTTTAACTCACCAGTGAAGATAACACTAGGACACTTTCTGCATTATCATATCTTCGCATTTTAACACAAAAGTCATCAGTATCCTGAAATACTTAAGTTAGCATCTCTCTCAAATATTCACAGCTTAATAAAGTATAGCTGTCATATGCTGCAAATATTCATTTTACATAACCAAATGATCAATTCATGATCTTGCAGATACTAAAATGTGCACACACTTAACTGATAAGCAGAAAAAAATCCACATTTCATCTGTTAGCTGATGGGCTCATTTTAAAATCAGTATTCATTATTCTCAGAGTATCTAAAAGTATGACTCGCGTATGCATCACATCACAATCTAAGGACCAAGGTAACTGTTCAGCTTCACACCTGTGAATGAGATTGCTCGTATTTGCTAAACTAAACAAATATGCAACTCCTTGAAGGCATGGAGAATAATTTGAGACATTAAACTGTACAGTGGGAAAAGAGATCGCACGAGCAATCAAAGAGATGACAAAGACATGTTAGATCAGCAGGACATGGCTACCTCACTTTTGGGGTACTTTTCTTAAAAGTACTAGATCTTCAGGAGATGTCGAATATTTACCTTCAGAGAAAAATCAAGCCCATCTGAAGGTGCTAGACAAGAAGCCTGCCCTTGCAATAGAAGGCTTGGGTTTCACTTCTACTGCGCCAAGAGACGTTCTGCCTCACCTCAGCAAACCTGTAAAATACTATGATGGAAGGTGCATATCACAGCACTGGGAGTCAGATAAATATCTGGAAGACAGTCATCAACCGCAGCATGAACATTAGTTTCCTTCAGGGCTTTTCTTCAGTTTGTTTTAAATTTGGTGCTTCCTTGATTTTTAATGTCTTGCTTGGGACCCCAGCACTGAACGGGGAGCGGCGTGGGTCCAGGGCAGCACCCTGAGCTCCATGGCTACAAGTGGCTGTTCCAGGCAACAAGGAAAGTAAGAGATGAAGGGCATTGTGCACGTTTTAGGCGTAGGTTGTCGGTGAAGTTGCTACACATGACACTTTTTTGGTACGGGCACTCGTTTCTAGGAAACACTTTGGTAAACAACTTTGAAATCAAAATGAAAAATTACAGCCTGAGTGCTTTTTTTCGCTTTTATCCACCGTACCTTCATGACTGTACTAGTCCATTTAAATGGCAAAGCAGCGCTGAATGCAAACAGCCTCCTTCTGCAGGCTGTCTCCACAGTTCAATTACCAGTGCTTTAACAGTGCTAATTAGCATTCCTCAGAGCTAGATCTCTTTGATTGACAGGTAACCATGGAGAGTCACAATCCTGTAGGTGATCAGCAAGAATCTGACTTTTCTTTTTAATTAAAAATTAGAAATGCCTTAAACAAAAATAATAATTCACTGATTTATGCTATTATCCCAGGGTTGCCAAGCTGGTGAGAATAACATTAGTGTTGCGAAAACGCAACAATTTTTAAACTAATAGACTAGGGCGATAGAAAGGAGAGCAGGTTTATTATCTGTAACGAGAGAATGTACTCATAATGATGGTACAAAATAGTAGACAACTCTCCAGAGAGTTGGCATGGAGACCAAAAATAGGGCACTTTCCTGAACGTGGGATGGGATTGCCCCAATTTATTTTAGATTTTAATAAGATAGATAGATAAATACTAAGTCTGTTGCGCAAACAGAAATTTCATAGGGATATCATTTCAGTAAAATTTAACCATGAGTTATATCGAGAGATAATATTGCATCTGGTCCAAGTGAGAGCCAAGACTGGAAATTGAATCAGCCAGATAATCAATTAGTGAAAATTGTTTTCAACGTAACTATGCCATTTCCTGCCAGCTAATGATCCAGTTCTCTTTCCAGAAATGGACTCCAGCAGCAAAAAATTCATAGTCATATTTTTGAAACCTGCAGTGGGTCCAAATCAGCAGTGTTGACCCAACCTAATCTGAATATTATTCATCAACAAATAATGACGAAAATTTTTAAACTGAGATTGCCAAAGATGAGGAGAAGGATATATGCATATTCGTAGTTATGAAATATTTTCCAAGATCAAGTCATCTCAACTCAGCAAACTCATTAATTACCTCTAGATTCTAATGACAATGATTGCATATAAGACAATAAAAGGAAACAGATGATTGAGCAAAAATTATTCTAATAACAATGATCACAATTCAGAACTCTAACCATTGTTCACAGGTAAAATCACGGCTGTCAATTGTGAAGCATCAAGTTCAATGAGGTTTTTTTAAACCTTGCCCCATATAATTTCTTTTCTATCTGCAAAAAAATAACATTGTTAAATCAATATGGTTCTCTCTGCTAAAGGGGTATTTACATCTTTAAGAGCATATTCATGCTAGTAAAATTTAACTCTATATGGGAAGGAAGGAACTAAAGGTAATTGCATCCCTATCAAAATTTCTGTCATATTGACTAGTACTATTTCCTTTTAAAATGGGAATGGTAACCAGAAAAGTTAATTTCTACAAATGCGGGGAGGAACACTTTCCTAAAAATACAAGTAAAAAAAATCCAGATAGCTTTCCATCTTACCAATTATAACTGTATAGTAGGCACTAGTAACATAAATACCTAATGTTCAGCTCATTTATTAAATATTTTAAGCTTACAAATGGATAACAAAGTATCTATCTACAGTTGTCAGGATAGGCAAATAGCCAGGGCTAATCACAGTTTTACTAAATTTATAATACAGCCAGATAAAGAAAATAAAATTAAGATGGAACGTGTCTCTGATTCTAATATCATCTGTGATTTTTCTCCATATTTACAAAAATATCAATCACTGACAGATTTTTAACTGCATCGAATGCTCTGAACTTTTTATTTTGGAAGGAGAAATTTTACAAGCAGAGAAATCAGGGAACTGGCTTTGTGCCATCAAGAGACTTAAGAACTACCCAGCCCTGCAAGCTCTTATCCAGAGGAAATCTCAGCATAGCTGGTAGCACCAAGCTGACTCAGTTTCTGATGGTTCCCAGTAAATTCAGTTTGACTCCTTACTAGTTATCCACACACACATGCACAACTCTAAATTTTTAGGTCTTGTAATCTTCTTCTTAACCTCATATTTCAAGGAAATAATAAATCAAGATTAATAATAAAGCTATTCTGTTCAAATTCAGTCTGCTTATGTATCCATGTAGAATGGTTCATTCAAATACTGTAAATTTTAGTCACCAGCATCGACAGAAAATTCTTAATAAAAGACAATTAATTGGTGGAAAATAACTCTCAGAATAAAGGCAGCCTGCTTTTGAGACCAGGTTCTTCAGCTTGTTTTTAAAGCTGTTCTGCTTTCCTTAATCTCTACTGCAATGGAAAGGGAGCAAGCAAGGGGAAAGAGACGGCTTACACAGGAGTGGGGCAGGAAAATAAACCCACCACTCTGTGGAACAACAGCTCTTGTCCTTGCTCTTGGAAAGAAACTTTCTCTCTTATGGATCTGCTAAACTATCACCTACTTAAACAGAAAGTAGACTTAAGCAATGACAAAAATCACAAAGATTCCTGTCAGTAAGTTCCAAATTTAAGGAGTTATCAGAAAGTGTAGAGTTTTGATTAGAAATAATCTTCTCAAACGCTAAAGAATTTTTGAAAAAAAAAAAAGTTTAGTTCAGAGTTATTTTAATTAAAAACATAGAAAATCAAACCTTCTATAGTATTACTGTGCTGTTTAGCAGTTTATATCCTGCTTGCTTCACTCACATCCTGGCAAGTTCAGGTTTTCGAAGATTAATTACCCTATCCAAAGATGATTCATTTGCCTCAAGAACACTTTTCCTTCATGTTGGTAAACTGACAAGATATTGACATGTTTATATCCTACTAATAGGCTATAATCCAGTCTTTGCAGCTCCAAATCCCATTTGAAATATGAAATGAGCTCTCTGCTAACTCTTAGCTGAGGGATGAAGTTCACTGACAAAGGAAGCTGATAAATTCCCCCCAAAATGACTATCAGAATTTCTCAGCAAGGTCTCTCAATATGATAGCTTCCGTGCCTTGCTCTGTGACTATGGAGCTGGATGGGTTGCTAGCTGGAATCTCTTGGTTTCTTTTGCAAAGCCTTTGACAAAATCATCCTTCCCAAAATCAATGCAAGCAATCAGATTGCCTTCAGTAGAACTTGTACCAAGGCTTAAGTGTGCTCCTGTTACTGATTCTATGATTGATTCTGGTGGATATTTCGGTATTAGTAAATATTTATAAAATTTCCGAATTTTATATAAGCTATTATTTCTCCTTTTCCCTGAAAGAAACCCTCTGGCTATGAAAATTGAGTGGCATTTTTCTGAAACCACGCTCTGCTTCTCTTCTTTCAACTCTTGCCTCAGTCATCTTAAAAACAAAAATAACCTCAATCCAGTCTGGTCTTTCCATTAGTCTACTGGTAGGTAGACATCATAGGGTAATATAAACAATCTTTCCATTTTTTTCTTTAAGGAGTCCATAATTCTTCACCAATCTTTGACTGTGGAGATAGCTCCCAAAAGCAGGAGTCTTCACAGGTGGTGCTTTAACACGCTGTCCCTGTCCCTGCTGATAATCCCCCTGACAATCTCAGCTTGCTTTCATAATTTCTTAACATTTTGAGATGTTTACAATTTGATACAACCCATTTTATGGATAACGTTATTGAGGGTACTATAAATCTGCTGTTCAAAAGTCCCTCCGGATGATTGAATAATTATACAGCTGAAAACACTTCCTTCAAGATAAGAAGCAAAATGTACTCAAAATATTAAATTATTAAAGTAAAAATTGCTCTACTGAAAAACAGGGCATGACAAGAAAACCTACCTGATAGGAAGTTACATGGCAAATTTGTAATTCACCACTGACTTATACAATGAATATAATTCTGTAATACGAGTCTCCTGCTGCAAAGCCCACGCTGGACAGACTTCTCTCTCTGGGGTTAAGGAGTGCCCCGGGAGGTGTGCAAGCTGGCCCCACCGCAAGCAGGCTGGAAGCCCACCAGGTTGGAAGCCCAGCGGGCTGGAAGCCCACCAGGCTGGGCGCTGGTGCTCTGTCTCCAGCCGGCGTGCTGGCCTTCTGCGGCTGGCGGCGGCACGCAGGAGATAATCAGCGGAGGCTGCTCCACAATATGTTAAAGTTCAAAGTATTACAAACCGGTACCTATACGCAAACCCTACAGGCTCTGTGCTGTATTAGGAGCGTCATCTTCTCTTAATCTAAATTACACTAAACTATTTCCATCAACACCAGAAGAGCCATCAGATGTATTTTGCAGCCTGAGCTCAGAAGCAGGTATACTGTAGGTGGTGAACAATGGAGCTACCTTGCTCCTGACTCAAACACGACCTAACAGGCCAAAAGTTGAGTGTGGCACTCACTGTTATTTGTTTTCCTAATATATTTTGTGTTAGGTCCATTTCTGAGTCATTTTATAAAGATGGCAAGCTGAGACTGGATTGATGATCTGCTCTCAGGCTCCTTTGTGAATGCACACATCAGGGTAGTGTTGTTTACACATGGCTAAATTGTGTTTAAACACACATGGCACGAGGAAAGAGAAGATTCAAGTCAAACATTCAGGAAAATAACTTTTGCATCTCTTTTTAAAAGAAGTTGTTGGAAAAGCTGCTGGCAGTTGCAGAAGGCCTGCCTAGTTTGGCTACTCCTTTCAGACTCAGTGTCAAAATGCGAAATTTCAGTGCTCCCCAACATAGATGCTGCATCTTGACTTTCCCAGGAACAGAATAGGAACTGGTAACTAATGAAAGTGTACTATACTTTTTCCTTTGGCAGCAAAGAGGCTGAAACACATCTGAAAGCCTAGAAAGAGAAAAAGTAGGATGTATTTCTTTATTCCAATCAAAGAACTACTTGCAAAGAAAGGAGACAGTATCTCAAGTTCATATATTGAGTTTAAAATATATGTATGCAGGTAGCTGTGCACATACTACAAGAATTTCAAATGCACAGGGGCTAAATCTAGCTTTCAGTGATGCTAAAAAGCTGTTTGCTACTTACTTCAGCAGGCCATATGATTTTACATTGAGCAGAATAGGACAGACCGTATTTCTCTTAGGTACAGCAAACTGAGTATCTTACAATGAAAGGATGCATTGTTTTGTCTAACTAAAGAGAAATAGTTGATGAGCGAATGAGAACATGATCTAAAGCCTATTGAAATCAATGGAAAGATTCTCAATGACTTCTCCAGGCTTTGGATCACGCCTCAAAAGAGCAGCTATTTCTCTCTGATACAGCAAGGAATCAATTCCCTCTCCCAGCGGTACTCTAAATAATTCAATATTTTGTCTCAGATCATTTCCTAAGAAAAATGGTGAGGATGTTGTTTAAGTGGGTGATACCCTGAAGTGACAGAGTTTACAATGCATTCAGCCATGTAAAATCTCCTCCGTGTTGTACGCCGCACAAAGACAGGGCAGAGTCAAAGCACCCCTCAGACGCCGAGGAGTGCCTGCCCGCTCGCCAGCTGCAGGACAACACACAGTCCACTCCTCTCCCTGGCCAGAAAGAGCTGTATGAGTTTTGCTAAATCTTGAGGAATGCCTGCACAGTGACATTTCTTTAAAGAAGCGAAATTATTTTTTCTTTGCAGTAAAATCACAATCTATTTGCACAATTCGTTTTGATGCATACAGAAGGGCAAAAATTGCACTGCTGATTGTGTTATTATTTACCAACAGAAACGATACTCTCACCATTCTCCAGTGCTTTCGCTTTACAGAGCAAAACACAACATGGAAATGATATCTCCTTTTTGAGCTCTTTTGTTCCACATGAAAAATGAATCAGTAAAAAGCAAATCAGCATTAGATTGAGGAGCTCTGCCCCAAACCACAGCAAAACCTTACTAAATTTTACTCTCCTGCCATAATCAGGTGGCCTTCTGCACACTAATCCCTTTCTCCTGTAAATTAGAGAATCCTGCTAGGAGTTGTTTATGGACAGTTCGAACACAAGCTGCAGCATCCGTGCCGCCTCCCACGCGCAGGGGCCGACAGGAGCACAGCCCCGCTCGCAGTCACGCTTTTTCGGCCGGCGGCAGAGCAGCGTGGGGCAGTATTCTCCCCATTTGTACAGAAGGACAGCAATTTGTAATAAGCCATTTTAAGGGTGGGGAAAAAAAAAAAATCCCACTTCTCCACTCCCACCAGGCAGCTACCTAGCAACAGTTGACAAATGCATGGGATGAAATTGGTACTGAGCTACGGCTCACGCGATTATCCCCCTTCCCTATCACTTCTGATTGAGTTACACCTGTGGGGAGCATCTCGCCAGCAGCACCTCTGATGAGAGCAGACGTGGCAGCTCTGGCACATTCGCTCTCTTCCATTCCCAACACAAAGCACAGCCACAGTCCGGTCTTCCATCATCATCTGTGGAGAAATACTAATCAGCATCTGTCCAAGCATGCTCCTGTTTTGCTCCCAACCCCCTTGCTGTATGCATATATGTGTACTTGCGCTCTTGCTCACCGCCCATTTCAGCTGAGCTGGATTATAGGCAGAATCACCTGCTTCCAGGACCAGGCGTTACCTCAGGTGCACTGTGGTGCCAGTCCCAAAAGCTTGCCCTGACTCCTGTCCAAAGCCTGGAAATCCTCACGTACAGAGAGAAACCTGCCGCCGAGTCCAGCTCCCCTTGCCAGCTCTTCCCTAAGCGCGGGAAAAGACAGGGGCTCTTCCCCTCCCTCAGGGCTGCTCAGCGATGTTTTCGGAGATCAGATGGGTATTTCTGCCAAAGCCCACCCAGCTGCTCGGCCGGGCCAGCTGGCTGCCGCTCACCACTGGCACAGCTGGGACCGCCGCGGGGCACAGCTGACTGCCCAAAACCACGCGTGAAATCACCCCCGCGGGGGGTACAAAATACACCCGCTGTCCTCTCAGACGCCAGGAAGCGTGTGGTCCCGGCAAGGCCAGAGATGGGATCCTCAGGCAAACGGTGGAGCAGGGACGCCAACGCCGCCACGTACAGCCTGGGGTTTTTTCTCTCTATTAAAGTACTTCTGCTCTAGTGTTTGAGAAGATTACATTTGCTAAACTGAGCTGCTACTCAAGCAAAGAGACGCAGTATTTCTGATGTGTCCTTCAACTCTGTCAGAAAGTGCTCTTTTGGTTTCTCATGGTATCAGGACATTTAGGAATGATGAATTTCAAAGACGTGATAATAAACAGATATGAAAAATAAACACTTTACAAATTTCTAGTCAGAGAAAAATTTATCTGTAGATAGATTAATGTATTCTAGCAATTTCCATTGTTGCTTTTAGATTATGGTCAGCTGAATTGCCTACTTTTCTGGAGAAGGCTTTCAAAAACACAGAAATACACCATTAGTCCCGTATCTATTCATTTAAATATCTTTCCCAAACAATCCAACTCAGATTCCTCCTCCCAAAGCCAATTTTTGATTAAACAATTTGTTACAATACCAAGGGGGATTTGGCAAAATACCGTATTTAGGACTCATTGTACAAAAACCATGAACCCTCTCTTTGATTTGCTGTGTATACCTCCAAAGATGAGTTAATATCAACATCACTCAGTCATTTGAATTGCCATAACAATGCCTTGTGAGCAAACTTTAAGGCTAAAAGCAACAATTTTAATTCCTTGTTTTAATTAGCATTTTAAGTTGGTTTTAAAAAAGAGCAAAAACTCCTTTTTGCAGTTTTTTAATAAGCAACATAGAGGATAATAAATATTATAGTTAGAAGCTTTCTTCTAGCACGAATCATTTAATTTATTTTATATATGAAGCATTTTACCTTTTTTTCATGGAAATTTAGGCACTACACACAGAAGACACATGCTTCTTCCCCACACATCTATGAGCACCAGACACAGTATTCACCCCCTTTCTTTCTGCGTTAGACTCCACAGCTCAGCTGTCGCACCGAAAAGACCACTGTAGGCATTTGTGTGCATCACAACAGCCTTGTTGATAAGGCACAGAGTGATGCCTACGTGTACCTTCGCCCTGAACCTCCAACCATTTTAAACAACAGGATGAGACTCTGTCACAGTCCCACGAGTAAAGGGGAAAGACAGCACGAGAATTTCATGGTTACATATAGCTAACCACAAAAGAAATTAGCTGCTAAAACACCACTTCCTTTTCTAATGAGCAATGAATAAAGTAAATTTGAGAGCTGCTATTTATTATAAGAAAATTAAAAATGCTCAGAGCCCACAGAAAGCAAATTTATTGGGGAAGACATTGCATCCAGTTCTCAAATGTATTAACCCCTGACTGAGACGGGGGAGAAATGTTCAGCTTTTTCTTTAACCAACCCCGTTTTGCGTTATTAAACACTCCCCCCGCTGTTGACAAAAACCGGTGGGAGACCCCACGCTAGCTGTCTTGCCTCTTTCCCACTCCAAGCATGGCTCTGCGCCTTTGGGAGGCTCCCAGCCGGATCCYGCACTGTCAGGAGCATGGGTACGCCGGCTCTGCTGTGAGACACACAAAACTGCACTGCAGCCCCTTTGATTCTGTACTTTCTGTCCCTGCCTAGATAACTTTTCAGAAGCTGACAGAGCCTTTACAATTTAATTGGTGTTGACACCTTTTGAAGCAATGCCTTGAGGCGCTGAGGGTCATTGTCTATTTTTTCCTGCTTTTCTGCGGCTGCCTCCACTTGGCTACCTTGCAGCCTGTGGTTCTATGGTGGCCCCTGCACTCTTCATTCATGTTTGTACTTGTACCGGGTCCCCGTTACAAGGACCCTTGTTAAATGCCCAGCAGGCAGCACTGAATAGAGATTTTGACTATCTGGGATTTGAAGGCCTCTAGCAATAACAGAGAAAGCCCTGTAAACACAAAAGTATCCCAGTAGCAGTGGGGCGTTAACGTAATCGTGCATTTATGCCACAGGACCTCAGGACCAAGCTCCTTACTGTCGATTCACCAGCTATTAAGCCTTGGTAATTAGGTGGTTTCCCGTGACTTTTCTTTCTTGGGATTCACCAGCTATCATTTTCCATATGTCCCTTTTTCCCAAGGTGGCTATACACCCTCACACATTCAATAAGCCGGGCAGATGGTATCACGTACCAGTCTCTGAGCAGCCAAAGCCAATTCAAAACAAGTAAAAAGGTTCAGCCTGACATTCCCAAAGCTGCCCAGGAAAACTGGATCCAAAATTCACAGAGGTCCCATGGCCTCACGATAGCAAACACATCTCTCCAGGTTCAGCTCTGCAGCAACTGCGAGCTGTGAAACGCTTACGGGCAGTCACATCCCCAAAGCAGCACTTGCACGGAAGACAAACAGGAAAAAGAAGCTACCAGCACTTTGAGAACCTTCTTTCACTTAATAAAGAACTTTTAATATGCTTTTCAGTGACTTTTTCCAGGTTTAAATAACCAAGGCTCTGAAATATCCTACTGAAAACACAAAGGATTCACTCACTTTATTCGGTCCCAAACGTCAGTCAGCTTGGAGCCAGTCTCACTAGTCAAACCTGATGGCTGGGCTTTGCATTTTCCAACTCTCTCTTTGCCACATTTTAGGGTCTGCTTTTCGACATTCATTCTGTATTCCAGCCATTCACCTATGGGGATCCGACAAATGAGACTTGTAATTCCAATATGACGTTACAACTGCTCACGCTTCATCACCTGAGGGATGCTCGTCCCTGTGTCCATGATCACACCAACCCCTCGCTCCTTCTGCGGAAATAAGCAAGCAGAACCAGGCCCCTGCGCAGGCCTGCGCCCCACGGAAAGCAGGGTCCAACACCAGATCTTTGCTCCTTGTGCCTCTCTCCCCCACAGCCGTGCCCGCAAGCCCCTCACTCACAGCCAGCTGCGGCCGCCCTCCTCCCCTCAGCCCCCAGCCTGCCTGAAAGATGGCTGCACCTCCAGGCTCTTTATCTGAACCAGTGCCATACCCCATACATTTCCATTACCTCAATTAACAAGTGACTATAAGAGTTGCCAAGAGTCTGAAAAAAGAAACAACTTTCCACACACAAAGCTGCATTCAACTGTGATGAAGGACTTACCTTTCTCATGCTCTGCGAAATCCCTTTGCATCTTTCCATGCGCTTCTCTGGCATGGCACACGGGGCTTTCTGGGAGTACATCAAAGTCCAACAAACGGGGCAAAAAAAAACCCCTGCAGGCGCATGGAAGAAAGGAGCGGTTCTGGAGAGGCCAGGCCGGCCTGGTTATGAACAGACAGGATAGAGAGTTTCACAGAAACCACCCCCGATGACAGGTTCACTGTTTCAATGAGCTATAGGTAAATAATGCCAAGAACAGCTTCCAGCTGCAACACGCTTCCCACAGCTCTGCTGGCTCAGCCAGGAGAGGTTTCCCTTTGGCTGACAGAGGAAAATGCCAGCTGCAGAGCACGAATGTCCCGCAAACGGCACTAGCGGTGACAACTTGCTGCACAGACTTCGGGAGAAAGTCACTGGATGAGAGCTGATTACGTTCGGCTAGGTGTCTGCTTCCTTGAAGACAATCAAAAGGGCACTACGGCTGAGTTAAGAGCACATGTTGAGGCAGAACCTCGCTTTTCTTCTGTTTTCATCATCTCATACAGAGTCTGCAGGAGGGGATGTAAATAAAAAGTAAAGCAGCTCCTCTAGACTGGCCACTCTCTATCGTGTAAGTTCAGCTCAGGTTGTTCCTTGCAACGATTAAACTAAAAATACAACTCTTTCCTCACAGAGGCAAGGGCTTTACAGAGTCCATTGCAAAGTACAGGATATTACCTATGTACATAAAGAACAACCATATCTGGTCAGATGAGAGGCTGACCTCTCTTTTTCTGTAAGTGGCCTTTGTGCCCTTTCATTTAAGAGCCTTTAGTGAAGCTTTCTTCCATCATTGTGCCCAGCCTCTTCCCGAGTCCATGCAAACTTCTGATACCCACCACTAGACACCCACCCATTCCAGAATCATGATGCTCATTTAGAATATCTGTCCTTTTCCTAACGAATCGTACAAAATAGCACAAAGTACAGGAACTGTTCCCACAGCTAGAACAGTTTTCTCGCCTTGTTCGCTTGTCTTATTACAAAAGGCTATGGAGAAAACATTAGTTCGATTTGTGAAATGTTCAATATCCTCCTTTTGTTTGTTTTTTTTTTTTTTTAGTTCTCCAAGATGGGAGGAGCACACCCTGTTCAAGGACTTCTATGCACAGAATCTGCTGAGCCGAAAGAAGCCCCGTGTCTCCCCTCCCTCTGACATGCGTTATGTGGGAGCTCTCTCTCATGCACCTTTCATGCCCCAAACACGGGCAGGCAAGAAAGGATATCCCTGTTCTTTTCAACAGCTAGCAAGGAGATATTATATTTAGGTGCACTCTACAAGGCACAAAGGCTTCCCTCGTATCTGCTACTCAGGCCTGTATCCTTGGGGCCAAATAGTCATGCTGATTACAACGTACTCCAAAACCTGCTCATTTTAGGGACACCATGACTAAAAAAAGTCAAACTAAGTATTTCTCTAAATCTACAAAGGGACTTTGCTCTTCTTTGGATTGGATTTCTATCTGTTCTGGTTGTTCTTCCAGGAATTTACCCCTGATTTACAGCATGCTGAAGCTGAAACTGTCTATCCAATTCTAGTTATCAAGAAAAGCAATACTGATTCTACCGGGTGTCTGAGGGGGGATTACAAACGAGGGAAGGAGCCGTCCCAGCTGATTGGACACACTTCAAAATCCTTTCCTTTCTGCATCCTGCATTTGCTCTTTATTAAAGCAAAAAATAATAACGCAGTGTTTACTTAGTGCACAGGGTAGCTGTAAAATTTAATTAATCGCTGTAGCTTAGCTTGCTGAGACTCTTAAATGAAAAGCCCTATAAAAATTTAAAGTTTCCTATAAAGAAAACCCCTCAAAATTGCCTAACTTCCTGCTTTTGTATTGTACCTTATGGCACCAGCGGCTGGACACTGCCTACAAGTCCTGATTCGGCAAATCACTTGGAAATAAGCATATACCTAAGCCAATGGACACCAAAGCATACATTAATACGGTTGACTTGGGATGGACTTAAATCGGTGCCCTGTAGACTGTCTGCTTCCATATTTCCTGTCCCCCTCCGAGGGAGTCCATATTACCAAAGGAGCCTTCCTTTCTCACTCCCAGATTTCCAAATGCAGCTCTAGTCAGAGTCAAAGTGTGAGTCCCTATTTAATAGTACCTTAGTTCATGAATATCCTTATGGGTCTGAATGAGTGGGCTTACTGCACAGTACGTTATTGTGAACAGTAATTACATATAGGACTGCTAAACTAGAAAAAGCAAGATTCCCTCCCACCCTTCAAACAGCACTTGCCTGGGATTTGCCCCAAGGTGTAACACGTGAATGCACACGGTGGTACAAAAGATGAATGCAGTATCTCAAGTGTTTCTTTTGTCTTCTGGGTAATTCAGTTTCATCATATCAATATATACTGTTACAAGCTGATAATCCCTACAGATCTCCTTTCTTCTAAATCAGGTACGCTAGAAGAAGTAAATACTCTTTTTTGCCCTAATTTACAGCCTTCATAAAGATTAGGACATAAGGACGGGATAAGCACAGAACGTTTCCTCCCCCCTACAGATGTTACTTTCACTCTTCCGATCTCAACAAAAAACCTCACGGGTTAATTTTTCAGTTACAGGGAAAAGCAGAAAGGGAAGAGGGCCCTTAGTGAGATACAATAACATGTGCAGGTTTTCTTGGATCAATTGCCAGCATTGACACCGTATCCTTCAGCTAGCAATCTGTGACGAATGGTACCCAGTAGCATTGGAGAGAGCAACGGCAGCCAGGCAGCACGGGTGACTGCGTGCCCTCCTAACTGGCTGATGAATCAGGAAACTCAAGAGAGACTCGGAGTGTGGGAGCTGGAGTGGTAAATGTTTTCATCTTTCTCTTTTATGATCTTCCCTTTTCCATTTATATAGGACATTTTAGAGACTGAGCTTTGTTACAAACTATTAGCCCAAGGCAGTGGGTTGGGGAAGTGAGATTTCACGGAAAGACGGAGCACAAGAAAGTGTGAACAACTGGAACAACATGTGATATTAGTGGTTTGTTGTTGAAGGAATTTCTGTTTGGATTGTAGTTCAGAGAGTTGCCTTGATGTACTGGAATGAAAATCAGCACCCAGTGTGCCTAGAGAAAAACCACAGAACTGTCAAAAAACTCTCTCCTTTTTATCTCCCAGAATCTTGAATTTGAAATGAAAAGTCCCCATTCACCCACTACACAAAAAATACAGCTCGGCAATCACAGTACTGTGCAGTACCACGCTACAGAAAACAAGACAAGCAACTTCCCCCAAAAAGCACCAAAGTGAGACACTGATGTATCCAATCGCCCAGACATACTCCGTCACACTCCGTGATACCGCAGAGCCTAACTTTAAGCAATCCCATCTCTGGTAATGACCAAGAGCCCAGGAAGTACTCATTCAGACTGACCAGGTGTCAATCTAGGGCAATTCTACTGAATTCAATTTTTATTCCATATTTTCTTCCACACAGTAGAGAGGAGTATGGTTTTTGCTAATTATGTTGTGACCCATATGTGAGCAATGCTTTAATCTGTGCGTGATCAGTTTGTTCACCTGTGTTGCAGCTTCAGCTCAGTCTGGCGCAAGCTCCCTGTCCACCGGCTGAGGGTGCGGGCTGGCGCTCGCACTCAGCTACGAGCTGGAAGCGACATCGTGTTTGTCACGTACTTAAAATGTTCAGCTTCAGCAGAGCTTGTGCATGAAGGTTGTGCAATAGCTTCCCAGAAAACAACAAAAAAAAATGCACACGCAGCCCGGTGCTGATTTAAATGGCAGTAGGCAGTCTACGAGTGCCAAGAATTTCTCTGATCTCTTAACTAGGCACAGCTCTTAACTACCCAGATGAGAAAGCTGGAGCAATGAAAACAATGTCTTTCCCAGCAGCATGTGCTTGGGATGGCAACATGAGAGGCTCCTAAAAACACACACACGAAAATCTACCTGGGGAGTCCATAGAGGAAAAGGGATACCAGGGGACATCCCAGAAACTCTTGCTTTCTGTGGTGGTGGCAATCTCACTCAAATGTTTCAGTTTAAATGAAGATGAGTAGCGATGCAATGCTACGAGGTCCTGCGCGGTATTTGCTCGGGTTTACTGCCAACAAGCCAAGGTGGGTACCGCTGTGTAACTGATTTAATGCCGTGGGCACATTATGGAACTGCGTTAGATGGCAAAGTAATCTTGCAGGAGCTCTACAACTGACCAAAATAAAAAATATTGTCTACAGCTTGTTAAAATAGCACTTTTTGTCTCTTTAATTGTGAGGGGACTAGTTGTGAGACTTCCTTCCTGTCAAATAAATCGTTTGTTTTCCACTTGGGGGCAAACCAAACTGCCCACTGGGAGAGGCCTGCAATGGAAACAGCTGAGGAACAGAACTCCCAGTTGTGAGAAACTGAGGGCTTTAACCAAAGGGAAATGTTGTTTTCCTTATTAAATTAATCAGTTTACAAAATATGAGATCACAGAACGAAAGGGGAGTTCCCCTTGTTAAACATTTACCATTAAATCTCTGCAGGGACTCCTACCATAAGTCAGAAATTAGAGAACAAGAGAATTAAAGTCAGTTATTTCCTGCACCATGGTATACACGATGCCTGCAGGACAGGACAAAAATCTTCACCCTGAAGGGAGCATTAAAGATGCATAAAGACTCTCTCTGAGTACACCTTTGATGGGTGTAGGTTTCTCTCCTCTTTTGCTCTCCTTCATTTTATTAAATTACTTAATATGAAAACTTAAGATCTTCGGACAAAGTTTTTAAAGATAGGAAACTGTTCACACTTAAATACATAGCTGATTTCCAAAAGCATAAGCTACAACTAATGAACTTACAAACCCAGCTTTATCCTCTATTAAAGTTATTTTTGCAATGCTTTTTAGTTCATGTTTAGAGTATTCTGTAGAACAATTCCATATTTTGTCTGCCCTTGCTTTTATGGGAGAGGGAAATTTTGAGTTAAACAAAAGTGACTTCCAGGTCCTTCAAGCAGATGGAATGGAACATGCATGTTCTATCAAAAAATGAAAACCAAACTAAACCAAAAAACCCACAAAAAAACCCACAAGGAAAACAACGATTTTCACATTTAGGTGGAAAACCATTTGAAGAATTGTTATAGTAAATCCCCAGATAAAAAGGGGGGTTGTCAGAAACTTAGGAGATATCAAATTATGGACACTTGAGTGAGCGATTGCCACATTCGAGGCAATCTGACCTGCCCAGTCAACAAAAATCATACAGGTGATCCACCATGTCCATGCGTATTAATGACATATCTTTCTATTCTACCTCAACAAGAAAAAAATACAATAATAAAAAGTCTTCCTTGGTCTACCACACCCATTAGAACATGTTCCCATCACCTTCCTAATGCTCAAAGCAAAGAACCCATCGGCCAACTGCATTCATCCAGGGGAGCAGCAACAAGAAGAAGGAACGAAGACAATAGGACATCGATGAAGACAACAGAGGACAACTACAAAACCCAACAGCTTGGACTGACAAATTGCATGTCAGGCTGCGTTCCACAAGCCAATATTCTGACTGGTGTGGGTCACCCTAAGCAAATGTCTTATTTTGTTTATTTCTACAGGAAAATAATGGAAAGATGGAAGAAATGTCTGAGGAGGCCGACAGAGGAACCCAACAAGAGTGACGAATGTTTTGGTTACACTTGCAGGTTGCTCTGGCAACCATGGGAGATTCCAGGAATGCTTTCACCCACAGCTCTTGCACATAACAAAGCCTAAACTTGCCTGGAATATGTTTAGGTTTCATATAGTTCAGGCACACCTCATTTGTAAATAGTCTGTGTCACTGTTAATAGAAATACTTGTTCTCAAAACAAGTCCAAATAAGGCTGTCAGAATGACTTCAGTCAGGAAAATCAAGCCTTCCCATAATTCCAGTAGATGGTGAATTTCTGCAGCCTTCAGCCCTCAAAGTCTGGTCCCAAAAGCAAGTCCCAGTGCTGCAGCACTATAACGACGGAAGTAGCTGTCAATGGTCGGGTCCTGAATTATTCCGACAGCCACAATGTACATAACGTGAGCATAAGAATCAGCGCAGGACGTGACCCATCTCCACTAACCTGACTTTTGCCTGGTGGTATCCTATCTACTGATTCAATCTGGGAACCAGGTAGAGTCCACTTCTCCATTAACTAACAAGAAGGCACCAGTGGAAGGGAAGAGGGGAAAAGATTCTCATTGATCTCTCTGTCACTGTGACACAAAACATGGWAATATTAGGGTCAAAACAGAGCATCAAACAAATATCATTTCCTGCCTTCAACTTCAGTCATACAAAGACCACCTTTTCACCTCCAGTTCTCTATGATTTCAGGCCAGAGCAGCCTGTTGTTGCCACTTGAGTGGTGCTACATGGAGGGGACAGAAATTCATACTGAGCAAAGCCCATATGCAGAACAACCACTTGGCCTCCTGGCCTAGAGACCCAACACACTGTGGATGTGGAAAATGCAACAATGGCACCCTTGAAGATCCTCAAATGCTCATTCTTCCAAAGCAAGGATTAGGCACACTGAAAAATGAGTACTCACTATACTTATTTTAACAAGCAAAAGATGTCAGACTTGGGCCTGTCAGTCCTGAATCTTTTCGAAGCATTTGGAGCTTCATTTTTCTGCTATATCTCAATAAAGTCAAACTTCCAGAATTAACCTCTAAATTTGTATGGCAATGAAACACAGGAAAAGACATACATTTATCAATATAACTTAGGAAAGGTAAGATGATATAATAAAGAATCAATCACTGTTGAAAGTAAAATAGAAGGGCAAAATAAAAGGATTCCACCTGCTTTTAATTTGAACCCACAACACAAGGGAGAAGTTAAAACTCAAATAGGTACATACGTTCCTTTGAAAGGCTAGGTCTGTGCCTGAACACAAGAAAGAGGCTTTTCACTTACCTCCTGTGGTATCAAAGAGCCCATTAAAAACCAATAAAATATCATGAAGCTTTTTCCCTTTGTGGAAAAGTGTAATTAATATCCTTCAGCAGATGATTATTGATTTTTATAAAGCAATTTACAGGCTTCTAAAGTCATGATTATTCAACCCTCTGGGTGCCAGAAAGGAAGAGTTTTCAGAAGTAGGAATCATATCCTCGTTTCCACATCAGCATGGCCAGAATTTACAGACTTCTGATATTTTWTTTTTTTKTTTTGTTTTGCCCCCAGGATATTTTTGTTGTTGATGTTGCAGTGCTCCAGCACAGAATTAACCCTTTTATTCCCTCCCACCTGAGACAGATTTTTTTCGTGACCTGTTCTTGAAGTATATCTCCTGTCAGACATTCATCCACTACTCACGGCTGGCGGGTTGGATGCTCAGCAGAGTAGACTTCATGTCAGAAAATCAGCAGCTGCTCATATATCACACTGGTCATTAGTAGAGGATCATTCTGGACCTTTGCCCACAGCACCTTGCTATGGCAAGAGAAAGGCTATAAAACCCTAGGCCCTGTCAGCTGTTGTCATTTAGGTGAGAATTTATCAGGTCTCAGAGTGCCCTCTGACTGGATTATTATGAATAATGAATGAAGCTTTATGCCACACTGAGGCATTAATAAGACTGGGATGACTGGGAGAAATTCAGTACAACATCGTAGCAGTAACTTTCTGCAAGCAAGTACACAGCTGGTGGGCTTGCTGGATTTAGCTTATGTTAGATACTGAGACTGAAATGAGGAGCTCATTTAATTATTAAGCAAGTAGCATGATGCTTTTGGTTTAGCCTACGGGTGGTATTACTGACCTACTCATGGAAACCTTGCAACAAAAGGCTTTCTACCCTCTAACCAAACTCATTCTGCTCTTAAGAAGCTGAATCGGTGAATCCTCCCCAAAACAAAATCAGTGAATATTAATTTTCATATTTACTTTTAACCCATCTTTTTAAAAAAAAAAAAAAAAAAGAGAGATACGTGAGAGCAACCAGTTAACAATAACTCCCTAAAATCTCCTAACGCAGAAGTCGTCTAGCCTGTTGGTGATACTCTGGGGATATTAGTCAGGATTACTGATTTTCTTCCTTATTTTTCCTCAGTTCATTCAATATGTATCCCTACGGCGCACAAATGAGAAACAGAGAAGGAAGGAGACAAAAAGGCAGCCACTGACCTAACCGAGGGTGGGGGGGAAGCAACAACAAAAAAGCAGATGCACAGCAGAGACTATTGGCAATAATCAACCTCCTGGTGCGGCAGTTCCAGCTGCACTCCAGAGGACTGAGCCCACAGAGCTGACAAGCACTCGAGGCTGTCATTTATCTTGGTACCAGCTTCACTAGGAAAATTATTTTATAGGGCTGGACACACTTTTACAGTCTCTTTAATATCTTAGGTGCATAATATCATTAAAACCTTAGGCTCTTACTATCTCATATTACCGTGTCCTCAGCAAAAACAAAAACTGCATGGTCTCTTTCAAATAAACATGTTCTCTCTAAATTAATTTTCCTTTTATTTTTCCCCTTTAATTTGGCATGCAGTCTCCAGAAAATCCAGATCTTAGTTCTCCCAAATGGCCCTAAATAAGGAGGCAGCAAAACAGGACCCAGCCTGACGAGCACCAACTGGAGGCACCATGTCTCAGAAACACAACTCCCTCTTTCAGACAGAAGCATATAATTCACAAAGAATATTTCAACTTATTACCCATGCACGGGCAGGCAGCGCTAGGACTTGGCCTAACTCTCACATCAACCTCACGTCACTTAGTTGTTTTTGCAGCAGAGCCACTGATGCACAGCCAAATCACAAACAGAGAGAAACTTCATCTTTTTAAAAGGGAACATGACTTTTTGGCAGGGGCTGGACATAGCAAACACCTATTTGAAAAGGTTCAGTTTTCAGCTTACTCATAGTCAGAGATGGAACATGGAAGAGCATCGTGAACCACAGCTAATGGCAGACTGAAGGCAAGACACTGATCTGGTGGGTAGCCTTCAAGACCCGGGGGGGCCAGGAACAAATTTGGGCGCATGTCTACGGTGTGACCAGAACTTTACCAGCAATCATGTCAGAGAGGTTTAAGAAGCTTTTCTCTAAAATATTAATCAAATTATCAACTTGGATATAGTATTAATGACACAAGTTTTTAAATATAATCATAACGTAGCAGCCCTCAAAACAAATATTAGGTAAATTAAAAGGCCTAGACTTGTCCCAACTCAGTTTCTGCTTTTTTACCCCAATTGCTTGGACCTGACCCTCAGATAGGACTCATTTTCCAGTACAATATTCAAGACCTTATTTTCTTTGATTATTTAAGAAAAATCTGACCAGAAAAAAAGAGAGAACTATACCCCGCGAAAAAAACCCAAATTTTTTCAAACAATACATAAGAAAAGTTCCTAGGACAGCAAATTTCATTATAATAAAAGCAGCCAGTACAATTCTGATTTGTAGTGACAATATGGCCCTTTTCCCATACTTTTGCTATTCTTTTATGAAAAGGAAACGACAAAGACGATGACAATCCCTTCATTTCTTTAGTACCTAGAAATAATGTAAAATGTTTTATTTCCATTTTTTCAGTGTCAGAGACCTCAAAACTTAGTGTGATCTGGAACTCTGAAACCACACTGTACAGCTCCTACTGAAATAGAAAGATTCCTATAGATTTTTTCCTTTCACTGGATTTAAAATATTTATCATTAATATCATTCACTGAATATTTTGTGGATAATAATATCTTCATATTTTTACAACTTTGATCTAGAATGCCTCATATTTGCATCCTGCCACTTTTGTTATGTATAGGGAATTTAAAGATGACAGTGTAGTCATGTATGGTTTTTTAACTTGCGGATCTTTTCATATATCWGTCTTTCTCACAATGAGTCAAGAATGTAAATAATCTATGCTTGATTTCACATTGGTGAAACAAGCTTYGAGAAGCTGTTTAGAAAGCTAGGAAACAGAAAACTGAGTCGTCTTTCTTATTTTTTATTTAATAATCTTCATGACTGGATGGTTTTCACAATAGTAGGAAATTTTGTATGTTCACAGCATTTCTTCTCTAAGAGCCTCCTCTTTTGCTAAAAACAGACACAGTCCTATTTTGGATGAACAGCAGCAAGAGCAGGAGTAAAAAGCAGAGCTCCCAGTCCTGCAGTTAATTAAAGCACGATGGCTACGGGGTTGGGGTTTTCTGTTTGGGTGTTTTTTTTAAGGGGTCTATGGGAAGCTGGGTGACAAYAGGAATTGAGCGTTCACCTCACCCGAGTTTCCTGTCTGTGCCACATAACCCTGCTGAGGCTAAGCCGTGTTTGTAACGCTGATGGTTGGTAACATCTTGTTTTGGTAGATGTCTACTGAGGGTTTTCCCCTGCTCCCCATTACAACTTCTCTGATGGAGCTTCCCCGCGTGGAGTTTGGGGGCAGCAGGTGCCACTTCGCCCATTTCGGACATGGTATCCAGGCCCCCACCCCATGGGAGGGGTGCCCAAYGAGTACCACAGGGCTGCAGAGGGGCTTAATGGTAGTCTCTACATCTTGATGCTCTGTACAGGTAACATGAGAACCAACACAGTATCCCTGATACCCCTCCTCCCACTGCACCTCCTTCTGCCTCCCTTGGCTCACAATCCATCCTGCTTTCCTAAAATTTAATTTGTACTCTACAACAAGTTATATACACCTAATTATTTCCACTAAAATATTTAGAGGGCAGGCCCGCAAAAGCCCTGGGCACTAGCGCTGCCCGCACAGCGCAAAGACTGTTTTGCAGGGGCGGATGCAGGAGCTCGCTTTGCTGAGGGGACRGGCACGGGCTGGGGCACCAACATCATACCCTGCTTTTCTGAGCTTGTTAAAAGGCAAAAAGAAAAGTGGCACTGTGGATACCAAGCATTTGCTTAGAGCATATTCATAAATGAGGTTACGCATCCCTAAAAGACATCGTCCTTTAAATGGCGGTATAGGGCTAGGAGAATGCCCAGTCCTGGCAGCGTGAATCCTCCCCATGTCATGGGCAATACACCGGAGGCAAACGTGTTTGTATAACTGGCAAGAGGTTAATTTTGGCTTCTTCTGTGTTTTTTAAATAACCATTTGATATTTCAGCTGTCTTGCTGCGGAGTAAGATTGTCAGCAACACCTAAAATGTGAGAAATCAATGAAACATAACTACCATTTTTTTTCCTTTTTTTCTTTTTAAATTCACTGGACTGTGGTAGGTAAGGGTTTACCCTTGCAGTTACTCCTGAGTGATCGTAACATTTCAACCTGTTCTCATGTTTAACAAATGATCACCACAATGCGCTGGAAAATGATATTCAGAGGCAAACTTGCTCTGGGGGTCTCAATGTCCAGGACTTACACAAAGCAGAACAGAGTGATTCTTGAGGAAAGAGGGGAAGAAAAATCAGTAATTCGTGAATAATGACTGAAAATACAGCTTTGGAGGCACTGGAATGATTTGTGAATTCAGTTACATTTTGACTACTGAAAATAACTAAACGCATACATAAAAGTTAAAGTCGCCTGCTCCGCGCAATGCTGAATTTTCACACAGTAACTATCTCACCTTTTTTCTCATTGCCGTTATAACAGAGCTGATACCTTTGGGGAAAAAAAAAAACCAAAACACACCACCTCTTAGCAGAAACCCTCTAGATCAGAGTTCATGCTCACAGAAGCAGCACGTCATACAAACACCGTAGGACCCCCCCCCATTTATTTGAGCCGCCCAAGCTTTTAGAGCGTGCCTGTGAGCACCGGGGACAGCCGACACGGCCACACATCCACCATCCCTTTTGGAAGAAAGTATCCACCAGTGAAATTGTGACAGATTCAGGAAAGAAACCTTCCTTCTCACCCCCCATCCCTCCACAGAAGTCATCCAGTACCTTATGGCAGAGGCACCACAGTTCCCGGCTCACCCCAGAGCTATTTTTTGCCATCAGTAGGGTTCTGCATCATTCCACGGGGAGCTCTATGGGTCTCCTTCCCTAATCTGGGCCAAAAGAAGTAATAGAGGTTRAGTCCAGTTGAGTTTCCCATTGCGTATCTCTTTCAAGTCTTTACAGCAGAAAACACAATTACAAACTCTTATCCCAGAAGGAAAATGTACAAATCCCTATAGCTCTGCTACTGTAGAAGAGCTAAAAATCTGCATTTGTTTTATTTTTTGACCATTTTGAACTTTATTCTATTTTCTCCTGCTTGCTGGAGCTATTTCCCTTCTTTTAGTCCTTCACCTTTTGGTTAAGCTGAATTTCCATAAGCTCTGTTGTTGGGCACACACTCCAGTTTTTGCTTTGGATGAAAGCTACAGGCAGCCACACTCACATCTCTCATTTTAAAATATGAGACTGTTCATGCAGGGAGACAACACTACATGTTTTAATTTTTAGGCTGCATAATCTAGGAACATTGGTATAATAACATTTTAATTGTAACTGAGCTAACAGACACATCTAAGAACACAAACACTGGTAACTAGCTTTATTTTATTATCAGCAATAATGAGTAGCAACCCATTCATTTTAAAAGTCGAGGTATACACTGTAAAGTTAGTAAGAACCTAGAGTCAATTAAAATAACAACAATTAGGGCATTTTATTGATTTTTCAGCTTCCTCCAGCTACCTTTTATCTGTAGCAATTTTGTGGCACATACCACACTGATCTTGTAGCTTCCAAGGAAGATGATCATTTCCATTTAAAAACTGTATTTACTTTACTATGATTGCGCAAAACATGCTGCTTTAAAAAATCTCTGGTTTACTATTATATGTGTCTAATCTATGCCATTCATTCTATTCTGTAAAGCTTAAAACCATTTTTCAAGCTTAAAATTTCTTAAAACTTGGATGAGGAAAGTCTGGGATAAGTGGAAGAAAAGAATAGTCTTAACCAGCCCACATTTTGTATGTGCTAATTCAAGGTTCTCTTCTGGAGAAGAACTTTTTTTTCCTAAATTTATTTCCAACTACTTTTGTTTTCCTTGAGGGACCTTTGAAACACTATATTGCTACTTTTCATGGTTTTTATTTGCCCTCTGGAACAATAAAGGCTCAAAGGTTCATAAATATGCATTCTGTAAATGTATTATGCTGACAAAGTGTTGCTCAGATAGCTGCTCTTGCCTTTAGGGAATGAGTAAGTTTACAGCATGCTTAAACAACAGTGTAAGGGGAAAGAGAGAGCAGGAGAGAGCTGTGTCAGCGTGTGAGCTGAAAATGGAACAAAAGAGTTATCCTGAATGCACAGAGAAAATAGAAAACAAAGTTAGGTAAGACACCACAGCTAATACCTTGCAATAAGCAGGGGTGGGGATTTCAGGGTGTTACTTACTAGTGATGTGCTTGAGAGGGCATCGTACCTTGTTTTCCAGTAAGGCTACGCAGCCAAAACATCATAAAATATCAAACTTCATTTGAATCAGGATAACTCCTTTGTTCCTCCCAAAACACTCTGTTCCTGGCAGGGTCCCTGTCCCGGTTAATTCTCATCCCATCAGACACAGATCTATTTCTGCTTCACTCGTCTCTGCCTCGCTGGGAGCTTGGGGCTGATGCTTGTCAATACGTACACTTTTGGCAGGAAGAAAACGTTTAGCGATTAAAAATACCATTTAAACACATACCTCCAAATTGGCATATTAATTAATGTTGATGTGACAGTAGGTTTTGACAGATAAGCCTCAGGACCAGCCAAAGGAGGAGGGAYGGAGCATACATTTATATCTGAAATAAAAGCTGCTGACAACCCTTCCATCACATCCTTATTACCAGGCATTTCTTAAATGCTGGAAGTTCGCGTCCAGGTTTAGGAGCACAGGCAGCAGGGAGACACATCACAAATAGCAAAATGTCCCATGTTGTATTTCACATCAAACTTCAATAAAGCGGGAGATAGGAGCATTTCGCAGTGATGTTTCTCCACTTCTGAGCAGCCAATACAGAGCCGATCCAGCTCAACCTGCTTCCATCCCCATCTGACAGCATATGTAAGTACACAGACACGCTATGCCTCTACCCTTCACAGGATGACGACTTCTGCGAAGGATCTTTACTCAAGGCTAAACAAACATGCCAGTACCGGAAGGCTACAGGTGATCTCTCAGACCTACAAATCTTAAGTCCCTGACATTTTGTATGGATAAAATCCAAAGGGATAAAGTAGCCAACCAGTAGCTGCCTCTAATTTTTTCATAGTCTTCAAGTTATTGGCTAAATGTCTCCTAAGCAAATATATTTCCCACTTCATCATCTAGGTTGTCTCTGGTTCTTTTCTTGGTGAGTGTTTTGGGATCGTCTATCATATATATCAATACTGGCTACTAAAATTATTCTTTGTGGCCTGATATTGTCTTCAAAATAATTTGGTCTTTCAAAAGCCTTATACCTTTCCTGGTCTCCTTCATTTCATTCTTCCATTTTATGTTACATCTCTCCTAAGCCAGGATGAATATCTAAAGCTTCTTGATATATATTTCCTAATATTTTTTTTCCATTCTTGCTTTGTTTCCTCTTCTCAACTGTGAGCAAAAGCAATTGCCATCTGAAGACTTAGAGGATGCTCTTTTAGCCATGTGAACAATTAGCAATGCTTGCAAAAGTAAAATATCAGCAGACTAAGAAACCCCCTTCAAATAATTTCTGGTATGTTGTATTATACTATTCTCAAAAACTACGCTCTAAGTTGAACCCAAGTTAAAAATCTTGTATGCACTCCATACCATGAAGAAAAACTATATAGTTTCTAATCTAAAGTTGTTCTCTTCAGAGAAGTCAAGTCTTTGCAAAAATAATCATCAAACTATGCCTCATCAAAAACTCTAAATGCTGCAAAGAAAGCATTGCAAAATACATTTCCTTGTAACAGGCTCTCACGATATATGTCTGCTTTGCTGTCTGGGGTTCAGTGTGGCCCTAGACACTGCTTAGGGCAAGTTTGGGTGTTTGAGAACATCGCGTCTTCATTTAGTCCTCCGACTATCCCTGACGCTTATCCACCAGGGAGAGCCCGAATTCAGTCCACTCCACAGTTCCCAAACTGGGGCGAATGATGCACACCTACCTCGAAGTCTGGAAAGGTATCTGTGCTGGATACAAAGGACTGGAAGGGAGTGGTGAAGGCTGCCTGAGAGGTTTGCCCCATGACCAAGGATGAAGAGGCAGTCAAATCATCACATCTTCTCTTGTGAAGCTGTGAACTGATGTTCCAACTTTCCCCCTCTCACCCAAAGCTTTCCACGGGAAGCAGCAGGGATCTAACAGCCTGTGAAGCCTCAGTTTTAGCCTGAATGGCTGAAACTCTGACAGGCATGTGAAGTTTGAAACAGAAAATAAAATATAATTATTTCACTAGTCCTCTCTATTATAACTCCGCTGCAGGCTGGCACAGCTCTGGCAGTACTCAGCCAAACCCCAAATCCCGTTTTTTTCCCTAATCTGTATCTCAGCTCAATATATCGCTCCATGTCCACTGGCACTTCTGCCATCCCAATTTTGCTTTGCTGAAAAGCACTTCATCTGCTTGAGCATATATTTATTTCCATACGGCTTTTTTTCTTAGTGAAAATGATCAAAATTGCAGTCTTCGATATACAGTATGTTCCTACATCTAAAATTGAAATGTTCACCCAGTCATTTCTCAACCCTTTTCAGGCAGTGACTCTGGATTTAACATAAACTCAAGCAAAAGCCTACTTGGCAGAGCACAGAATAAAAAAGGGATTCCTTGCTTAAGAGTGGAGCAGTCTTCCCCCTTTCCCATCAATGCAGGATCAGTAAGTTTTCTTAAAAGTTTATCTTAAAGTAATTAAGAGATTAACTTGCAAAAATAGAGCAGTGCATTCCAGGAGTAAACCTGGGGCAAAACCATTAAAAAACTCCCAATAAATATATTATTATTGAGCATAAGAGAGCTTTAATCTATGTTTTCAGAGCAAATCTTAACACCCATTCAACTGGCAAATTAACTTAGTACCTCCTAAACGCTTGTGTAACACGACTTTGACATAAAAGCCACTGCTCTATTGATACAGGACATCATACAGGTGTACCACAGGCACGTAGGGGGCTTCTTCCTGTAAGCCCTGAACCGTGTCAGACATTGACCCTGAGCTGTCTGCAGGCACAGACAACATCAGCTGAGCATCCTTGCATGTTTGCATGCAATGTATTTCCTGAAATGGCACTGATGGCAAATGAGGGAATGAAGTTAAATTGTTGGCCACTAGTTCAATTATGCCCTGTCCTGGTTTCAGCTGGGATAGAGTTAATTTTCCTCCTGGTAGCTGGCATAGTGCTGTGTTTTGGATTTATCATGAGAATAATGTTGGTAACACACTGATGTTTCAGTTGTTGCTAAGCAGTGCTTACACTAGAGTCAAGGACTTCTCAGCTTCCCACGCTCTGCCGGGTGCACAAGAAGCTGGGAGGGGGCACAGCCGGGACAGGTGACCCAAAGTGGCCAAAGGGCTATTCCATACCATATGGCGTCATGCTCAGTATATAAACCGGGGGGAGTTGGCCGGGGGGCAGCGATCGCTGCTCAGGGACTGGCTGGGTGTCGGTCGGCGGGTGGTGAGCAATCGCATCATGCATCACTTGCTTTGTATATTCTACTATTATTAGTACTACTATTTTACTTTATTTCAATTATTAAACTGTCTTTTATCTCAACCCACAAGTTTTCTCACTTTCACTGTCCTGATTCTCTCCCCCATCCCGGGGCGGGGAGCGAGCAAGTGGCTGTGTGGTGTTTAGTTGCCAACTGGGGTTAAACCACAACACGCCCCTTGCTAGTAAAAGAAAAATTTCCTGGTATGGACCAGGCTAGGTTTTAAACTGAAATTGTATGCAATAAATCTTTGAAAAATCAACCGAGGATGAGGGAAGGGGGGATATAATAATCTGACTGCCAGCCAGGTTGTTCGGTCTGCAAGCATTCAATGGCAGAAGAAAGGGGAGAGTCCTAGAACGAAGAGGGGAAAAAAGAAATAGGCTTCTGGGCTATTCAAGACAGAAACAGACATACTGTGAGGGTTTCCAGCAGAAAGAGAACAGATCAAGACAGGGGATACAGACACACACACATTCTGCATCTCTCCCATAGATCTAGTTTAATAAAGCACAACTGATGATCTTTTTTTTTCTTTTTTAATCTATTATTAGGTTTTTCAAGTGTGTGTTTCTTAATCAAAAGAACAGTTCCGTACAGCTCTTGACATCAAAGAAGAGCATTTCCAAAGCTATTACAGTATCAAAGTAATATTCTGTGCAGAATCTAAGGTGAACCATTGGAATAATTCTTCTGGGATAGAGATTAAAAAAATGCTGCATTCAATGTTGCCCAGAAGCATCCAAAGCAATCTATCAAAAAGGCCATAAAAATATTGGGCCACACTTACTTGATGCATGTACTCACCACTACTATTATTTTCCTCCATTTTCTCTTTGTCTGGTTAGCTACTAATCTTACCTTTGTCTGAAAGTTCCTGCTGTGTATATGAAAGTACCAGAGCTGATTAGCGAGTCACAGGAGGAAATGACCTCTGATGTGCTTCAAATCCATAAACCTTTTATATAGTTGAATCATATTATGAAAAAAGCATTACTGTAAAAATAGCAGCACTGTAGCAGCACTAAGGTGAGACTGCCTCGGCATAGTGAGAATCTGCTAAGGGCACATGAAAAAGTCAGTTATTAGCGACTTCTCTTCTGCTTATTGAATATGCATTTAATAGTAAACTATTAACTACAGCAGTTTAGTTTGATAATCCATTTCGATAAAAGACTTTGGTCATCCGACCAACCATCAACAATTATATGCACTGTACAATACATAGACTCCTTCCTTCACCTCCGTGAGTGAAATACTTATTTGCAGAAGGGATGGGCAGTTTGGTAGCAGCCATGGCTAAGTGAGCCGAGGGGAAGGGGGAACAGAGGGAGAGAAGGTAGGAAGTTACCGAACAGCAAAAGCTGTTCCATCTGACAACAGTAGTTAACTTGCTCCTTGAACTTAACATCTGGTAACATTTTCATCTTCTGCAAACTTGTAAAACGTTATGGCATTTTAGACGGTGGGAGTTCGTTTCCAAAAGAAATTTTAACAGTACAAAGAGACCATAAAATCCATTTCTTACGGGGCCATAGGGTTTTCTAATTCTTAACTCATAGCTGACTTCAATACCTTAGAAGTTCTCCATTTGCTTATAATTTTTGGAGAGTGTTTTAGCATTAATTTTCAGCAGGCATAATATGCATATATGGAAAGGTTGTCTCTTACATATCCTCATCATAAAGGGGTGAATGTGGATAGATGAGGTATTTTTTCCTTAGCTGCCTAATAAGGCCAGGATGGGAACCAGAGAAAACTTCGTTGCTACCAAAACACATCTAAAATTAATATCCACAGAGGAAGATGCAGTATTTTCTGGAGCTATGGTTCCCCCCTTAAATTCCCAGTGCGCAGTGCTGAGGGACGGCGGGGGGGCAGGAATCACTTCCCACCCTCTTTGAAGGGGCACAGCGGTACGCACACTCGCCTGCCACTACAGGAGAGAGGCTGGCAGCCGACGGCATGGGATGCTCTGCCCTCCAGTGCGTGCGAAGGAGAGCCAAGGAAACGATGCCAGTTAGAGACTATCACGTCCTAATTCCTTCTTCCCTAACAGTACTGCTAAAGCTGTATTGGAAACTGAACTTGGGGATAAATGAAGTCAGCAAAGATTTATAGTTTGGTATTAAATGAGCTTTACAGAAACTCCAACATTGCCAATACGCAAGCAGCATAAAGCGTCACTCAGCCACAAAGACCCGACGCACCCATCATGTATGTCACAGAAACCATTTGTAACCAAGCTTCAMTTTAAACCACAAATGAAAAAAATCCCTTTAAAATGGTTTCTCTCTCACACATACGTATATTGTTGCATGATGGCTGTCCCCATACATGGAATTAACACCTGCTCCTTCTGGGAAAGATTATTTTTAAAAAGAAAAAGATGTGATTAGGTGAGAATGCGTTGGTGAGTATCAAGTAGCTGGAGTGGCAGTGGGCACCGCATTTGCCACTCTCTCTAAATTAGCACCATTCCAAAGCATAAAACAATCACACAATCCTAAGAAAAATGCAACCGAAACCTGCTGTGATCCAAAATGCAATATTCTTGTCTTAGTCTAAGATGAGATAGCATATAATAAAACAGCAAATCTGGAATGAATACTAGGCTTTTGTATATGTAGTAGTGTAATTAAAATATGGTCGAAGTACTTGCAATTAACTACAGATTAACTGTCAAGATTGGAGAAAACTGGAAGGAACGACAAAATTCATTTATCAAAAGGAAAACAAATAGCTGATGATTTTTTACTACGGTCAAACACAAGATAATGCACTATAGGAAAAATAATGGAAAGCATAGTTTTTTTCCTTCCAAATCAAGTTTGTTCCAAAATTTGTTATAAATTAACTGTAGAAGAAGTCATACCTGAAGACAGATCTTTACAAATATTAAGCTCCTACATCAGATAAAGGAAGTTCCAAAATAAAGGAGCCAGACTGCATTTTAGCAGTGCAGAGGCACTCTGGAAGACATTGATCCTGATCAACCTCAAGCACCAAACTCAGTGTGCTTAACCCGAAAGTGAGGCAGTCAGGAGAAAAAGTTACACATCACCTTTTGGAGCAACTGCTGTAAAGCTCAGTCAAAAACGTCCTTGGGAAGTTTATCTGTTTACTACACAAAGGATTTTAAGGAAACTCCCCTTCTGAACTGGGCCGCTCCTTTTTCTCAACATAAYAACCATGTTTTCCTTGACCTGGGAGAGGTTAACAACCTCCTCCACAGCTGGGGAGGGAGATCCTCTGCTGCAGATCTTAGGAGCATCCAGAAGAGGAACTATGCAGCCGAGCAGCTCACAGGATGAGAAGGAGCGGCTTTGGACCTGCGGTGAGCTTTCCGAGTGAACTCAATTAGCTATGCTATTACTTCGCAGGATTTACTAAGCTTGCATTTGCCTCTTCGCTCACGCTTGCTGCACACGTACAGGGGAAGAGCATACTGCGYATCTTCAGAGGTAGGTAAAGAAATAACACGGGCTGCTCTTCCAACTATCTCATTCTATTTGCACCCATGTCTTGTGATGGATGTAATAAAGCTTTTGTAGATCTCAAACTTCAGGAAAAGCAGATAATCTGAGGGAGAAATTTTCTAAGTATTTGTCACCATGCTGTCCTAGAGGGATCAGAAATTGAGAAACGTGTTCATAGATAGCTCCCCCTTAAATCCATGCATGAGCATTTGTGCTTTTGAACAATTTGATGGGTTATTGAGGTATGCCTCTGCCTGAAACAAAGTGAATAATCCTGGGTGGTCAAAAAACAAGCAATGACTATGCAATCACAGTGAACTGAGCAATCCTTTATAGCAAGATATATGCTTATATACTTTGCATTTAGCATAGGCCATAACGCTAAAGATCATTTCTATTTTCACTACCTTTAATGGCTTCTTATCTGCACTATAGAAAGCAAGCAAGAATCTGAAGAGAAGCGAAATTATACATGGAGCTACTTATTACAGGTAAAATGTTTCACAYAGTTGCTTACAATACCTCAAATGTGGTGTAGATAAAATAGTGTGAGAAACTGAACCGCTCTGGGGACAAGATGGAAGGAGGCAGTTACAGCAGAAGATTTTTGTCCTATGGAAAATGTCTTTTTTTTTTGCCTGCATATTTGAGAGACTCATGTATTCTCTTATTTCCTCTGCCTCACTTGTCTACAAGATGACAAGTGATGCCCAGCTACTTTGGCATATCATATTGTATTGTGTCATTCCACCACCTGCCAATGCCAGTGGCCCATCAAGCCTGAGAAATCAAAAGAAGCAATTTGTTAGAAACTGGGGAAAAAAAAAAATACACATTTTAGCCAAAAATAGAAACAGTCATTTTGTATTAGTAAATAGACCAAGAAATATTGATTTACAAAAGTAAGCGAGCATGAGTAATGTAAGTATCAATCGCATACGCAGACTCAAGGATTTAAATGCATTTCAGTATTTCTGTGGAAGACAACATCTATCTCAGAACAAATATGATTCTGCAAAACACTGCTGCTCTTTATACTTTCCTTTAAGGGCGGCAGATCTTGTGATGAAAGAAACTAGAAGTTTTAATTAAAAAAAGTGTCTTTGCTGGCAACAATAAAAGGAAGTGCCATTAAAAAAAATAAATCACTGCCTGGATCCTCATTTGTTCTTAAAGTTTAGTGCTGAATCAAAGTGAAGTACATTAGTTATACAACCACAGAAAAATTCTTCATTTTTATACAGTCCAAATCTATCCACAAAATCGTCTTTCAAAAAAAATAAAAATCACTATTTGCTTTTCTCAACAGTGAATATTAATGGACAAATATAGACAGAGAAAACAGAAAGTCTACCAGTACTAGCCAAATTACAGCAATCATTTCAAAAGGTGCTAYCCTTTAGGTAGTTGTTTTGTAACTTGTAATGCTGCACAAGTACTCTTCGTAAGTGTGTTTGCTTAAGACCTAATCCCACGCTATACTGAGCACTACTTGAGATCTCCACTCAGACAAATTTTTTCCCTCAAAATCCTGCATACTGTGGCCTCTCAATTTTCTCGATAGTTGTCATGTGCAAATTATGTTTTGTAATGCATCCTTTGTGATCCACACAAGTAATAACGAAGCCTGCTCAGAGGCTCCTAGTCCAACTTCTGTGTAACCGGGATTGTAGCAAAGTAGTTCGCGACGTTACCAGATTCTCAGAATGGAAAGGGATTTTAACATCCCACTAGGGAGACGGGGAAAGAAACCACAAAAGCAATCTCATCCTCAAATCACAGCAGAAGTACATGAGAAAGCAAGCACAAAATTACTAGGAGASTAAGAGAAGTACAAGGTTACCAAGCCAGATGCTGTGAAAAGGGCGTAACATTGAAAGGAAAGACTCTCAAAGCACAGAAAATCACAAAACGGAGCAAAGCTAAGAGGTAAAAGGCAGAACTGAGAGCTAAGCACGGTGTGAAATGCAGGATCCCACAGAAATTGGGAATGCTAAAAAAAAGCCAAAAGCACTGTAGGAACTAGCTACACTCCAGAAAAAGAGCAGAAACCAGAGCTACGAATATACAAGAGGAGGGCAGAAGTTGTGAGGTTTGCATGCTGCTCCAAAGTTGCTGGACTCTTTTAGGACTCCTGCTCACTTACACAATTTGCTGTGAAGTATTCTGCCGGGGAACATCTGTCTAGTACACGACAGAAACCTGTATTGTGCAAGTTGCATGGAAAAATAAAATGGAAACAGAGACATAATTAGGGTCAACCTGGACACTCAGGGTCATTAAGGTAGAAAGTGTGCCATGTTTTTCCACACTGAGCAGGAGATCAGGCTTTTCAATAGCACTCAAGTGATTTTTCAGGTATCCAGTTTAAAAGCATGTACGATACCCACATCCACATAATAAATGCTCAGTACATGTAAATAACCAAGTCCCTTTATGGTGTCCAAAGATGGACATCCACAGRGTTCAATAGAATAGATATTCCTATGCCATACATCTTTAAGACTTTTAGCTAGTTTAGAAATRTAAAGAAGAGGCACTACCATCATAGAAATCATTCTTCCTCCATTCTTCTTTCTTAAATAGTAGGAAAAATGATTTGATTAACATGAGTAAGTATGGGCAGAGGTGTACAGGAAGCATACAAGTCCAAAGTAATGACTTAYTCTGGTTTTTAATAGAGCTCTGGATGCAGAAAGTTCCAACCATTAACTAACTCCTCTAACGACAACTCCGTGCTAGAAATGCTCACTCATTTTGGTAAGACTGGCAATACCCAGCATACAAATGAGTTGAGCACAATGAAGTAGGCCACAGCATCAGTCATTCAGTAATAAATGCTAGCRAGTCAGCCTTATTTCACTAAGCCAACACTACCTTGCTCATAACACACCGTGTCGCCAGGTAAGAGCGTGGTTAGAGGCTGCACAAGCAGAGTAGTTGCCATAGGGTGAGTTCATACCATAGCCTCCCCCCGAACGGCTCGTTCAGGGGTCAATATCCTCCTAGGCAAGTGGTAACACTGACAGTACAGGTGGACAAACCTACTGTACCTTATTGTATCTGGACAGATTGAGCTCACAAGTACCACTTTTATTCATTTACAGACTAAACAAAATACTACACGAATCAGAATAGCCAAAGATGCAATGTTAGTTCATGCAATCATCATCTGTTAGATACTGTACTTTTTTTTTTATAAATACATCAACAAAAAAATAGCCCCAAGATTACGACAACACGTTTGTCATATGACAATTATATAAACCAATTTCAAATGAGGCATGTATGTTTCCTGTTTATGTCCTGTAGCAGAGCAAAAATGATTCTGATATACCTCCAGCAGTGTGTATTCACTGTAGGGTACACGTAAATTATTTTAAGRGAATAATACATCTCCAAGGACATTTTCATGGATTAAATGTCAGGAATGAAATATTGCATTTCAACTTAGTTAGGACCTTAAAGAATGAATATAAAGGCAATTATTGAGAGGTCTGAAAATCACAATTGATTTCTTCGCAATTTCAACTCTGAAGCACTTTATGCAGTCAAACAAAAACAATTGCTATTTCAGGTTTTCATTACATAAAATTATGAAGTTATGTAAAGATGTAACACTGACCATATTTTAAGTTTATGAGAGAACTGCAGAATATCTGATTTAGAAGGAAGTTGTGTTTTAGGACTGCATTTTAAGCACAGAATTTTACGCTCAATTACTGTGAAATAAATTACAATTATGATCTGCCGTTCTTTTTGCAGCAGCTTGATGGTCCTATACAAAGTCAGAAATTAAAAATCAGGAGGAAATAAAAAGGCCAAATTCCAACAAGAGCCCCATAAAGCAGGCAGAAGTTATACATTTGGAAAGTAACTTGCTGCAGGGAATTCACTGACAGTGTTCCAAATCAGCGTGTGAGGCAACTTACTGCAGAAATTTATTTAATTAGATGACAGACTGTACTCAATACAGAGAATATTCTCAAATAGATGCACCACTTAGTTACAACAGAATTGTGCTCATAATTATGGCATTTGGGTACTACTCTAATAATAAAACCATACCGTGTCTAATTTAAATTTCTTACAGAAAAGAAATATAAATCATTAATTGCAAAATATATGCAAAGTTCTCATAGCACACCATGTTAGAATACCTAAGTTGTTTTTATAAAAGCTTGCAGCAGTTTTGAGAGCTATTAAAGCTGTTTAAAGAAAACATTCAAGACTGAAAACAACCATAAATGGGAAGAATATGGTATCTATGAGTAGTATGTTCCATTTCGTGGATATTACCTGAATGTCATCTGTTTCTACCCATTTGGGACCACTCTCATCAACTTGTGCAATCTCAGAGAATGAAACATAAAGCAATTTTCAAATAAAATAGAGTTTTATAAACAGATTGCTTAGCATCATAAACATTTCATTCCTAAATAGGCAGAACTTTTTTTTAGAAAGTATCATAGCTCAAAACAATCACCACCCTTTTGTATCATAACAGCTTTAAAAGATGACAGCTTTCCAAATCCTGCATTGGTGGAGTTTCACAAGGTCTTCTTAGGATTTGTGACATTGTGAGGGATGGCCAAATGCTACAGCAACAGAATGCCAACAACAGATAAGGGTCAACTGCATGATCCTTTGCCCTTCTAGCTGGAGCTGACAATTCACATCGAATTGCCCACTGCTTCTAAAAACTCCAGGCAAGTGGGTCATTTCTTCCAGTCGGTCATCCCTAGAGAGAAGTAAGAGATGGGGGTGGAAATACTGCGGCCCAGAGGCCCTGTGCCGGCTGTTGGATCAATGGCCAGTGTCAGCAGGCTTCTATTTAATGATGCTCGAACCAGCGCCAGCCTTGCTAACGGCCATACTTACCACTGATACCCACACACAGGAAACAGGGTTCTGGAAAGACCAAATAATTGCCTCGTTTTGCAGTATGCGGAATTTTTTTTTTTTTAAAAGGTGCACGCCTTGCATTTTATCTTCATAGGATCAGTCCTTAGAGTTTAACAAAGAAAACATGTTCACATTCACGACAGCGCAATGTGACAGTCAAGGGCAGCTAGTAGCAAGTACATCTGGGTGACTACAGATCAACTAAAAAACATTTCCTATAAAGAAGCATGCAGTGTTTTGTAAGCCTTGCTAATATATATAAAAATGTATATAAGATTATTATTCCATATATATGGAACATTATTTTATTGTAATTTTAAGGGGAGAAGTGTTTGGCAAACAAACCAAAAACCATCAAAAAATAACAACCAACAACAAAAACACACCACAAGAAAATACAAAAACAAGAACAGGGCAGCCCTTGTCTTATTTCTGCTGTTATACAAGGACTGAGTTACCAAAGTCATCTCCATATCCGTGTAAGCTCTGRAGTGGAACAACTACATTACAGAAACAAGATGACTGTACATGGTTCTTCAAAATACTATTATTATTGGATATTCCATGCAAACTACCTACAAAGACTCTCCCACCTGAGGCAGGATTTTTCAGCCAGACTGTGATTTAGCCCCCAGACACACAGTACAGTTCTCTCAGCTCAAGGAGAAAGGACAAGCAGCCTTTCCTTTGAATTCAGCCTAGTGCATGCTGCAGCTGGAGACCCCATATTTCCAAAGCCTGTGACAGAGGCCACAGCATTAAAAACACTCCCCACAACAACAATGCTTTAAGACCCCTTCCTTCCCTGCAAACTCATTAAAACTTTTTAAGGTGGTCCTCAGAAAGCTGTCTTATGTCTGCCTAGCAGAGCTTCTGCCTTGGAGGAACTCCCTTCCAGCTACAAGTGGAAGCATTACAGCTACTCARCTCTGACTCAAGCACAAGTCCTTTGGGGATCGAAATCAGTGCAACTGCATTTGGCTCTTCCTACGCTTCTGAAAACAAACTCTGAATTCCTCATATCCAGTGAGGAAAAGTGTAGCAGGAAGAATTTTAGTCCTAACAGATCACAGTATGGAGAAATCATACTCTAAAATAATTGTTTTAGAATAAGCAACAAAAATCATTATTGCTAAGAATGCATATTGAATCCTGCAAAATTAAATTACCTTGTAAGATATTCTTCCACAAGAGTAAAAGCTCTGAATCATTTGCAACTCCTTTTTAATTTTTTTAAACCTTTGAGTTATATTAAGTCATTACAAATGAATGAAAATCAGAAGAAATTCTACCATGGTGGACTTGATGTACATCAGAGATGTGTGTTTACACAGTACCTCTAACGTTCCTTCTTCCCGGAGCCAGAGGGTCTGACCTACACGGCTGGTGCTGGGAAGCAAGAGAACGGAGCAGCACGTGCAGCTCCACCCCGTGCCAGTACCTGCCTGGAAGCGAATGCTACACAAGGCACACTCGGTCACCACGTCCCCTCTGCCGCCTGTGCTGCACTAATGTGGAATGAGGCAGACAAAGGACCCCAGCTGCCAGATGGCCCGGACAGCTGCGATACCCCACAAGCAGGTTTAGGGAAACAACATGACTTGTAAAAGCTCCAGTACAAAAATGATATACAGCCACTACCACCACCCTGCCAGATCGATAACTGTTAAATGATATTTTATAAGATCAAGAAATTATTCTTGGTTTAAGGAAATTGTCTCAGAAGACTGAATTTCTGTCGAATTTGGAACTGAATCTATTTGTCATATTATTTATTTGCTTCCAAGAAGTTTGTGGTCAGAAGTTTCAAATTTTGAGTTCTCATTTAACGCATGGGAAAATTTACCAAAACCAACTACTACTCTGAAAACTGCCCCCCATCCCGGCCATTTTGCTCCTTCAATCTCGGTTTTGAAAAATCTCTCTAGGCAAGTTTCCACCAGCACATGAGAGTTTAAAAGTAGAGTTCCCATAACCACCAGTTATCCTGATGCATGTTAGCGTCCTTCCCATCCCCAGTGGTAAGCTACCTTCCTCAAGGCAGGCTCCAGAAGACAGAGACGCAAAGTTATGTTCAGGATCCCAACTTCTCTGCTTCACCAAGGCAGGCAGAACTGTGATCTGCCAGGAAACATCTAGTAGACTTAAAAGGTAACAATTGAGAATGCCCAGGCCATAAACATCACAGAACTTTTAAATCAASTTTTACTGCCAAAAATTTTATTTTACACTCAAGTAGTAAATGAATATAGTGTACATGTCATACAGGATGCAGAAGTACTACATGAACATATTTATTTGTTTGCAACAACAGTTTCAGAAAATAAAACACTTAAGTTCTCTGTTTCAATGTTTGACTTACCTTTTTTGCAACATAAAAAACATTTGAGGAGTGGCAGGAGAACAACAAACAACAGCCATAATTTGTAACTGAGGAGCTTCTGACTGAACATAAGGAAAACAAGGTTTATAGTGAAGCTAGCTAAGCATTGGAGCAGGCTGCCCAGAGAAGCTGCACAATCTCTATCCCTAGAGGTTTTCAAGATCCAACTGGCAGAAGCCCTGAGCCCTGGTCTGAACTCAGCATTGACTCTGCTCTCAGCAGGAGGCTGGACTAGAGACCTCTCTCAAGGTCCTTTCCAACCTGAATGATTCTATGATTTGATTCAAGCACAATCAGCAGCCAAATTCAAACAAATCAATGAACGCGTCCCTTCTTCCCCTCTCCCAACAAAATCTTACCAGAAAACGCAATGCTCATCTTTAATGATCATCTTTATAACAGTCCAGCATGACTGAAATCAAAGAAACAACCAGCAAATGAAGTGTACAGAAGAGTACCAACACCACATTGAAAGGCAAACTAAGAGCCTTTGCATGATTTAAAATTCTCTTTGTAACATCAAACACACATTTTTAATGCCAAATGTGTAAAGAGCAATAAACAAATGTATAACAATACCAAAGATCTTCCTAGTCATTTTTAAATGGGAGTTTCCTATTCATACAGAGAAAGGACATCACAAGAACATAAGCAAAGTAGCATCAACATTTTAGTTTCAAGTTTCTATTAGCTCTCGATACACAGGCAGTGCCGTGCCCCCAGCAAGGGCCCCAGGGAAACCAGAGAATGAGGAGCTAGGAGGTAGAGAGGAAGCAGGGAACCCTAAAACATCTCTACTCCTATCTTGGGGACCATTTCTGTCCAGTTTGAGACCTCTTTCTATTGCTAGGATTTAAATGCAAAGCAAGCAGAACTATCAGGAAGGACTCAATGCACCTAATTTCTTAATTTATTTTTATTTCTATATGAACAGAAGATTTCAATTAGATAAAAGGTGTAAGGCCTCCACCCATCATTAAGGCAGTTGTAGAAGAACAAACTAAGCAATGGTATGACATGATACAARCTGGCAACAAAGAATAAACATAAAACCTGAAAAATACTAAAAAAGTCTTTGTTTTGTGCCAACAAGCAACTGATCCTCTAAAAGAAAAGAATTATTCTGGTGCAAATAAAYAGTGATTAAATGTGCATATACCCACACACACCAAACTGAATCTGACATTCAGCTCTACAGACTACAGTCCCAAAACCCCAAACTTCTTAGTTTTACGGAGAATTTTGCTTCTCAATCTCAACATTTATATGAGGATAGTTATGAGCAAAGGTCAGACAATTTGATCAACAGTGAACCTCTGCAAACATAGTCTTCCAAATCTGAAAGCCTGCTAAAACTGGGAAGTCAGATAGTGCACACAGAAAACCATGCAGTCAGATCTGATTTGGCTTTAAATTAGGGTAGCGTGGATAGAGAAGTAATACAGCAGAGAGCTCAGTTCTCGACCTACAGGACAAATAAACATTTGGCTGTTGATAAGAGCTTGCAGTATCGCTGCAAGTATACAAGCTACCTTGTTTGCAGCTGTCTCAGCCGTATSTACACTACCCTGCGGCGTAATGCAGTGTATCTTCAGTTAGGCAAGATAGAGAGGGCAGCAAGTAAGAGAAGCCAGTGTAAGGGTGGGACAGTAACAAAGAGGAGCATTGTGCCTAACACCCTGGATCCAGCCAGTGAAGCGCTTAAGCACATTCTTATTTCAAGCAGTAGTAGAAGCACTGAAATCAAGTTGCTATAACAAGAAAACAACTGTTAGCTGCATGTGCAGAAACAAGACAAGACAAAGTTACGTAAATACAAAGAAATGAAGGGCAAAAMCTTCATATCTGAAGCAGTAGAAAACTAAATCAAGGCCCAAATTCAAGGGCTTTTGAAGTACTTGGAGGAACAGAATCTACTCCAGCTCTACAGTCCTGAAATAAGACCAAATCTGTGGGACTCAAGTCTCTTAAAAACACAAAAGAAGTAGTAATTTGGTGGAGTTCCTTCTTCAGCACGTGAAACAGCTAAAGCCCAATGACAGGAGTTTAGTCCTGTCAATTCTGATACTTTGAAGGGAGAAAAGAAGTCAAAATGACACAGAGGTTAAAACAGTGAAGATAAAAGATAAGAAAGAACACAGGTAGTGAAGAGGGCTGGAATCTGATACTACTAACTTTGAGACATTTGATACGCAGGCATGGGAGGCGTGTCAGGCATGGACAGGTTGTGGCTCYGGAAAATAGGCAAGTGAAATTGTCRGGGATGTTAGAAAACAGTCTAGAGGGAGGTAGGAATAAAAATTAGATCTTTGAATCTGAACAGGTCTGAGACTGTGGCTGGATACTCAAGGAACCATCTGGAGATAGAACTGTGGGAGAACCAAACTGAGGAAGGAAGCACTGGATTTTTGGGGCATTCAAATTAAAGTCTAAAGCCAAAAACTTGAAAACAAAATGGAGGRAGGACGTTCAGGTACATTAAATTAGGGGACGACAAATGGGAAATAAAGGGCAAAGTATTAAAAAAGAGAACCAGTTAGGATGATGGGTGCCATCCCCTTCAAGACAGAGGAAAGAGAAACTTGGTTGCTAGTGAAGGAAATGAGACGCGGATTTAAAGAGGAAGAAATCATTCAATAAAAGGAGTGAGAGACGTAAAAGACACAGAAATAAAAGAGACAAATGTGTATAGTTAAGAGGCAGAGAAGCCCGGTTCAGAAACAGATTCTTAGAACAATTTTGAAAAAGATCTTGTCATGCAAAAATCAGGATTGGTTTTGAAGATACACTTTGTATCAATASTGAGTGGAGAAATAAAACGAACAGCAAAACCTGCAAGAAAGTTCAACAAGAAAAAACAGGTGGGATAGAAGTGGTTAAAAAGTCTATTTGGAAAGAGGATTAAAACAGGTAAGGTAAAGCTGTGTTGTGCTGACATACTCTTCAGAGATAGTTGGAAAGACAGGAATGGAAATTAAGAAATTACAAGAAAAAATGTCTAGGGAAAGGAATGGACACAGGGCAATATAAGAAGCAACCAAAGAAACCACGTATAGAGAAGCAGATCAAGATGAAAATAAAGACCAGTGAGTCAAAGGAAGTGAGGCCAATGAAGGAAGGAGGCAGCTGAGAAGAGTAAAGGAGTCAGAAAGGTTAATAGACTGGAGATCCCAAAAGGAGTGAGTGACAGGGTAGAGAAGAGAGAAAGAAAGATAAACTGGAAGAGAGCAGGTAGTGATCAGAGAAAGGGAATTTAGAAATGAGAGATAATAAAGTGAACAGTATTTAGTAAAGACAAGRTCACAGGAATGATTGAGGCAGTGAGAAAAATCTGTCTAAAAGTAGAAATCAAAGTTGTCGGCCTGGAAAAACAGACTGTAGAACAATGGAGTTAAGTACTTATCAGGGGGCAAAAAAAAATAGGGCTTGCCTATGGTGAGGGATTAAATTTGAGAAGACAGAAATGGGTTGAATTTAGCAAAGTCACAAAGAAAGAAGCAAACTAATGGCCACTAGGAAAACTAGACACAGAGGACTTCAAATCAGAAGAGGGTAGAGCAGGCAACAGGACAGATGAAGCAGAAGCAGTGGAAGACAGGAATCGCAGGACTTCAGAACTGAATATGAAAGGGAAACAGCTTTTTAAAAGCATCAACTGAAAAACAAGGTTCAGGGAAGGGAGTAAAGTTTGAAAAAGAACCTTAAAAAAAAAAAAAAAAAAAAATCTATATTTGAGTCATGTTCGGAAACATAAGTAACACCCCACTGGGCATTCCCAGCACCTGTATTTCCCTTCTCGGGTGATCTTGGCAGAAAGGTTTAGTTATTCACCGAGACCAAACCAGAAATCAGAAATTCAGAAGACCAGCACTGCCACTGGCTAGATGATGTGGGGATATGGCAGGGTTGGAAAAACTTTTGACTGTTAAAGAAGTCTTAAAAATGATGGAAAAGCAGTGATTTGAACCCTGCTATCCCACACCCTTACTTCCAGATTAAATTAACTCTCCACAAAGCAAGACTTGAAGATCTTCGTTGACTCTCCCTCACATCAACCTCCTGTTCCTAGAAGCTCAAATACCTGACGCAGCATTCGCCACCAGCATTCAAATTCAGCCATTAAGATTCTCATCTTGCTGTCTAACAGCGAAGACAGAGAGTAAGTGGACAGAGTGTTGAAAACAAAACATCACTGCGATTTTGGGTCCCATTCAGAGATATCTGAGAACCACTGGCATAAGAAGTCCTTCTCCATTTCCAAGCCTCTGTCAAGAATTGCACTCTATGGCCTTCTTAATCATGAGCATGAATAAAAAACACCAGCCTTCTCAGACACTTCTAATACTGCATTTCATCTTCTGGTATATCGGCATGTTTTTAAAGTTTCTCCTCATTACAAAAAGACGACATACTTCTATTCTGCTTATACAATTGGTAGCTGGATCATGAGTGTGCAACAGAAGAGGGGGAAAAATACATTATTCCCTGCTACCAAACCAGTGACATACAGAAAGTATAAAAAGTGAGCTGAGCRCATCATTTCTATATACCCTACGGATTACTATCTATTCATGTGTGTACATGAGGTTCACCCAAAATTACTGAAATTACATAAAAATCAGCCTACCTATAAACAAGAGCTCACAGGACTGGGGTCATAATGGGAGCTTTTTGTTATTTTTATGCTTTTCAGATATTTTCATATGGTTTGAAAATAATTTTAGATTTGTTTTTAAGTTTTAGATAAAAACACTCTTTTGAGTTAATTGTGAATATATCTGATGTAGTATTTTTAGATAAATTTTTGACAAATAACACAAAAAAGATTTTTTAAATGTACTAYCTTTTGTTACAGTCAAGAAAACTCACCTATAATCAACTACTGGAAGCAGTAAACTGTCCACAAGATAGGTAGCATCTACGGTAACATATATATACATCTGTAACAAGAAAAGTTTGAAAAAATATCATAGAAACACTATCATTTTTACATTATATTTAATATCTGTATGTTTTATTTCTATCAGACTACTGCACAGCAGGGGACCTTTAAGACAAAGATTTTATGCAATGTCCCTCAAAGCACAAAGTTCACTCATGAAACAAGTTAATACTGTGGCATTACTGAAATAAAAGGAGGAGCTAGTCAGACATTTTGGGTAGAAATGTAACATATTCACTTTAAAGAAAATAAACACGTAATGCCATGGCTTAAAATGAATAGTGCCAAATGTCACCATCAACAACAYACGAAAAAAAGAATGGTGCTTTATAAAAGAAAATATTTTATAAGTGTATCTCACACATGGGAGTGTTGAACAGACCTACCATTTTCATATGTTACTAGGTGCTTTACTTAGTGGATAGATTCCACAGTCCCCAGTTATATGAGCACTTCTACTAACCCGTATGGGCTTCTTAATCATATAGTTTGGTACCAGAGTCATCTGTACCATTCATTTTACAGATTTTAAAATAGGAACAACTATTTCTCTTCCTCAGCACAAGATTTAATCATAAATACTAAAAAAACAACAATTAAAAAATTWAAATGCTTAAGTATGCACATTTGCTAACTCTTAACCCAGGTTTCCTTTACTCAATGTATCCTTCCAGACTAGGCGGGGGGGAATCTATTATTGGTTTCTTCCAGGGAAAGTTCAATACTTGATGCATAATATTAGATGCAAATAGCCTGACTGTGTTGGGATTTTTTTCAGCGATTTTTAAATGTTCTAGTACATTTCAGAAAAAAAATGGTTTGAGTACTTGTGCATATTAAGAGCTAATCCTGGCAGTCAAGCAAGTATTGTGCTGCCTTTTCCAATACAAACCATTTCAATCTATGACACATGAACTATGTTCATAGAATATAACCATCGTTTTTAAAAGTCAATAATCAGATAATAAATGAAAACAAATCTAGAGGTTGCTAGACACAAACCARGGTTCCTCAAATACTTCCTGCCTTCAAATTGTTCCACTGAAGTCCTACGAGATTAAGTATACACAGAAGCTAGAAGGAAAACTAAGGATTCATCCTACAAAATCTGGAAACAAAAACAAAAAATTACGTATTAAGATAAGCTGATGATCTGGCACGTACTATTCAAAAACTCCTGAATTTTGTCAAACACAATTTCCATGGTATTTGTAGTTTTAAAAAATACAAAACCACAAAACCCCCTGACCTAGCCTGAACATTTCATCCACAGACCCCACAGCTGGATTTTTATTCTTTGAGCATTATTATCAAATCAAAAATTAAAGCTGCACAGAGAAACAAACAAAAAAATCTGAGCATGCAGGGAACTGACTGCATCTAGAACCTGTATGTGTATGTACATACCGCTGCTTTTATTTGAACTAACTCCTTTTCACCCACATAAGGAAAAGATTTAACCAACCATAACAGCTTCTTCGCAATATCATTGGTAATAATTATGTTTTGACAGCTCTGTATAAAAAGTTCAGTCTTGAAACTCAAGAAATTTCAGTCTATTCTCCATTTTTACCACGTTTAAAAACAGGACACCTTCTTTCCTTAACAATAAAACTATTATTTAAGCATAACCAAAAAGGTACTAAGGTCTAACAAAAATATTCTGAATTTCCTTTTCAACTAATAAAGTATTGGTAAGACATTTTGCATATATATTTATTTCCCAAATGAAGGAGTGGCAACTTTTCTCTTAAACATAAAAGCTAAAATTTTCTTTTGCTAAATATAGAACTAATTCTCAGGATACAGTATACAAAACCAGATATTCATGAATACATTTTGTGTTATACTACACTATTATACCTTTTCCAAAAGTTTTCTGTATTTAAAAAAAAAWTTTAAAATTTAAATATACTGTAAGGTCATTCAAATTATTTTAAACACAAAAATCTACAAACAGTGACATATACATAAACAGTTGAGCAGCTGTAACTTAAAGATCGCATCTTTTAATCAGACCTTCTCATAAACGCTAGCCTCAAAAGAACCCTATTTGCTACAAGAAGCATCTGCATCGTTTTAAGACTTAACTATTGCCCCAGGGCAGTGCTGCATAAGTCTATTGAAAACAATCAGATTGCAGAATCAACACCTTAAATTTTCCCAGAAAACCTCCAACAAATGTTTTACGTGCATTATGACAGAGTAACAAAACAAAAAGGGATGTTACAAAAATTCCAGCGTGACAATTTTTCCTGAAACTATTTTCCCATCACATTTGGCAAGCAGAGAACTAATCCTATCGCCTGTCTACTCTTACTCCGAGAGCTGCAAACTACAACTCAATATAAAATACAATAATCTTCTATAATTATTATGTCCCACTTAGAACAAAGATTAAAATAAAGTTAACTGTGCTGATTCATACTTTCCATAAATTACTAAAAAGGTGAGAGATTCAGACATTTTGCTTCTGGATAATAAGCTAATATCTGTATCATGTGCAAAAGTGCAACTGTGTTTTAGAACTGAGGCCCATCTGAATACAATTTTGTTATTAAAGAAAATATACTCGAAGCCACTTAACATGGAAAACAGTGGTTCTCAGTGTCTTTTAAAGTTACGCTTTACATATTTAAACCTGTTGTAAAACTGCAAGTCAGTAAAAAATACAAAAAATAGAAACAGAAAACAACAAAGCTTGTATATAAATTGGTTTACAATTCAAAGCACAACAGTAAGCTTCAAATAATTACATTTCAGTAACACACAAAGAGGTGGGATGATTTACTTAAAATACTTGGTTATTTCTGCTTTTTCTTCATGATCTGATGTCTGTTTAGCTGCTCGCAGTGTGTGCATGCATACGTTTCGCTACATCATAAACATAGGTTATGTCTGGTCGCTTCTCTGGATCCGGGTTGATGCACATATTAACTAATTGTCGCAGCTAGGAAAAGAAAAATAACATGTAAGAAAGCCAACGATCCTGTCAATTAGTATTTGTGCATTATCAAATTCAAATTAATGAGTGGCAAAAATTAGCCAAACATAGCAATTCTGCATAAAGACACACACTCAGCCCCCCCGACACACACTGCACACAGTTTTATGCAAGCACATATGCAACGTACTTCCTTGATTTTTACATTTTGTACTGTTGTCCAGAAAAACTGGATGAGCAGATTTAAGTTCTAATCCTTTTAGCATACAACTTCAGACATGCATTTAGTCCCATTATACATCATTTAAATGAAAATTCCTGTGCTTTTGGAGGGCTATGCCTGCAAACCGCAGAAGGCTGAAGCTCGCACCGAGAAGGTAAATTGGCACTGCTTGTTCATTCTCTCCCGATACAAGAGTTAGGCAGCAATAAACAGCAYTGCTGCACGACAGGTTCCAACAAATAAGAGGCAGTGATTCTCCTTGTAACACACAGTTAACCTGCAGAACCTCCTCCTGCTAGAGGCTACCAATACACACGCATTCAGAAAGCAACTGAACAAATTAAACCCACTGAGGGCTATTTAATATAAAGACTCCACCTTTGACTGAGGAAATCTCTGAGCTTAAAACTGGAAGCTGGGAAAGTATTTTGCGGAACTATCACATTATGCTGGCCCTGTAACTCCGCTTGCCCAATGTTGGAGACATGATACTGGAATAAATAACCTTTGGTCTATGTCCCAGCATCTATTCTTAGGATTAGATCACTGATTTTTTTCTTTATAGAAGGAAGGACATAATTAACAAATATGTTCACGGAAGCCTCTATCTGGGAATAAACAAATCACTATGACTAGAAAAGCCCATGTTTTCACAAACACCATAATTTATCAGGCCTTCTATAGTGCACATATTCAGCAGAAGCAAACCCAAAGAGCTTCCTCACCACTCAGACACTTCTCTTTGCCTCCACAAATTGGCAGAACAGTTGCAGGTTTACCTTCCTCCCTTGATAGGCCTCAGGTGACTAATATTAGAGTTTAACATAGTCTGGATAACCTTCTGATGGGGTATCTATTTTAAATCGTGTGCATCTCCTAAGCATTTTGTAATGTGGGATACACAAGCTCCATGACAACTTATTAAAATGTTTACAATCCTTTGCAAGAGCAACTTAATCAACCCTGAAGCTCTTCCTTTATGTTTTTTACTAGCTTTGCCAAATTCTCCTGGATCTCTAATAGCATGGGGGGGGGAACAAAACAAACAACAAACAAAAAAAAGCCACCACCTTGCGATCCACCCTTCTACGGCAACATGTCAAATTTGGTCCAGCCTCCCTCCGCTACTACTAGGTATGACTATTGAAAAAATCTGTAATTATTGCAACTAACACAGAGCTACCTCAGTACCATGATTATTCAAAAGTAACATAGATTGCATATTCAAATCCGCCATCAGAGAGTTTCCTTTCCTGCTTTTTATAAAAAGACCAAGAAGGATTTTAAATTATAATTATACTCCTTTCACTTTTCAGAAGATTAATTTAAATGCACAGGAATAGGAAGTCCAGAAGTTAAGTAAGAAACACTGCATACCACTATTTAAAATTTTGTCCATTAGTCCTTGCAGAAATATTGTAAATTGTATACAGTGTACAGGTTTTTCATATTTAACAATACAAAACCTATGTCACTAGACATCCCCCTTCTTTAGCAAGAAGAGCTTAATATTTAAAAATGCGATCATTAATTCTGAAGATAGTGGTCAGATTGCTGGATTGAAAAGAAACATATTAAATCAAAATAATCTGTAATAGACTTGCTATTTGAATCCTAAATATGCTAAGTATATTTTGACTAATGGAGTTATAAAAGCCATCATATTGCTTCTGGCAGCCAATAAATAAAATACAATACTACTGACAGGAAAAACTATTAGCTTGTAATAACTCCCAATCGTTTGGGGAATACAACACTGGAAATCATGAACTACTGTAAGAAATAATAATTGCCAACAAGTAATACAAATATGCAAAGCAAAACAATCTGCTGTAGAAGAAGCAGGTGGGACACCGTGTAAGYAGCAGGCACAATGTATTAGCAGAGATGAGCAGCTTGCTATGCAACACCTCAGACAGCCTGCATGGGAAACAGGGAAGACTGAAGAACATCCAAAAACTCCAAGCCTGAAACTAGGCTCAAGTAAACAAACACTGTGTAAAGAGAATACAAGTGTAATTTATCTGGAGAATACAACATCGACTCTTGTACGTATACATTTATCTTTCTCTGTGAAGACTTCCAGCTGTTCAATAGAACTGCATACAGTAAATAAAGTCCTTAGTAAAAGATCTTGAAGGATTGAAACCTATAAAGCTATCATCAGAGGGGAAAGAGTAATCTTCCTCCTCTTTTTAACAGCTGTATAATCGATAACTTTACTGTGGGTAGAACAGCAGCAGCAGACGTTCAGGAAATTTACCTGTGAAAAGCATGGGAGACCTTGTTTACCTCCAGCAGGCTACTTCATGTCTTTTCCATCCTGGCCTGTGGGTAACTCTGATTTTGTTTTCTAAACTGAACTTTACAATCTGAAAATCAATTTCAGACCCAAACTGTTTGTTAAGTCATTAAACAGGAAGTCTTCCTGCAGAGTTACTTTGTTACTTGTTACAGTATATTACAATTCAAAAGCTTCAATAAAATGGCCAAGAAGATTCACTGCTTAGAAAGACACTGTAGCAAAAGAGCATCATTACTCAAAAGTACATGTAAGGCTTTAAATCCTATTAATCCCTGGAAGTACACTTGCAAAATCCATTCACCCACGTGGTGTCTTGACTGGTGGCTTTTTGCAGCTTCTTACTTTTTTACTCTAAGCAAAACGCATATGTAGCTACCATTGTTAGGATGCAAGAAAGGATCTACAAGAATATCTTCATAGTAAGGGACAGTGACTGAACCAGTTTACTCAAATTCTGTTCCCAACATAGGGCAAGAGGTGAGCTCAATTAGTGACAAACCTTCACTATTACTGTAATAAAATAAACCACAGAGTCATAGATCTCTTTTGGCTATGAGTCTTAACATTTAAATGTTGATCACCGCTATTACTGCAAAATCTCCTTCCCCCTCCCCAGTCCAGAATCTCAGTTGTAAGGCAGGAACGCTGAGCTGACTATGCTTGGGACACTGCACAATGATCGTACAGATTCCTGAGTAATTTCAAAATCCTTGAGCTCTTTTGAACCTTGTTATTGAACAGCAAACCTTTGGGAGAAGGTGAATTAATTTTGTTTTACAGGATGAAAACAGTTACACAGGAAGACAGCCTTTCAGGACTGAAACTGGGACCATGCTGGAAGTTAATACTTGGTTATAGCACTATTCCTTTAACTCCTACAGCAATATCCATTTCAATAAACCTGAAATCCATTTATCGACCCCTCTAGTATTAATAAAGTTTCCGAGGTAGCAGAAGAGCCCAACAGTACCATAGGAAGAGTGACTGGGATTCTGAAGTCAGGCTATCACTAGAGAGAGTAATTTTTTATTATCTGGCACAGACTGGCCAGCAGGGAGAGCAGACTTATGACTGAGCTGGAAGGACCTCCCATTGCATCCTCAAGCTGCAACTTCTTCAACTGCTTATTGTTCTTAACCTCCTCTGTGCACTTAGCACAGTAACTGTCTTTAGCCTGGAGCTTAGCCTGACATCGGAGCAGTGGGACACACTTTCACTTTTACAGGTTTTTCTGCTATGAAATAAATAATTATCACTATATTATAAGATAGGAGGAGGGGGCGGGAAGACAGAACTATGACAGGCAAGTACTTTGCATTGTTAGCCAGTTGAAAAAGAGAAATTTTCATATAGGAAATTTTGGATGGGGAAAAAAACCCCAAACTACTCTTACTCTGAATAGGAGACCTTCTTGAAGTCTTTTCTCAGTGTTGTTCTCAAGCCCTTCTGCTGGCATCTAACACTGCCATTCTAGACCTGCCGGCTCATTCAGCCTTCACATCTGGGAAGGAGGCTGGCTACGAACTTTTGAAGAAGTGCACCTCAATCAAAGGGGAGATGGAAAAACTTCATCTGTCATCAAAGCAACATGATACTAACATTGGCTGACAGGATTTTAAGAGTATTGACTGGGGGTGGCAAGGGAGCCCCAGTTTTGAATTCCTTAAAGCAGAACACAGCTTTCAGTAAATGCTGAATACTCACCCTGAATACCAGACGTTCTTTAGGAATATTCAAAAATGGAGACTCTACTGCTGAAGCAATAGTTTGTGAAAATGCATCTTACACTATTAGGATTTCTAGTCAAAGGTTTTTAAAAAAAAAAAATCCATCTGTCCATCTATCTTAAGATGCATCTTTCTGTCACACTATTCTCTGACGACACGGATATGATGCATTACTAGAAGGTTAGTCTTATAGAGAGTTCAAGATTTAGAAAAACTGTCACAACTTAAAACTCATTAAAATTTACTTACAAAAAGTTTCTTTAAAAAGCACTTGTCCTGTATTTTGTAATGAAAGTATTTACACTCTAAATCAGTAATGCAGATATGAACACTCAGTGAAATTGTTCTTTCAAAAAATTCTTTGYTATAAAATATGAAATGGGTTTTTACTGTTCAGTGATCCCTGACCCTTACTGCTCACTGAGTGTGCTTCCAACCTGGTTAAAGGTTTGATATCTAAATTTCCAGTACAGGTGAAACATTTAGGACAGTATCTTAATATGAGAGATAACACTTATTTGTTTCTATTTTTTTACAGTTCATGCCAGCACAGTATTTTTTTCACACAAGRAAAAAAAAAGTATATTTTGGTGCAATAACTAATAAACATATCTATTTTTCCATGTACCTTAACGAAGACACAAGTCTTCATATCRGAACATAAAAAATGTTCCCACTACAGTCTCCACAGTTGATTACTTCTTTTGAATAACTATTTTCATACCTATCTTCATACCTACCATAGCTCTGATTCTCTCATTATGTTTTAAAATAACTTATGTGTATTTTGCAAATAACTGGTTTATCTAAGGTGTAGAAGTAYGTATCTGCTTTGAAATAAAGAAAACATAACAGGTTATGCTTTGCATCTGTTTTCAAAACCAGAAACTATACAGATGTAAGTGAAAGGTGRAATCTCTTTCCCCATCCAAACTCTAAGACCTTCTATCTGGGCCAGACTTTGATATTTGCCCCTTGGCTGGGAATCCGCATATCCAACTTCACACTTAGCTGCAGTGAAGTAGCCCTGCAGGCAGGCCAACTTCAACGAACCACTAGTGGTATCATCATTAAAATCCTGCTGAAGGTCACCATGGAAACCGCCTGCTGAGGCTTCGCTGCTGCACTCGGCATCTCCTAATCAGCTACCATGTGAAATGCAAATTCAGACAGTCTGAAAATTAGTCAAGAAGAATAGAGGATGAGGATGCAGATATGTGAAATATTCATGCGCTTCATGGAAAAAGGAAGACAGCATGAATGACACAACAAAGAACGGCCCCTGACATTCTTGCTATCATTTTGCATTATTTTTCACACCCTACTGTATTTCCAGGCCTCCAGTTCTGAAGTTGGTTATATGAACTGCCATATTTATAGTCTACAATAAATAATAATTAAAAACGGCCCAGGTAAAATGACTAATTGGAAAACCCACAAAGAGGTATAATGCAGAAATTACACAATAGGTCATTATTTCATCCTTTGTAACGTCACTGAACTATCTTTTTAAGTCCAGTTTTTTTTCGTAAAAGAGGAAAAACTGTCACTATACAAAACAAAACAAAATACTGGGCAGTAATCTTTTATTAATAGTCCAATCACTGTCTTTGAACATAAAAAAATTTAAGGTTCAGAATTACAACCCCTACTCTCTAAGTGAAATTGCACAATGCTTTATGTTTATTAAAATTATTTCAGTGTTCGTGTTTATTTGCGTTTTCAAAGTAATCTTTAATTCATGTAGGCTGAATTCAATTAGAATTGGTTACTAATACGTGTTCTTTGGTTTACAGCTTCTATCAGTTTGCCCTGTTCTTTTCAAAGTGAGAAAGTATTTCAAAACTGGCATCTCAGAACATGAACAAGAAAGCATTTATATTTTTTCATTCTGTTACTCGCACTAAGAAAAATATTTATTTTATTTAGCTTCTTTTCATTTTAGAGCTTAAAAAAGCAAGTACCCCCCCTTAAATGCATTAATGACAGTAAAGAACTGTTACCTATCAGCTTAAAACAAACACTGCTGCGATATGGATGAGTGTATTGTTCAAATCCAATTATATTACGTCTGCCTATATTTCTCTGAAATTTACTATTAGTGTTGTCAAGAACCACTCTTTCTTGCAAAAGAACTGCCGTTCAATTGTATTGAACGGCACATCACAGTTTTATAATGCAGACAAATGGGAACTAAACATTTCATTTTTACTAGTGAGTTACATTATATCTATTTTAATGCAAGTCCCTAGAGAAACAAGGCTAGTGCACTAATGTACTGTGCAACATAAACTTACATAGTTGTGCTTTTAGAAAAGCATACTAGAGATGCAAGACTCAATCCCATTCTGGCATGTGGAACATATCATTGTGCATTCTGGGAAAGCATTTTGTCGTACTTGCAAGGAAGCTCAATGAAATTAAGAAGCTAACAGTATGAGGTTTCCATCACTAATCCCCCAAATTTTAAAATCATATCAGAGACTTGTTTTGACAGTAACATTTGAGCGAGTTCAACAACCACACACTTATGGGCATAATCTGCAAATAACATAAAATCACACAAGTTCATTTACTTCCCTGGAAGTGCGCCAGCTTACATAAACCAAGGATCTAGCCCATGAAAAGGAAAATTTCTTACTTCCTCTGAATAGTGATCTGAAGGGAGAGGTGGGTAGTCGCACTGTTCTATCTTCTTGCACAGGGAGTACAAGTTCATTTTGTCACCATAAAAGGGACTCTGCAGTGCAGCCATCTGTTTAAAGAAAATGTACAGTTTTCTTTTGTGTTTTTAAGTAAACCTGTTTTGTCATAAAATCTCTAACACTAACAAATCAAAAGTGACTTTTAACAACTTTCGATTCCCTGCTTAGAAGTGTCACAGTGCTAAACTAAGTTCCAAAACTATTACTGTAACCAGTGTGTGTACTTATTCTATGTCGTACAGTCGTACCTGTCACAATCCTTATACTGCAATATTTGAATTGTATACCATAACAGTTTTATTAGTAGAGTATGAGGAGAAATTGAGTAGTTTCCAATACTGCTGTGAGCGTGGAGGGTCCTTGCACCACGAGGGAGACAAAAAAACCCAAAACCTACAATGTAATTTTCCTCTGAAGACCTTTTGGAAAAAAACCACACAATTTATTTGAAAACACTATCTGACGTAAAGCAATACCGTATGGTGGAAATGCTGGATAACACTGTAGATTTTGTAATCTTCCATAGCTATTACTAGACTTCGATAAAGTTTGGGGTTTTTTTAAAGCAAGAAAACTAAAGGTGGCATTTATACTTCCAAAAAAACCCAAACCCCAAAACTTTGAAATTTAGTATATTATTTGAAAATACTTTAAAAAAAAATCCCAAAACGTCATCAGAAGTGCAGAACTGGCACCCATGACTATGATTTACATTTGTAATACAAAAATAAGAATATCTGTTGGAGAGCACTTAAATATAATGATCAGGTTAAGACCAGCATTAGTAAACCTATGCTTTATTTCCAGACAATGTTACAGCTTGACATTTAAGGTGGAAACAAATGCTACGGTTAGCAGGATTACAAATTTAAAAATTCATTTAAAATCTCTCCATTCTGTTCAAAGCCTTCTAAGTCTTTGAGCCGCAGCAGCATGAACGCTGCTTTGAGTGCAGCGCTGCCCCAAAGTCAGTCACCCTTTTCTACATGTGCTAATAAGTTTGATTTTGGAAGGACAATGTGTACATTCCCCAGACAGGCAGAGTGTGTGTGAAACACGCTAGTCCATGCTGTGCTACTCAGTGAGCTTCAGCAGGGACAGGACAAGCTGAAAATGGCTCTCATCTGTCTTGTGGTCTTCCAGATAGCAGTTTAACTCTTTCATGTCTAAACACCGATATCACTGGGGGAAAATGTAGGAAGAAAATTACCAAAATTCTCTTATGTTTACTTATATCTGATAAAAATGCTCTCAAATAGTTCAGTACTTTTTCATATTACCTTCAAGGAAGAATAAATAATTTTAAAGCTCACAAAACAAATACCATACTACAATTCCATCCTGTACACCTCCCAAAAATTCTGTAACTGTATTACCAAAATAATGTTAATTTTTGGAGATACATGACATTGTCTCTTACCTTAAAAAGAATGTTAAAAATGCAAGCTAAAGATCAAAAAAGAAAAGGAAAAAAAAAAAAAGAAAAATCAACTGCAGGATCTGTACGCATGCAGAAATTCTAAATAAATGCACAGATACTCATTTTCGTACTCTAGGTGTTCATTAAAAAGTACTTTTGTTTGAATGCTGCAGAGTGTTAAAAAAATTCTGAATGTCCCCTAAGGAGTTAAAACAGGAATACTATATTTTCATGCATCTCCTGCTTTGACAGATGAAAAATGTCAACTGTCCTGTTTTTATTTTCAAGCTTTTGCACTATTCATCTGGTTCATTAGTGCATCTCGCTGCTGCCCCTGACAGCTGCTCGCCCTCTCCTCCCAGCAGCTGAATTTTTCAGGCTAATTTGATCCTCCACACTGAGACGATCGCTAGAATGATTGACTTGCTCCCTGACCTCCAGGGTCTGACTTTCCTGATTAGTATTCTGGGGGTGTCTGAGGGACGAAAGCCCACTGTCTGTCTTCAGGGCTGGTGGCAGCTCTCTCTCTTTTTTTTTTTTCTTTTTTTTTTTCTTTTTTTTTTTTTTTTGAACTGTAAGCCACCAACCTACAACCCTGTAAGGATGCAATTGCTACGCTGAACAATAAAAGGAAATGTGTAAAACCTACTTTTCCATGTAAAGGTCCATGTAGCAAAAGCACAGCATCTTGATTTTAATTAGTAAAGTCTACTTTGTTGCATATCAATTAAAACTCCAGTGGTAGTGTTTCTGAGGTTTCAGAAATACCTGGGGCTCTAAAAAAATCAGACTTTAAAATATACTTTTAAAAATCTTACTGGCCATATAGTTAGAATTGAATAATAGATTGTAATATAGGTTAGAGATAATAAATTTTTAAAACAACATACATTATAGCAAATTAGTCTAAACTTAATTTGTAACATAACTGAAAAGAGTTTAGCAGCAATTAAGCATTTATTGAGAAGTGATAAACATGCCACAGCTTTTYTCCAATTAAGCTGGAGAGAATCCAGAGCACATAGGAGCACATATCAACATCAAATCAATACAATAAAACATGCTAAAATGCAGACAATAGACATATCACAAAAAGATACCCAGCACAAAACCACACAGATAACAAAAATATCATGCATTAGTCCATGCATGTCTTGAAGAACCTTAAGTAACCACTTTGAAAAAATTACAAAAAAAAAAAAAAAAAGAAAAATGCTAAGCATATATTTTGAGTTTACTGTACCTAAAATTTCAAAATTGCATCTCAATGATCAACAACAACAAAAAAAACCAAACACATACACCCTCTCAAAAAAAAACCACCACAAACATCTGGTATGTTGTAGAGTTATCTAAATGGGATAAATGCACCTCTGGAAAAAACATTAAAAGCTACAGTTGAAGACACTGCCATATACTATAGCTATATAATACATATCAACAATAAGTATCCTAATAATTACTTTATTCTTACAATAAGGAAAAAAAACGAACACAACACCATATCAACTTAAATACCATCCTGGTAAAACTTCTAAAATAAATAAAAAGAGAACGGTAATTAAAGATGCTGAGTTAATCAATGGAATTAAGATATTTAGGCATTTTGAAATTATTTACCAGATCAAAGAAAAATTTAATATTCACATAGGTGTTTAATATACTGTACCAGCATCAAAGCAGCAAGCTCGAAAAAGAAAAAAATCTTCTTTAGAAAAGTGCTATGATTTCTATCCAGCAATTTTATTTCATATAAAATAGAAGAAAAATTAACCTTAAAACATGTTTATTTTATATAATAATTAGTTATTCAGGGGGTTTATTTGTTTCCAGATTTAAAAAAATCCTCAAGAAAACCAATGAGGGGAAAAGAAATAGTAATACTGAAAAATCCTCATCTACCTTTATGCTATCTTTAGGCTCCTGCTTGCACAAGCGTGTAAAGAAGACCACTGAAATTGATGGCAGTTGCCATGGTCAGTACTAAGGAATCCCAATATGGGATTAAGTTTCAGTTCAGAATTTAAACTTCTAAATACTTGCTATCAGGTATCGGACTTCATTCCTGTGAATTGTCCCAAAGATTTAGAAGCAACTGCTCGCTATACACAGATCTATAAACTCTGCAGAACTGCAATATAGCTATTTGCCGTTTTAATATTTAAAGCAACATGTTAATGATAGAAAGTAAACTAATATTACTGGAGATAATTGATCTAGTAGTAACATACAACTTTAACAGGCAGATAATGTTTTCTACAAAATCCTAAAATAACAGGAGGTGTCAATCCTGTTGCGTATGTGTTAAAGGAGTTCTGCTGACTCACTGAGGCAGGTGGCTTGCAGGTAAATGAAAAGTGAGTTGGGTATATTAGTTTTTATCTGCAACATGACTAGAAAGACTTCACTGCCATTACTGATGGAAAGAAATTTTTTTCTAGCATCCTTCAACACAAGTGTTTAGTCTTTTGATCAACAAATGGTATGCAAAGAACTTTGAAGGCATAGTTACCTTAGAAGCCTACCTGTTCTTCACACCTCCATTCGCCTCAATTTCAATTTGCCCTATATTTTTATTTTCGCAGAATATAATATAATTTAAAATTACGTGGCACCTACCAATCTTGACCGTATTAATCCTGAAATTAACAAGTAATTATAGTTTAACCAATTGGAGGAGAAGAAAGAGTAGAAAAATTACCTGTGTCTGTGCAGCAGAAGTTACTACCTTGAAAGTTAATCCAAGCTAGTAGTAATAAGTACACAGTAACCCTTTTAGTTTTTTGTTTTACTTAGGTTTTAAATAATTTTAAAGAAATTAAACTTGGATTAAATTAACTATATTGCAGTTTTTGAAAGCGTTAGTTCAATACTCAAGTCAGTCCCACTATTTCTCAATACATTTATTTACCAATGGCATAGGCMATTAAAACACCTAGAACAATTTTACATGTGCTTGCCATTATTCATTTATTAATCCTTCAGTTATGCCCAATCTTCAGCAAATTGCTGTAAAATCTTTGCAGCAAGCCCAGTAAAAGGCAAGTCTTAAGTAACACACAAATAAAAGTATTTCATATGTTGAAGTTACATAAAAGTCCTCATTGCCAATATTAAAGACAGACATATAATAGCTGAAAAGTAGCTTTTCCACAATGCTACATATTTTTCTAAACAGCAAAAACATAGAAATAGATCCTAAAACAGTACTTAATACATTTGGAGGAGGGGGCAGGGGGTGGGGAGCACAACAGTGTTGTTAAGTTCACTGTATATATCAATATTACCTCATACAGCAGACAGCCTAGAGACCAGATGTCAGATTTGAAGTTGTAACCATTTTCGTGTATTCTCTCTGGAGACATATAATAAGGTGTACCAACTGCAATAAATACACAAGTATTTTTGAATGAAAATTTCTGGTGTTATATAGTAGTAAAAGTACAGTTTTCCTGGTTGAAAAACATTTTTCATCTTCTGTATTTCTCATTTTGCTAAACATATAATTTCAATTCATACTTTTGAGTCTTCAGTTTGATCGAAATACACATGAATTAGGTGTCTATTTCATCCAATACAGCTTTATTTTCACTATTGATATCTAATTACCAGAATTATTCAGTTGTAGAATACTTCCAATTTTTGCTTTTGAAGAAGCTGTAAAGTAATTATTTTCTTCTGAAGAGAACCGAGGGAACATACTACACGTACACACCCCCCTGCTCCTTTCCAAACTGTTATTACTGTGGCTGGAAATAACAGCAGCTAGAAATTCTCTTCCATGGCTTGATATTTTTTTTTTTTTTAATGAGTTGTCTGTTCTTCCTTTTGAGAATATACAAATCTGAAAAAGCTGGTTTTGAAACTAATAAACACAATTTAGTCTGAATATCTCAAACTAAAATTGAGCCTGAAATCCAGGATCTTCAGATTCCCAGAGAGGAAGGAAAACCTGCAAGCCCAGCAGAAGCCGAGGTTCCTACGAGCAACTCAGCCATCTGCTGCAGGACTAGACTCTGCGAGGGCTTTTCAGCTCCCAAATCTGTGGCTGTCCTAGCTTAATCCTGCCTCAGAGCTGTGGGCTCTGGAGACGTCTGCTCTTGAAAAGCAGCATTTACTAGGACTGTCCCAGAGCAAATTTACATTGGATACTCCAGGACATCTCTCCCTTGATTTTAATCAGACCTTACCCATCTGTGTCACAAGTTACTTGGAAGAGAGAAATTCTGAGAGATGTTTCGGCTCTGTAAAAAAAGCCATTTAAAAAAAAAAAAAAAGTATCTGAGTGATGGGTTCATATGTGACAGATCAATAAGAAAAGAAGTTACAAAAAGTAACAGCAGTGACAATTTTGGTGCATTGTCTCTGAACTTTCTCCCTATATCCCCACCAAAATGACTGCCTAACAGCAAAAAAGAGTCACAGATCTACGTAGATTTTTACTTCAGTTTTGTGTGGAATATTTTCTTGAGCACCGAATCCTGATGATGAAAACCAACTGAATTCTGTCAATTCAACACAAGTCGACCTTATTCCAAAACTAAACATCTTGCAACACAGCCAGAGATTAAAATCAGCACTCTCACTGCAAACTCTTAAGAGTACGAACCTCACAGTAATTTATTTAACAGAAGGATCTTGTATCACTTCTGCACTTCTGAATTACCCTCATCTATTCAGAATTCATCTCTGTATGAATAATGGAAATAGAGATATAGTGAATACCTAAGTAATTCTAAATCTGAATAATCAGGTTAATAGTTTTAATTAATCAGATTAATCATTTTACTCTAATCATTTCCAAGTTAAGGGTTTAGCTTTGACAATGTGCCCTATCTTTTAGAAAGGCTGACATCTCAACTATGCCATACTTTCTTAGGGGCAGGGGGAGTACTTTCCTAATGAAAGGCCCAGCTCAGCTTGGGAAACCCAGTACCACCTGATCCCAGGTCATGCTACTGCTGCTGGTAACCCATAATTTCAACTGATCTCCTTCCTGGCAAACAATATCGAAAACAATATTCCAAACCAATATAAATTGAGAACATGCTTCTCTAACAAGAAGCAGCAAGGACAGAGGTCCCATACTGCATCCTACAATGGATCTGGCCCCCTAAGTATTTCAGGGGAGACTTCCAGGCCCRGGACAGCAGAGGGTGCCGCAGCCCCTCTCCCCAGAGGATCCCTTAGCGCTGGCCTGAGGAATCACTGCAGCTCTGAACTGAGACCACAAAAGATCAAGAGCTTAAAAGGAGAAAGGCTGGGGAAAGGCAAGTCAAAATGATGGAGTACTGTGAAAACCATTTACTCTCATGGGATGTTCGCATTCACCCACAACAGAGGAATGGTCAAGAGGGATAGTCTTTTCTCTGTGAAAGAACAGGCACGCAGATGGGTGGACTGCAACACCAAAATAGCTACCAGAATATCCAGAAGCAACTCTGTTATTCTAATGTATCAACAGCAGTACTTTAATGGCTGTTTAATGACGGCTATCTTAAAATTGGAAACTGTAATTAAACAACATTTGGCACAACGCAGCTTTCATATTTTTATTATCCTTACTGTTGTACTTCCCCCTTGAATTTATTTTTTTTTTTCTTTACCCCAGGGATTTGTGAGTTTGGACAACTCTGAAAACTTTCAGCAGTATTTTGCACCCATTAATTAATGCACTGGTTTAGTATATTCTGATGCTTTATTGGCAGAATCCAACAACAAAAAATAAGTTTAATAGTAATCTGGTTCTTAGCTGGTTACAGCAGCACTGCCTTTGCTGCTCTGAGACATCACGCAAGTAGCTGGCAGTGAGTAATGTGCCAGAAAGAGGCTTTGCAGAATCCACAGGGGGCAGCTGAAAACACAGAGGTTTGAAGGTTCATAGTTTACCAAAAGCAAAGGTAATTTTAACCAGCAGCTCTGGGAAGCCTGCTGATACATTAGGGGTCTGATATGACTGTGAAAGATTGATGATAGCAAAAAGGAAGAACAAATGCTATCATTTTACAGCGTTTAGCCTAGTGTAACACCTTAACTGCAATACAACCTGAAGCCCCTGATGACCAACAAGTGAAAGGAACTGAAATTACAGTTATGTTAGTCACAAAAACAACCTGAAGATCTAGACATCATTACTACTTGTAAACTGTTTTTAACAGAACATGACACAAAAAATTCATTACTCTGACATTCAGAAACTACTGAAGGCATTGCAACAATTCTTTAAAATGGTGAACAATCTTGGTACGTAGCTGTACTGCTGGCAAGCAACTACCAGATGTGATTATACATTATGCTTCCTTCTCGGATCATTTTTTTTTTTTTTTTTTTGTTAAGTGAAATACAGCATCACAATACTATAAAGGCATGTGACTTTCTTTACTCATGAAGACACATAAGTGGGATAATACAATACAAAGACGTAACATATTAAGATGCCTATGTTTTTAAGAACAAAATCTGTAACTTCAGCATTCTGTTCACTGCAATTGCACATCTCAGATAACCTGCAGGTCTGAACGGTAATCTCCTTGAAAATGACCTGGGTCAAATAAACTGCTTCCTCAGAATCTGCTGCTGCTCTGGAGCTCCCAGATCCAGAAAGTATTGTTTCTTTATGCAAGCTTTCTGCTATTGGGAGAGGCAACAGACATAATGGAAATGGTGGTTATTAGGGGGCAGGAAGCTGGATCTGAAGGATCAGAAGCAAAGAAACTATTATGAAGGGAGTTATGATATAAACAGTCCATCTTATTACCTGCATAAACACATAACTCGCACTGCTGCTGAGAAAAATCCGCCTGGTAAATGTTAATACTACTTATACAAAACAATGTAATGGCCGATTCAGAAGGTGTTTAATAGACTAGTTTTAAAAAAGGCTATATAATTATTACTGACATTCCATGCATTAGAATACGTAACTATCCAAGTTCAGAAAAGGGACTAAAATCACTTTAGTAACACTTCCTATTTTCAAAAAATTCCAAAACAAGACTTTTGTTAAAAAAAAAAAAAAGGCCCAATTTATTTAAGTAATCAAGAGATATGGTTTATGAATGATTTAATGTCCATGAGATCATAGGAATTTTATAATACAGAGTGCAACACAACATGCAAGTGCTTAACAAGATCAATGGTTGATGCTGATGATAGACAAATTAAGTTACAAATAAGCTGCAGTTATGGAACAGTGAGGGTAACCAACCACTGACACAAATTCTCCATAATTTTTTTTTTTAAACTTATTTTAATATAGATGTAGGAGATTTAAGTCATGGATTGTTTTCAACCACAGATACCAGACCTAAAATACTACACTTATCCAGAGTAATTCTGCAACCTAGGCTACATTATGCTAATAGTCTAACTGCGGAAATCAATCTATAAATATCTTGGGTTATTTCATAATGTAGCATTGTAACAGCATAATAATTTATCTTCAGCTTTCAAACTATTGTAAGAGATCTCAGGTTTTTGTACATAAGATAGGAGCTCTTTTAATACAGCTTCTTTGATGACTGCAATGAATCAGCTGGAGACTTCCCTGCTAGCCTTCCTGTACACTGAGCGTGCAGGTTCTCAGAACAGTTTGGTTGAGAGTATGAAAGTCGAGCTTATTCTATTCACAGCAAAACGGTGCTGCATGCCACCACCTCAGCACTGGCTTTGACACCCTCTGCTGGGTTAGAGATCCGTACGTAAGAGAAAAGGAGGAGTATTTACGCACATTTTTACAAGGTATTTTATTCCCCACAACATCCCGCATGAGTTTACAGTCAAATCCCTCATAACATAGCTCTGTGCTGGGGACAGGAATACCATGGAAATGACAGAAGTTGTCAAAGAAACTCTAGAAGTCAATACAGATGATCCTTTGCTTTCAAGCATTTTAAGAAGATTACAGATCTGTTCCTTTGCCCTGCAAGAAGGTATTCACATCACGGCAGCAGTGTCCGCCTGGACAGCATACTGTGCAGCCCTCTAGCACAGCCACACTGGAGAACTGAAGTGTTTGGTTTTTTGGTTTTGGGTTTGTTTTTTTTTTTTTTGTAATTGAAATGCTAAAACATGGACTATCCTTAAATCCATTGAGTGGCTAACAAAGATAAAAAAATGCACATTTCCATGAGCTGGCGTCAGAATTGCCATTTCATCAGAGAGCATAAGGCCTGGCATTCAGCCATTAAAAAAAAAAAGAAAGAAAAAGAAAAAATAAAACCCTAACACATAGTCATAGGGAAAGGAATAAGAAGCCTTTCTTGGATTATCTTCCCCTTTCTAATACAGTCTTCTGAAAGCAAGAAATTTTGTCAAGTTTTTATCAAATCAATGATACCAAATGCCTCCACTTCCTTTGCATTTTTGGAAGAAAGATTTTCTATTTTCAAAAAAGTATATACATTGCACAATAGAAAATTCTACTTTTTTGATAAGGCTGTATAGAAAGAGTTAAGAACATTAACCAACCCTGTCCAGTGCAGTATTTTCATTTGTTTCAAATGGAGCATCAGCAAGTATTCTAATTAAATCAGTATTATTCATAATTATTCATAATTAGCAGTTAGAAGCTGTAGCTAATGAAAATTTTAGTACATTTCTTTATCTCTGAAAGCCTGAATCGAGTTTGCTACTGAAATTTTTATAAAGCCTGTAAACAAGTATAAATTGCTACAAATAATATGTTTGTAAATCACTGGGTTTTGTGCACCAAAGGTTTATGGAATCATAAGATACAACTTCGAAAGAAATTTCAGGAAAACCATCATCAGAAACAGCATGAGAAAGTAATTTTAAAAACTGGTCTCTGCTAGGGACATGATAGATCAAGTGTGTCACTGTCTCCACTGTAGCCTATGTTAACTGCTGAATAAAATCTTTTTCCTATGCTGAATCCTGACATTAGGTCATAATTAAGAGGGAAATGGCAGAAGAGGAGATGGGGGAAAAAAGAAAATAAAAAATAACAGCTCCTCTACCAAGATACAACACCCAACATTAGAACAAACCTTACAACTCCCTACCCCCTGCTTTCTGGATAACTCTTGTATTTCTAAGAGATGAGCTTTAAAGGGCTTGGGGATTTTACACTGTTTTTAACTCTACCTCAGTCTTCAGTCCCTTTGCAACCATTCCCCTACAATGAGCCAAAATAACCCAGGGTTGAAGCAGTTTGCTCCTCTTTAACTTTGTGACTTCTGCCTCAGAACACAAGTCTAGCTCTGCCGCCCTCACAACTGACTTTTGCCTTCTTCGTGCGCTCCTACCCACCGATTAGGATTTACAGCTTCCTGCAAATACAGTCCAGGAGCAGCTCCCTCTTCACATTGAACGTTTACATCCTTCTTCCATTCGCAGGCAGTAGCAGGACCCAACTATGACAAATAATATCTCCAGAGAGTTGGCCACTGGGCTCTGATGGCAGCACGAACAGCAGCTCTTTATTTATACACTGTGCCATGAACTAGTATCAGATCTTTAGGGTTATATCTGAACTCTGACTGGAACCCAAGCACACTTCCAGTCCGGTCTCACTGCTTCTCTGTCTCTTTCTCTCTCTTTTTTATTAATGCAAGATTGCACATCTGTGTCTGAGCTTCACCTCAGTCCTATTAAGATCTCAGCAGATAACTCATGGTTTTGACTATACCAGTATCAGTATGCACCAAATATGATAAAAACAGGAAGGCACAAAAGAGTGACCAAAGGCTTTCTGGAAGACAGGGAAGTAAGGATCATACCAAAAATTTCCTTTTTAGAATAGTTTTTTTGGCTGTTAACACAAGTATCGCCCACACCTCAAATGTGGTACAAACATGCTGAACATCCATCGTCTCTCTTTTTCCACACTGTACTGATAACTGGGACTATCTGAATAAAGTTAAATTGAGAGGTGACGATAAATATGGCATATTTTAATCCAATAAGTCTGATATTCCATAGTCTAGTTAGAAACATCAGCATCTGAGCAAACACAATTCTTGGTGTGTCCTCCCATGGCCCTAAGATAGGGACTGTAAGTATTACTTAACCATTCTTGGCTTTCTTAGATATTATCTTCCTTATCATGCATTCTTGTCAAACATATAAAAATATCCAAATGCCTAATTACAGAATTGTCACTGTCATTTGTTAAAAATTCTCACTGAGCAGCATTTGAATTGATGTTATCTATCTCTATTCAAGTATCAGTAAGGTGCTCTGCCTGCCTCAATACCCTTTACAAGGAACAGGAGACAATTCTGGATGCTGCCACCAATGATTCTTGAGGGGTCTAAAAGTTAATTTCATACCCTTTGCAGTCAGTGAGCAGGCTTGAACTCAGCAACCACTAAACATAGCCACTTCAGCAGGGGAAAAGAATTTTCTTCTTAACTAAAAAACCTACATAACACACTAATTCTTACATCTCTCTTTAAAGCAGATGCTACTCTATTTACAAGGCTTTTCTCTTTCAGAGAGATCCTCTTAGATTCTGTCATTTGTCCATTCCCCTACCTTTAAACTCAATATCTGCCAAATTTTTACTTTTTATTCTTTAATGGCTCCTTAATCATCCTAGTCTCCACATGCTACTCAAAAGATGCAAATATATGAAAATTTTGTTTAGAAAAAGATAAAACAATGTTATTTTTTATGTGCTAGGCAAATAATCAATTGGGCATTTCAGAAAGTTTTTTTCTATGCTTATAAAAATAAGTTTTCTGGGATTTGTTTCTGTTTGGTTTGGGTTTTTTTGTTGTTTTTTTTTGTTTTTTGTTTTTTGTTTTTTTTTTTTTTTT